>JARHVA010000818.1:2642500-3155000 GCA_037957365.1 Torreya grandis | reverse complement strand
AAGGTAAAAGGTTATGTAAGCCACATATCGGCCACACATATGCCTAAACACACTATAGGTTAGCGTTGTAGTATGTCCCTCTCCTTAAAAACAATTTTTTCCTTAATGTTGAATAACTATGGATGTTATTACAAGAATGTTTCATCCTACCATGTTGTATCCTTTCTAATCAAATTCTTCCACTTAATTAAATACTCCTTAATCTCCTTTATTTACAACCTTTTAGTACTAGAATTTTGGACTAGCTATGATTAATCAAGTTAATATTAGGCATGGCTCACCTTATGATAATAGATAAAGAGATAACAATTTGAGTATAAAATTATACCACTATTATTGTATTAACACTGCACTAAGGTTGGGATTGAACAACATAATGACCTCTCACAATTTACACCAATGTAATCCAAGGTAATTCATGGCCATACCAATGCAAAGTGAGAGTGAGAGAGAGCCTTTATTTTATAAATTATAAAAGGAATCATAAATATAGGTGTTTTCATTAATGTAGGCAATTGCATAAATGCAATTAGTTTGGATTGGTTGCTTAAAGTCCATTTTAATGTGAAATTTGGACTTTAGTGCAAGCCTCCATGTGAGTGTGTGACTTGGACTTTAGTTCAAGTTTTCAAGTCTAAATATGACTTATTTTATAAATAAGAAAACATGAAATACTAATAAAAGTAATTACTCAATAAGTAAACTTAAGGTGTAATTAACAATTCACACCAACAACCCCTTAAGTTCAATAACAAAGTGTGTATAAAAATTGAGTCTAAACCTTTGAAATGAGTCTCAGCACTAAGCGTAATGAGGCACCCATGTATAATGAAATTAAAATATTACTCTAGAAAAGAGACATGCCATAAGGATTTTACCTAGAAATTAGTACAATAAAGTCAAATGTTTGCCAAAAATAATGATAAATCCCTAAAGGATCTCACCCAAAAAAGTAGTACACAACACCCCTTTAATGTTAAACCAGGTGAGGTAGATGAAAAATCTCAAGAAAAACTAGGTGGCATGAAAATAGGAGATACACCACAAGGATCTTATTATTGGTGTTGATAAATCCATTCCACATATCCAAAGAAAACCAAAAAATTAAATATATGTTGGGAACACCAAAAATTGCTCACCAAAAGGAGTAGTCAATCTATCAAATAAGCCCTTAGAAGACCTAAAATCTGCTCTAAAAATAGCATTGCTAATCAATATGGACAATGTGTGGAAGATGCAGCTAAATAGTGGAAGAAACATGTTAGTATAATCCATGCAAGGAGTTATAATGATGCCACCATAAATATTCATATATCCATCCCAAATGAATACAAATGGTAGAAGAATATGTTTTCAAGTGATTTAGTTCCATGTGCACAAACAAATTATGCAAGGAAACACCTTGATTACATTTAGGACTAAATTGCCTATATGAATATGATGATGTGTTAATACTCTCATGCCTAATAGAAGAAAGTTAAAGTCTTTCATGCTTGAATGAATGGAAAGGTGTTGTAAGCCTTACAGATACAAGCTTAGCTTACATATGTCTAAGTGAAGGGTCAAGTCTCTCATCCTTGACATAATGTGAAGATGGCTCAACACTCTCATGCCTGAGTACAATATATGAAATGTGTCACTTGAATTCTTATGGAAGTGTAAATTTGTAGATGATATTTATGAATTATATATATGACCTTAGTCTTATACACTTGGCAAATGCAGAGATTAGTTCTTCCACTCAGTTTTAGACTTTTCCCACTTTTGGAAGTCTCACATATACTCTATCTTATGCCCCTTGGCCTATCTCTTGGTGTAATTAGTCTTATGTTGATGATCTAGGCCTTCTATCTTTCCTAGAATGTTTAAAATATGCTTATCTTATGCCCCTACAAGTTATGAGCTTGTACCTATTTTATAATTACCAAGACACAAGTGTCAGTCCCAAACCCTTACATTGATGCTAGTGTCCTACCCTATTGTAGGTGTCTAATGCCCTAAAGTCATTTATTTTGAAAATTAAAAATATCTTAACTGGTAGCCTAAGTGATTTAATATGAGATATTTATGGATAGGAGTGGTATACATTCAAAATCACTCCTTATTCATTACTAACCTAGAAACTTCTTACATGTTCATCAAGTGACTTATCAAAGGCATTCAAATAAGGATTCAATTGAGAAAATATTCCCCCTGTTTTTCTATTTACATACCAATCATAAGGAAAACACATCTATAAGTATGAAGTACCGAAGGAGTATCCCAAGAGCTATATTTTTTAAGTTACAAGCTAGGTCATTATTGTACTTGTTTTCCATAAATTACATGACTCACACACAATCCAACACATAGGGGAGAACTACATCATTCTAAATCCCTCTTCAAATTATTGGCTATGTAGGAAATAATCATTGATAGAGGGGTGTTTAGGGTTAGCTTGACACCATTAGCCCATGAACCTATTTCTCTCAAGGTCACTATGAAGATGAAGAACTAGGGTTTTTTAATTTTCATGAGGAGTGACAGTCCATGACCCAAATATGAATTCATTGGAGTGAAGGTGAAGACAAATATGGAACAATCCATGTTGTCACATCCTTTTCCAACTGGTATTGTGTACAAGACACATGCATCTAGTTTATATAGTAGCATCAACACAACCATCCCAAGTTGATGCTAGTGTCTATGGTTCTAGAGGCACTCAATACATAATTTGGTGATTATTCCAAAATCTTCTTCTAGTCTGCTTCCTGCTTGCTTTGGACCTAGAATTATGTTAACATTATAACCAACTAAGTTCATTGTTTCTTTGTCATTTCCATATCTATCATAATTGTACTTTCTATTTTTAGTCTATCTTAATTTAATAAATTTAAAATATATTATATCTAATTTTAGCATTTAATTGGCCTACTATATAGATAATTTTTTACTTCTATGCCCTAGGCTATCTCTATCCCTTTTAACCCTATATTCCCTAATCTATATTTTTAAGGTTGAATATTTGGTGAACCTTATTCATGTGATTGAAAAAAAAAATCTGATCTAGGGCTTCTAAGCCTCCTAGGGTTTCAACTTGTTGTGATGGATTTTTAGATCTGAAATTTTACCCTAGGGTTTTACCCTCCTCTAGTTATAAGGGCTTCATGCTTCATGTGCATATGCTTGCAAGTGGATTATTAATTTATTGTAAAACTTATGCCTCTAAACAGATCTATTTTAAAATTCTTTAAAGGTATTTTCTACTCAAGTCATTACTAAAAAACCTTTTTTTGTTCGACAAAATTAAGTATGGATATTTCAATTTTTTTAATTTATTATTTTTACTAAATTTATACCTATAGGTCATATACTATACTTTTATTTCCCTATTTTTATAGGTTCATCTCATTTCCTTTTTTTCCAATAAAAACTATCTCATATTTTCAAAAAAATACCCAATAGTTTGAAATTTTTATATCCTTCTTGTATCATGATTGATTGTTCCCTAGTATTTGCATGTCTTTCTTAACTTGTTATCATATCAATTTTTATAACATTTAAAATGGATACAAAGGATCCTATTATTCCTCTTAACCCTAATGAGGGTTATATATCTCATCCCTCTAACTAAGTTTAGACTATAATTTATCCAAGGGGTAAGGTGGCCCATTCTATATCTTCAAAATAAATCAATCAATTTGAAGTACCTAGGGTTTGTGTTTGTGAATCCCTAAAAGATAAAATCACTAGTGTGAACAAGTTATAAAAGTGTTACAAAAATTACATTGCATACTTACATAATCTAATACATGGTAGTGTTAATCATGTGTTTGCATGCTCATCTATCAATGTTGTGCCAAACAAGGTTTCATATTAAAATGAAAAGCTAAAACATGATACATCAAAAACAAGTGATTCCAAAAGTGACCAAAATACTAATAAGATACCAAGTGAGATCTTAAGAGACATGATTCAAAACAAAGTCATCAAACTACCTCTTATACATCCTATGCATATCAAAATAATATTGTGTATATCATATAATACATGGGCATTATACAGATCATTATTTTCCATTGAAGAACCAAATACAACATCACAAACATAACGATGGTCCTATCATTGATACATCAATTAATAAAACCACTCACAGTATGAGTAATTCTCCTAAATCACAAGTAAGATAAGGGTAAAAAACAAATAACTAAAGAAAATACAAATACCAAAGGAGCTAATAATATTCAAACCACCATGTGAGATCCATTTGTTGTTCAATACCAAACAACAAAAGGACACAATTTAAAATGATTATGATAGTGGTGATATTATTCATAATACCAATGTGGTAGATGAATAGTTTATCAAACTTCATCTTGATCCACTCGATACCTTACCATATGATATATTTATCCCTATAGGGCTTGGTACATATTAGTTGAATCCATCTCTAAAAATTGCATAACCAAATACAGATAAAGGCAATGTAAATCATATAATTTAATATGTCAATAATATATTTACATCGATGTGCACATAGATACAAATAATGATGTACTAAAAATGGCACCACAACAGTATGGTGAAATTCCTTATTCATATACATATACTTTAAATGGTATGTCACATGTTTAAGAACAACTTAAGAAGTTGCATTTTTGCCATAACAATGATTACAGTGATCCTAATGATAATAAAAATTGGTATGATCCTGATGGTACTGATTACATAACATATGAATATGATACACTTGATACTACTATAAATACATTAGTTACAGTGTCAAAACTGAAACCCAGTTACCATTTGATCATTATAGTCAAGCTTTCTTATTTCTAACATGGTTTCATTGTATACGATGATTACCTCAATTATCACCACATAAATGCAAATGATCCAACATAAGGATACAAAATACCAAAAATATATAAAAAAAACTCAAAAATCCAAACTATTTTTTAGAATAAATATGCTCTATTGGCTCCTTAACATCTATGTGTTAGTTTCATGTTAATGGATGGCATATTAATTACTTATACATACACATGTGCTTCACACTTCTATGTGAGTGTGATACATGCATACACAGACAAATGATCTATTCTTATATTTTTATGTTTGGCCTTCCCTCTACTCATGACATGTGGACATTGGGGGCATTTGCTTCTTTAATCTTGATATGCACAGGTTATATCATTTTATGGTCTCTTCACTATCATGTCTGAGATCTTATGTACTTACACATGTCTTTATCCATGATTATATATTATACAAGGTACTTGATATGCTATGCACCTGATATTTTTTTATAACACATTTGATCCATGGACTACTATGATATGTTTATGTTGGTTGCTTATGCTTTTTTTTTATGCACTTATTTGAGTGTCTTGCCTTGATATTGTCTTACTTTGTCACATCCTAATTCTCTCACTAAACTAATTTACCTAATTATCAGTGGATTAATAAGGTTGATTAAATTGATTGTTACTTTTTAACTAAATTATAATTCATATGCTATTATGGGATAGATATATGTTACTTAGATTTCATAGGTTCATTATTTTGAGATGATATATTATGGGTTTTGTACATAATGATTATGTTAAATTTGTTGTTATAGCATTATTTTATATGTATCATGATATACTTGACTAAGTACCTTTTTTCCATGATATGGATGTAGGATAATTTATCCCTCAGAGCATGAGAAGGGAGAGCATCATTGGAGAGGGTGGCATAGATGGAGATAGTGAAGGATGACAGAGGAATTACTAAGACCTTTGCACACACCACATTAGATTAAAAATGTTATATGCATTATGTGTTTGGATTATTAGATATTATAGTTTACGTGTTTTAAATGTTAGTACGTAGTTATGAAATAAATCTTGTATGTGATTGGATTTTGTATGTAGACTCGATACTTGATGTTGTAGTAAGATTGCATGAGGTTACTTTAATTATGTTTGTCTATGATTTTTGAGAGTAAATCAAATAATAAATATCTAATTTCTATTATATATATAGACTATTGTAATGTCTTTAAAAACATCATTGAACGTTTAGCTTACTATAATTGATATTTGAGAATATCAATATAAGTTAAGCTATTAAATTAAATCAAGACATATTTATAGCCTATATATATACACTAGTAATTGACTAAAACAATTATCTTGTTATTAGAATCAATAATAGATTTAATATCTTTTGATAAAGAGATAATTACCTTTGTTTTATTTTATATTCAAGGAGTTAAACTGTCCTATAAATACTAGCTTAGAGTAAGGTCCAATCTAAACTTAGTCTTTGATTGTCATGCATGAGACTACGTTAAAATTAAAAGTATAGATATCAATTATGTTAATGATTAATGTAGACTTGTGTAAAGGATATACTCGGGGACTTATAGCAAAGTGATCATGAAAAAATTGTAAAACAAAATAAATGTTTTATATTATTGGAGAAAGTTTGAAAGAGAGAGAAATTAGGGCTTCTAGTAAATTTTAGTGGAGAGATAACTATGGATTAGTGGATTTTAGAGGAAAATTTGGATATTATGCATCAACTACAAAATAACATGATCAGTAACATGCAAAGTTGGAATGGAAGGAGGTCAGCGAGGAAAAAGAATAAGGAGTTGTGGAAGGAAAGGAGATAGATGGGAAAAGAAAGGGGAAACACACATAGCAACAAAGTAAAGGGATTTTGAATTCTTGAAGTTTCAAAATAAGATCATTTAGAAGGTTGGTTTTGTTTTTAAATTCAATTGTAAAAGGAATTTCTATGTATGATTATGAAACTTAGGGTTTGGAAAATGGAATATAGTTTTTAATGGATATAGGCTTAGCCCTGTGGATGGATTGACCATCCACAAAGCTAATCCATTATCCTCAAATCCTAAGTGTTTTGTTTTATAATTAAAATAATGTTAAACCATAATGTTAAATGAAGTTTTATAGATAAATGGCATGCTACCTAGTTTAGGAAAATAATAACATGAAGGAATAGTTATATGCAAACAAATAATGAGTTTTGTTAAAATGTTTTATACCTACATACTCATTTATGATATGGGAGTAGCGAGTTATCCCTATTTGATAAATATGTTGAATGAGTCATAAAATTTTAGATGAGATTCTATTTGGGAAAATAAGATACCATTATTTTTCTAACAAAGATATCTCGATGACAGTCAAAATTTAGGTGAAACAAAGTTATGTTTGTGTGCGTAGAAGTTTTGGAAATAAGACATTGTTATTCATGTATGTATAGGGGATATAATCCATATCAAAATTATAAAAATGTTGAACGAGTGTCAAAATGGGTTTTTTTTTTGTGTACCATACGTGATATATGAATCTGAGTACCATATGTGACATATAAACATATATTGATTGTAGCATTTTGTTTAAAGTGGGGTTTATATAAAGTGTAGTATGGATATTTATATAAAAACTATGTATATAAATATATATATATATAGGAAATTTATTCTTTAATAGATAATAAAATACACACACACACACACACACACACTCTTATGTCTGCATATATATACTTAGTCACACATATATAAACTATGTATTTATGATAGTTACACAAGTTTGTGGGATAGGATATTCATACAAACCTAAGTCTTGTTTTAAATACTTTTAATGAATGCATACAAATAGATTACACATAGATATAATGAGTATGAAGACATACAATCACGACCTATGCAAATAAATATATTGTGTGTATTTATATACGTAACGGATTGTGTGATTTATCTTGAGACATATAGTTATTTGTGTTTGAGTAGATTATAGGAGCTGCATGTTTTTAAAACAAATTAATCATAAATTGGAAATTTGACTTATAACTTGGGAACATAGGAATTTGAATAAGTTATGACTAGAAATGAAAACCGTGAGCATTTGATATAAATTGAAATCATATTCACTGTGTTAGGAAAATTCTTGACTATTTCTCCATGGTATTTGATAACTTTGATTATTAAATAAATGACTTAAAATTTTTGGAAATAGCAGATGTTTGAGATTATCAATAAAACAAAGTCTTTTTGTATTCATTATTTCTAATGTTAAATTATGAGAACAGGGGTTTTGGAATTATGAAAGCCCTATTTATTCTCGATCCTTTTCTTGGAATTTTTTATCTTTTAGGCTTTAAAAAAATGAAAAAGTTATGTTAGTAGATCAGAATGTTAATTTTAAATTAAATTACATATATTATTAGTATATATATAATATGATCACATAAATTTACAAAATACACGTATAAGAGAACCTAGGTCCTCCTATATGCGTATAGTGTATATTTATAGACTAGGTAGCATGCCTATAGTTATAGTTGTGACTAATAAGCTAAGTCATGAAATCCCAAAGGATATGGGACTATAACTATATGAATGTAGCCTAAGTTCCAAAATGGATGAATAAGTGAATGTTGTTAAATCTTTAAATTGTGAAAGTTGGTTATATTGAGTGGTATGAACTTTATGTTATGAAAATGTTAATTTTGTGTTTAACATTTGCTTAAGGAAAATATATTCTTGGAATGACTTGTATTAAACCCATATGGTAAATAAACTTTCTTATCATATATATTATTTATGAGATAAATAATATAAAGAAGATTCATTCATATGTTTGATGGACTAAATGTATGCATAGTAATCATTTTTGTAATTAGCATGTATTTGTACTTGCTAGTAGAAATAATTGTATGAACTTGTTGGTTATAACTATATGTTAGCCAAATATAGCATTGATGATTCTAACTAAGTAGTGAGATGGACTTCACCAGCTTAGTTAGCATCACCAATGCTAGATGAAGGTAATCCAATAAAGTGGTGTGTATAAATTTGATTGATCCTAGAGATCATATGTTATTTAAAAATTTTGGCCAAAGTAATGTTTAGATAGGAATTGGAATTCCATATGGATGATTTACATACTTGTGCAATATCATGTTAGAATGTATTTCTTTATGGTACACATCATGTAGTAGAAATCTTACAACACACGGTGTAATAGCATGTCTCTCTGGATTCTCGCATCATCACTATTTACCCATATATGAAAATAAAGCCATTCTTTGTTTGGAGGATTGTGCAAGGGATCAATGGCCCATGGTTGGTATTGAAAAGCACTCAGATGATGCCCTACCTCCCCACTATAGTACTTATTTGGAGACTACACTTAAGATTATTAGTGGTAAAGGAGTTAGTGTGACTCGAGCTCTGTGGAGCTTTGTATCTAGTATTATAGTTATATATTGAGGTAGTATGCCTGATGAAAATGTAATTGATTTTATTATACATTGACATTGCAGGTTGTATTATTGTACTAGTCATGGCTGGATTTTATTATGATTACTTTCTTTATACAATTATGATTACTTAGTAAATAAAGTTGCTCATGTTTACTTAAGTTTGATATGCTTAGTTGAGTATGTTGAAAATCACTAATTAGATTCTCATGGTGTAATATAATGAAAGAATAAGTGTTGAGTAAATATTCTAAAAAAAATTACTACATTATTCTAGTAATCCCTATGGGGACGTTACATGATTCTTTAAGAATTTGAATATGGTCCTTTGTTTATGGCCCCCATACCTTTACATGATTTCTTTGACATTTTAACATGACATTTTTTTTTGTATGGACATTTAAATATGTCATTGTTGCTTTTTGAACATTGGACTACGTCATGTCCCTTTGATTGTGCAACATTTGAACTTGTTCCTTGTTTGCAGTCTCCTAGAACCATTGTATGTTGACTTGATTTTAAGTGCTATTGTGTGTGTTCCTGTTTTATTATTGATCTTATCTTATTACTATCTAGGTATTTCAATGATCTTTATCATGCATATTAGGCCTTCGTGTGATCACATTGTTATATGCACTTCAATGCTACATTTACCTAGACATGTTCTTCTATATGGTTCCATTCATAGATTATACAGTTGTCTTGTCCTTTTGAGGTGAGGTATCTAACCATTTATATTTGTTTCTCACCTCAAAGTGGGGCATTTAATAGAGGTATGTTCTCCACATTTGTCATAGTTTTCAGATTCAGTGGGGGCATGCTTTGGAAGCATAATATCCATATTTATTCAATATTTAGCACACCCAAATTTAGTGGGGCATGTTTTGGAAACCTGTCCTCCACATTGGCACTTATTTTAGTTTTCATATTTCCCTATAAATAGTGGGGGCATGATTTTGAAGCATATTCTCTACACTTACATAGTTTATAAATTGGCCAAAGCACACAATAATATAATTCATATTCACAATTGTGGAAAATTTTTATATATTGGTACCACTGTTATACACAGTGTTAACATGATACATATATAAGGTGCATATGTTATGCAATGTGTACCTAATATTGTAAAATAAAAATCAATTTTAGATTTCAAAACACTCTTAGGGACTTTCATCACCCACTAAGTTGAACTTTTATAAACTGTATTGAGCCAATCTATTACATTAATTGGTTCACTTTTTGGTATGGTTGAGGTGATTAAATCACTCAATTGTGCCAAAATTTTAGGTTGGACTTGATTGTATCATCTATCCTCACTAGTTTGATAGTATTAGTTGACTTGGTTCATGCATATTCACCAAATTATAAGTATGATTGAGTTTCATGGTTGAGCTAATGTCAAGTGTTAGGTGGCAATTCACCTTTTCTCCAAATTTTGGGGCATGTGCCTTCCAATCTCTCTCTCTATCTACTTAAATATATGCACTTTCTAGATTTATATATTTGTCCTAATATCAGTTGCAATGATTCATAGTGATACATAATTTCAAATCAATTTACTAATAGGCAAGGCAGTTGCATCAATATATAGGTGTACTCTTAAACCTTGCTCTTTCAATTTCAATCAATCTCAAATGATTTCAATTTTAGATCATATGCACTAATTATATATTGTAACATGCTCTTGGTTACAGGTCAGTCACTAGAAAAACACTCAAATTGGACTCACGTAAAGGCAAGGTGTGTTATACACACCTAAGTACACATTTATTCTCTTTTAAACCAATAATTTCATTACTAGGTTAAAGGTGGGGAATGTAGATGATATTTATGAATTATATAGAACTTTAGTCTTATACACTTGACAAAATTAGACCTTGGTTGTTACTCTTAGTTTTGTACCTTTCCTGCTTTGAAAAGTCTTACATCTACTATATATTTATGCCCCTTAGCCTATCTCTTAGTCTAACCATACTTAGGTTGATGACCCAAACCTTCTATCTTGTATATAATGCTTAAAATATGCTTATCTTATTCTTGTGCAAGTTCTAAGCCTGTACTTGTTTTCTAACTGCCAAGACACAAGCATCAAATCACAGAACCCTACACTAACGCTATTGTCCTAACCTAACACATGTGTCTAATGCCCTAAACTCATCTAATTTGAAAATGAAACATATCCTAATGATAATCCTAAGTTCTATAATGTGAGATATTTCCTGATAGGATTGGTATTTATTCACAATCACTCCTCATTCATTTCTAACCTAGAAACTTCTTACCTACTCACCAGGCTACTTATCAAAGGCAATCAATTGAGCAAATCTTCCCTATCTTCTCATATTTCCATACTAGTCACAGGGACAACACATCTATAGGTCTAAAGTACTAAATGAGAAGTCTAAGAGCTATATTTGTTACGTTACAATCTAGATCATTATTGTAATTACTTTCCACATATTTCATGATTCACACACAATCCAACATGCAAGGGAGAACTACACCAATCTGAGGCCCTCTTTAGAGTATTGGCTATGTAGCTAGTGCTTATTGACAGAGGGGTCTTTGGAGTCAACTCGACATCATGAACCCACTAACCCATTTTTTCCAAGGTCACTATGAAGATGAACTAATATTTTACAATTTCATAAGGAGGAATAGTCCATGACCTAGATATAAATACACTAAATCAAAGGCAAAGACAAATCCATAAATATATAAGTGGTCACATATTTTTATAACATGTATTCCATATAGGACACATGAATCCAATTCAAATAATAGCATCTATGTAGCCATCCTAGGCTGATGTTGAATTTGGTGACTATTCTAAAATCCTCTTCCACTCTACTTCCTACATGTTCCAAATCTAGAACTGTGTTAGTATCAAAACAAACTAAGTGCATTGTTTCTTTGTCATTTCTATATCTAGCATAATTTTACTTTCTATTTTTAATCTATCTCAGTTTAATAAATTTAGCATATGTTATATCTAAGAACTTAACATTTAATTGGTCTGTTATAGAGATAATTTATCACCCTTGTGCCCTAGGCTAACTCTATCCCCTTCAACCCTAGATTCCCTAATATAGACTTTTAGGGTTAAACAAAAACATACAAAAACTAGTGTGGATCTTATATAAAGTAGTTCGAAAGAAGTGGAAGCACTTACTCGATAGTTAATGCCATGGTGAGCAATCCATCAAATAAGCTTAATTGACAAATACAATGCCAAGTTTGTGGTCTCTACTAGAGGATGCACAAACGATGATTGGGGTTTTAAACCACCCCATAAAGATGACCCTCTTATAAATGCATCTACCATGTCATATTAATTTATTACATGTTATGATGTTTTAGGTGCTGGTATCAAAACTTTAATTATGATTTTAGCTCCTAAACTTGGGTGGTGGTAATCATGAAAACATATTTTATGTTAATTTTTCTATTTGACTTGTTGAGTATGTGCTTTTGTGGTGGTTTCTCTTTTACCATGTTTTCTTAATTATTCTCGATGTCAAAGATCATTTAAAATTTAAAACCATGATCCTTTTTCTAACCACTCTTTATTATAAATAAGTTATATTATATTTTGTGAACTAATAGAATGTTGAAGATTTCCCAATAAGAACTATACATAGTTAGGACTCATCACCACAAGTAACCCTTCTTTTGTACTTTCTTTAATATTATGGATTTATCCATGAAAACAAAATTTAAGGTCTTAAATTTTATTTCACTTAACATAATGTATGGTATATTTTTGTTTTGTAGAATTTCATAAGACATTTGATACAATACCAAGGATTTTTTTGATTTAGAGACTTAAATGTTTGAATCTTTCATATTTAATAATTTTTTTGGTAATGATTTTATATAAGACAATTTTTTGGCATATTCATAAAATAATGGGCACTATGGATAGCATCCATAATATTATAGGTATGAAACAAGATTGTCGACTCTCACCTACACTCTTTTGGCTCTAAATTGATAAATTAGATGATCCTATCTCCAAAAAGTTAGATGGTATGAGTGGATATAGTCTCTTAGGAATTTGTATTTATATTTTATCTTTGCTAATAATATTGTTTTGCTTTCACATTCAATTACAGGTCTCTAACATCAACTTGATGTGTTGAGCAATTTTTGTGATAAAAAAGACCTTAAAGTAAATCTTGCAAAGACAGAAATTGTGGCATTCAATATAAGTAAGAAAGTAGTATCTACAATCAATTTGATATGCAAAACACAATGGGTTGAGGTGGTGCACTCTTACACCTACTTGTGTGTAGCTTTTTCTTGACCACATTTTATTCTTATTCCTACAATACAAAAAATAATTAACAAAGGATATGTAGCATTAATATCCTTAGAAAGATAATGTTTTAATCTCCAATTTCAAGATATCTACACAAAGCTTTGAATTTTTGATATGTTAGTTACTCCCACACTATTGTATGGATGTGAGGATTAGGGCTTATAATTGAGACAAAATTATTTAAAATGTATGGAATGAGTTTTCATCTCCACATTATCAAAGAGCATTCAAGCCAAAAGAATGGTTCCTCACTCAATTATTCATGTGGATTTCAGGGTATGTCCTCTCTTTATCTTCTATGCATAGTAAATTTTTTATTTGCTCATAATATGTATCTATATTTAGTACATAAATATTATATGCAACTTGTCAAACAAGGATGCAAATTTTGTTAGTATGAAAGAGTTATGGCTCTCCTCCAAAAGTTGGATATCGATATAGAAAGACTCCATCCTATTGAGTTTTTTTTATTAATGCTTCCTAGCTCACTAAACAATAAATTAACAAAGGTATTTGTGAAGAATTCAATAAATCTTATTTGAATTTATATGGATTAATCCAAAAGAACCTTTGAAATTAAAATTTCTTGATTATTTTTATTTTTATTCATGCTTCCATAAGGATTGAATTCGAGTTCCCAAGTACATGAAGAAGATGTTTCCATGTTATTTAAGGATCCCTTTAGCTTAGTTTTGGGTTTTTCCTCATCAATTTGAAATGGAATTTGACTATGACCTCCTACAAGATGAATACATATGTCAATTGTATTTAATAGAACTTGAAAGTGAAGAGCATTTGTATTTAGGTGCCTCATCTACTATGAGATTCGTGGAAGATACTATTGTCTTTTTAGAGATTCCTATGGATCCATTAGGACCTTCATTCAGTATGAGGACATTATATATTTAGCTTTGTTTATCCATGAGATACTTCAACTTTGACAAAGAATAGTCAAATTGAAGTCTTCACATGCAGATAATTCTAAGAATATTCATTATTACTTCCAAACATTAGGCTTCAAAAATCGCAAGAGACCACATATTCAAAAACTATAGTCCAGATATATAAGGCAACACACATTTTATAGGTTTCAAGATCTATTGCCTTCCAATATTAAAATAGTTGATTCTCACAAATTGTTAGAAGAAATATGTAAATAATTAAATCTGTGTTTGTTGTTTTGTTTCTTGCAAACTCTTATTTGAAATGTATTTTTCTGGCACTCTACCATAATTTGTTGTATGAAAAGATAGTCTCAGGTAAACAAGTTTTGATACTTGTTAATGTGGGATTGGCCAGGCTCACATCCAATTTGGAATATAAGTGGGGGTTCTGGTACTTGTACCTCCACTTTTACCATTTAGCAAGTTTTATGTTCTTCGTTGTGGGTAATTTGATTATAATAGGATTTGAACTTGGGTCCATTTATTACAAATGTATCCGCTTTAACTGTTACACTATTACCTAATGGACAATTTTAACATCTTTTTAGATGTTTGGATTAATTAAGGAGCACCTCTCGAAGTGGGAGATGGGAGTAGGCTTGGGTTCATAATATTCACTGTACATTTTGCTTAGTTTACATGGAGAAATGTGACCCTTACTTCAAAGTATCTCCATGACCACTTACTAAAAGTGTTTGATAAATCTAATGATAACAAAACTTGAATAAGTGATTACAGAGTATTTATTTCTCACCACTAACCCAAATCTTAAGAAAACTAATTAATACTTTAAAAAACGAAATTGAAAAGCTTATTTATCTACCTTACACCCTTATTCATTCATAAAAATCCAATAATTAATTTAATTTAATTTAGATATAAAAAGTTATGATGATGATCCATAGAAAAATGCGTCCATAAAAAACCAGAAAACCCAAATGATATATAATATTGGCAAATGGTAGACCCAAAAGAAACTAGTTACGTGTACTCTATTGGAAATTGCAAGGCAAATAAAGGCACAAAATCCGTTTTAACATTAAATAAAAATATTAGAAAAGGCGTTTGGATAAGATGCTTTGACTGTCCGAACTTTCCCCATACTTATTTGCCGCACGATTTTGTACACGTGCACCGCCATAAAGTACACTTGCACCGCTTAAAGTACACGTGCACCGCATTTTTTAACGGTCAAATGTCCATATTGGAAATTGTTGGATTAGGATAAGAATCATTATAATTAAAATAATTAATAATCTACTAAAACAATATGAAAATTTATTTAAATGTTATAAAATAGGAGTGACGATTAAGTGAGGGTATAAATTTGTTATTAAATGTAGTTCTCATATTAAAATTTAATAAATATTATCATCATCAATTATGTAGATGGGGATAGATTATTTTCATGAAATAGTAGTCACAAAAATATATTGAGGTCGGTAATGAGTAATTTTTATTCATCATATTCATTATGATTATATTTGTCAATGTTATCGTTTTCATCGATATTGTCATTGTATTCGTCTTTTTCATGATCCTTTTTGTTGTAACTCATTTCCTACAAAATATATGTATTGTATTAAGATAATATACTAGCAGTTACCTTAAAGGTGCAAGTTACGTTGGATGGATTTTCGTTGTTTTTTTTTAAATTATTCGTGTGTAAAAAGGGCATGGAGTAAATTGATAGCTACATGCCCTGTAATTAATCTTATTTTATGGTGTAGGATTAGTGGATGAGGGTATAAATACTTCAATGGCACGAGTAACTCTAAATGCATTATACCTACAATTGATCATTATGTGTGCATGGTTAACGTTCTAAATCATGTTGACTATCTTGGGGAGATTCCAAATTATATCATCAAAATTTCAATTAAACTTATGGTGGTTGTGTGGACATGTTTGCTTGGTGTTTGTGTACCACATAAGAATGTGGAGTTAAGATTATTTACGACACTACGACTTATGTTCTTCTGTCAAACATCTTGTTGGGTGAATATTTCGTCAACAACTAATTGATGACAAAATGGGTATATCAACCACAGCATAGGGAGATTTACACCACGAAAAGTATGGGTTTACCAGATCTGGACGAAGTAAATCTCTCCTCTCATCAAGGGGAGGTTCCCTATAAATGTTTATGCGCTGGATATATGTATATAATTAAGCAAAAAATAACACATGGGATGGTATAACAGCATCTACCTCTCTTTTTTCAAAGGTAATGTATGAAAAACAAAAGAGGGATATCCTGGTCTTTAGCTAACAACAGTCCTCTTTTTTCAGGAATGGTATCAAACGGAGAGCAGAAGATCCCCTGAAGTAACAAAGTCCACAAGAAAAATTACGCAAGCACAAAGTCTTCGCCTAAAACTACAAAAGATAAATGAATCTCGAAGATAAAAGTAGCTCAAAGTCTATCCTCTACCTTTTAGAAGTGTTCTCAGATAATATAAACACACCCACTTTGCTTATTAAATCGAATAAACAAGAGATTATCAGGAAAGAGAACATAAGAAATTGTTTCCTAGACAACACAGATAACTTCAACACAAAGTCTGAAATAAACCTACTTCTCATTCATTCAACAAAATATGATTTACAAGTTTGAGCACAAAGTCTCAAAAATTGCTTCAATTTCAGCAGAGTGTTTGCTTTCAATTTTTTCCAAGAAGATTTACAAATGAGGCCTCCACTATATATAGGGAGAAAATCCTCAAAAACTAGAAAGTATTAAAATATAAAAATATCTTAGTCAAAGATGACTCATTTTTGACTTTGAGATATTTTTTTGAAATATTTACATGTAATTACATATTACAAAATCGCATGCACTTTTTACAAAACAAAAGTGCATAAGAAAAGAAGAAAGAAGGAGAAAAATTCAGTTCTTGCTGCCAGATTTCTTCAGATGAGCATCGTACATAGTAATGAATGCCTGAATTCCTACGCTGTCTAGCACAACCATGTTCTTGGAGACGATTCTGGCTCTGATTAATGCATCCTTCAATGCTGTGATGGCCTTAGCATGACTAGTTAACCTAAATTTTAGATTTTTCAAAGTTAACTGAGTATCTATAATACTATCCATAGAAGACATTGAGAAGGATTTCTCTTCAAAATCTCTTTGAATCATCTCTTTGAAACTGTGGATCATTTCTCCTACTAAGAGGAATTAATTTTTCTTGGAGGTTAGGTTGCAGGGCAATTCTTCCAGTTTATTGAGCAGACTTATGTCGCTCTTCTTACCAACATCCCTGAAAGCTTTGAGATCCTCAATTAAATCTTTGAGTATCTGGATCCTAAAGATCAGTGACTCCTTGATCTCAACATAAGAGTCCTTGCTGGAGATAACACCGATAGATATCAATGTATTTTTCTTCAGATCCTTCATCTCCTTCCATTTGGCAAGATATTTTTCTAAACTATTAATCTCCTGAGAGATAAGAGAGACAAATTCATCTAACTCTGCCCTTAATTTCTTCATCTTGTCCGTCTTTTTTGCAACCTCAGATGGCAAGGAAACTCCCTGAGTATGTATTTTTTCAACGTAGTCTTCCAGGACTTTTCCCTTTAAGTAAGTCTTCTCTGTCTTTTGGATGATAGGGTCCTCTACGGAGAAGGCCTCCAGAGTTGCCGCTTTAGGGGGAAGAGTGAACCTTCTTATTACTGTCATTAGCTACTCTGT
Organism: Torreya grandis; assembly: GCA_037957365.1. NCBI lineage: Eukaryota > Viridiplantae > Streptophyta > Pinopsida > Cupressales > Taxaceae > Torreya > Torreya grandis. The sequence continues at coordinate 3,136,777 of JARHVA010000818.1, read as the reverse complement.
CTTGGCCTTGTAATAATCTTTCATCTCCTTCTCTCGATCAAATTTCTGGACCATGATGTCTATAACAGACTAAAGGTCACTTTTCGCACCTTCGTGAGTAACTTTACCAAGTTCAACATGAGAGATGGAATAGCTGCTCATTTCAAAACCCTCAAGGGCTGCGTCCTACGGAGGCTTGGCAATTTCCAAAAAAAATTGTCCTTTTTTCTCGACTAATTTTGAGAGGATTCTTGGCCTCTTCAGAGCCTTAGCTTTCACCAGCACTATTTTGCCAAAGTCGAAGTCATTTGGAGAGATGTTCAATTTCTTTCTTTTGGGGGTGAATGCTGACATCCAAGGTGGGAGAGAAGTTCCTGTCGTGGCAATGGTTCCTTCGGCTGGCGTTACTGTGGTAGCTTCTACACTGCTAGTGGTGACAATAGTCACAGTGGGAATAACAGGCAAAACTGTACCAACTACTGATTTCAGCTCTTGGGCAAAATTTTCCCTCAGATTGAAAGAGGGAGATGACAAACTGGGAATGGACCCAGAGGAGTGAGGAGAACCTCCAAAAGTGCCCTAAAGATCGCCAAATATGACTCTGAAAGGAGAGGCAGCTCCAGAAGAGGGAACACTGATCAGAGAGATAAGAGAAGAGGGTGCCATAGGAGACTGAGGTGGAGAAGGAGAGACGCTCTTGAGCAGTTGTGCTTTTTCTTATGAAGGTAGAGGTTCAGTGCTTGGCTGTCCTGACAGTCGGTCATCTGTTTCCATTGGTTGAGTTGCCTGTGTCTAAGGGCTCTATTCTTCAGTTCCTTTAGCTGCCACTTCAAGATCTTTAGTAGTCTTTGGTTTCTTATACACAAAGATGATTCTAGGCTTGTGAGGCCTAGAAGGGGAAGGTGCATCACCTTTTTTCTTGGTTCTATTCTCTGTCTTCTTCTTCATCTCTGCTTGGTATTCAGCCTCTGATTTCGTGATAAATTCTTTCAGTTTGATTTTTTTCCCTGCTAACCAATCATTGGTGTTAGCCAATATTGATTCAAATTTTTTTCTCAGAGAAGTTAGTTCTTTTTGAGACCACTGAGTTGGAGAAAGAGGGGAGCCAGCAACCTTTTCAGCTAGGTATCTGCTATTGATGATGTTCCCGTCGTCGACCAAATTGGAGGGAATCTCTGCAAGCCCTAGATATTCAACTTGTTCTAGGGTCAGCCTGCAATAATTCATCTTTCTAATTTTTTTGGCCGTCCTCAGGTCGATCCATATATCTTCAATCATGGGCTCATAAAACTGAGTTTTCTACCTGATTTTGTCCTTAACTCCCCTGTAGTCAAATTTATCTCTTCTCTTGAACTGCTTTAGGGTGACCATCTGCATTTCTATTTCCATGACTTTGGCTTTGGCTGCTGTTGCAATGGAATACCTGCCAATTTTGATTAGAAACTTGAAATCTAGTTTTTTCAGCTCCATTTTTCTGGTATGCATGACAATCAGTTGTCGGCAAAGTTCCATTAGTACCAACTTATCTGAAGAGAATCTGGGGAGCATATAGGGGTAGCCTTGGAAAAAACCAACCTGAAAATAGCAAAAGGTGGAAAATTAGAGGAACATGTAGCCATAGTCGTTGACCACTATCAAAGCCTCGTCTGATACTCTCTTCTGCTCAAGCTGAGGGTCGAAGAGACATAGAAATATGGCAAAAAAGGCATCATTTATCTTTTTAAAATGATGGGTTGACCCTTGAAGTGTCAACTGGAGGTAATATGAGTATATTGAGGTTGTCTTTCTATCCCCTTTGGTTGTCAAACCCAAAAAAATTTGTATTGCGGTAGCTATGTACACAAGGTACGAAGTCATATAAAACTTAGAAGAAGTCTATACCTTGGTTAGTTGCTTATGAAGAGCATTGTTGATCTACTCTCCCCAAAAGATGACCTGCTTGCCTTGGAGGATAATTTTAATGAATGGGTACATCTATTCATGGAACAGTGAGGAAGACAGGAGGCCTCATACTCTGCTGAGAAGGGTGATCAAGTCACCAACTTCTTCAATGAAGTCACTCCTCAAAAATTTCTATAGCCATCTAGATAGGTTAGTTCTGAGGGTCTTCAGCCATTTGTAGTTCATCACTTTCTTTTCCCTCTCAGAGTCTTTGTCGTATTCTTTCTAGGCATCCACGAAGTCAATCTTGGTTATTTCAGTGGTTGGGGGGCACATGAAGACTTTGTCGATGAATTTGGGATCCAGTTGAATTATCATATTTCTGTTGGCATCTGAGACTGACCTTGTCTCCTTGTTATATAAATAGGCACATTGAAGGACGAACTCTGTATGATGTGCTACCATTGGGAAAGCGGCAACCACGTGGATGTTGTTTTCAACAATCCTCTTTATCTCGGTGCTCGAGTTCGTCGCCTTCGTTCGAGTTATAAACTCGGCCATGTCCACGTGTCCAATTTCAGTGTCCCGGATGTCATCGACATTGGAGGTGACTAAAGTGAGCGGAAAGACGCCCTAGTATTTGTATTGCATGGTCTTCACCTTTTTTGGAGATGCTTCAGACATGGGAACTGGCTTTAATCAAATAGGTGTTGACGAGCAAGAGTTCTCTGAGAGTACTGCAGTCATGATCACAAAATTATGGGAGAGTGGACGAATTGGAAAAAATATATTTTAAGTGATCCTGGTCAATGGAGATCACTTAAAAAGGCCGGATTGGAAAAAAGCATGGAAAATGAGGCAGAAAGGGAAAGAAAAAGACAAGACAAAAAATCCTCCAGAGTTAAGAAAATCTAGAGGAGGAATGCACGGGCGACAAAATTTGCCACCTCTGCAAGTTGGAGTGAAAGAGTGTAAGGGCGGCGAAATTTGCCACCCATGCAGGTTTGACCTGTAGAGGTAGTGAAAATCACTGCCTTTGTAGGTTTGGAGGGAAAAAGGTAGGTGTGACAAATTTTGCCGCCCCTACAGGTTGGACATGCTTCGGCAGTGAAATTCACTGTTGATGCATGTCCAACAAAGAAGGTGTGCGGGCGAAGAAAATTGCCGCTCGTGAAGATGGAGGGAGGGCTGAGATGCATAGGTGGTGAAAATTGCCGCCCTTGTGGGCTTTCTAAGGAAATCCGTGGGTAACGGGGAGGCACAGTGAAAATCACTGCCCTAAGGAGTTTAAAGAGGAAAAACGTGAGCAAGGCAGGGGAGAGAAAGAGAAACAAAAATAAAAACACTCAAACGCAATAAAAACAAACAAATAAAGCTAATAGAGGAAAGAAGCTAAGAAAAGAAGGACAAAAAAAGTAAATGCAAGACCTACCTAGAAAGCCGCACGCGTCACATGGTTAAATCTGCCAAATCGCACCTCAAGTCATTCACTGGATCGTCTAAACGCGAAGGGCAGGAGGAGAGGAGGAAACAATGAGAAGAAATGGGGTTCAAATTGGTTTATATGGGGTGAAAAACAACCCCAACAACCCACCGCATGTGGCAATAAATGTCGCACATAAAAATTGAGGCATGCTTGGGCGGCAAAATTTGTCGCCCCTGCATGTTTCGGTGAGTTTGAATGCAGGGGCGACAAAATTTGCTGCCCTTGCAGGTCAAGATGCAAGGGCGACAAAATTTGCCGCCCTTGCAAGAAAAATGAAGGGTCGGCAAAATTTGCCGCCCTTACATTACAAAGGTCAAAAATGCACTTGCAGCAAAATTTGTCACCCGTGCATGAAAATAGAAGAAAAGACCAACTCTGAAAGAGGCAGTCTGGTAGAGGGACTTTCTTGGTCGCAACGAGATCGTAGCTACTCTCATGTTCCTAGGCCAAGATGAGAATGAATTCAAAATCCATCTCAAAAACAAAATTGAGAGAGACAAAAGATGAAATGAACAAGTTTCATAGGGGGTTGTTCCCAAAAATGGGCTAAGCTGATTTAGGAAACAACAGCTAGCTCCTATTGGGAAACTTTCGTTAATCAAATTGATTAGTGGGAGTAGAAACCAGTCTCTAAGTGCTTTCATCCAAGCCATTGGGCTATGGAGTCAAGCTAAAAATGAAAGAAAAATATACAAAACGTAAAAACTATACATATATACAAATGGACTTATCCAAGCCTCAAAGATTGGACAGCTTCAGATGCTGCCCGCTGTGAGGTAGTGCGAATGGTGTTCCATCTTGGTACTCCAGCAAGAAACTAGCTTCACCACAGAGCTGTCGAATGGTGAACGGGCCTCTCCATAAGGAGTCAAATTTGTCGTGCATCCTTTTTGGTTCTCGCTTCTTGTCCCACAACAAGACTTGATCTCCGATTTGAAACTCACAAATTTTAGCTTTTTTATCAAAGAGTGCCTTCACCCAGTTCTGATGCTTCGTAATTTGATCCACTACCATGGCTCGATGTTCATTTAGCTCATTCAGACACATGATTCTTTTGTCGATTAAGCTTTGAAAGGTCAAGTATTTGATTGCTTTAGTTAACTTGAGCGCTGGTAATTCAAAGGTGATGGGGATTTCTGCAATCAATCCATATAGAAGCTGAAAATGTGACATACCTATAGCCTTTTTGGGTGTTATCCTATCTGCCCATAAAGCATCATATAATGCTTTATGCCATGTTCTTTGATTATCATCCACTAACTTCATGATAATAGTGACGAGATTCTTATTACTCGATTTTACTTGGCTATTTCCTTGAGAAAAATAATTTGAAGTGTGGGATAGGGTAATCCCATAATAAAAACAAAATTGAGTAATTTTATGTGATAAAAAATAGGCCACATTATTTGTTACAATCTTTAATGAGACCCCAAACCTAGAGATGATATTTTCTTTGAGAAAACTGCACACCACTTCAGACGTAGCGTGCTTGGTTGAGATGGCCTCCACCCACTTAGTGAAGTAATCTGTTGTCGTGAGGACATAATCATGCCTAGCGCTGGAAGATGGGTTGACTATGCCAATGAAGTCAATACTCCACTGCTGAAATGGTTCTTCGATTACTACCGGCTTGAGAGGCAAAGCAGGCAGCTTAGGCTTTCTAACAAATTGCTGGCACAATTCGCATCTACGCACCCATTTGTAGGCATTCTAGAACAACGTCAGCCAATAATACCTTGCCCATAAAATTTTATGCGCTGTCACCAGTGTAGAAAAATGTCCTCCACAGGCCAGATTGTGGAAAGATTCTAAGAGTCTTTCTTGTTGCGCCTTGTCAACACAACAAAGAAATGCCCCATCCAAGTTTCTCTTGTAAAGACCATTGTCCTAAAATACATAACCAACTGCTTTTAACTTAACATTCCTTTTCCTTTTTAAAGAAAGGTGAGCGAGACACTCACCATATGTCAGGAAATGAGCAATGTCAGAATACCACTCATGAGTAGTTGCAACAAAGAGGACCGTAGGGATGCCTTCGATCACTACTTCTTCACTTTTTGCTTTACTTGGAATGTTGTTGGCGATCAACTGGCAAATACCCTTTTCCCATATGAGCTTGGTTGGTTTGATGTCCAGATCAGACTCCTGAGTCTTGGCAATCCAGTTACCTCTCTTCATACCAAACTCTTGTTGAGTTAAAATAGATTTTATTGTTGGGTCTGATACAAGAACTTCGGTGTGAGAGTTCAGGATATAAAACTTGAAATGCTTGACCTCTTTGACCATTGCGTATGCATGCTTCTCCATAAAGGAATATTTTAGCTCATGATCTTTAAATGGAAAAATCATGAAAGAGATAGGAGATTCTACACCTTCTGGATTTTGTTGGACCAAAATGGCCGATAGTGTATGTTTGGAGGCATAACTATATATTTTGAAACTTTTAGTATAATTTGGACAAACCAAGACTTGTGCACGGGCGATTGCTTCCTTAATTTATTTGAATGCTGATTTGCCCTCAATAGTCCACCTAAATGTAGCATTGCCCTTCATCATGTTGACAATGTGACAGATTTTCTCAGAAAACTCAAGAATAAACCTTCAGAGAAAATTCACCTTTCCAAAGAAAGAGTGAACTGCGGTCTTGCTGGTAGGTAGAGTAAATTCTTGGATGGACTTGACTCTCTCTGAATCAATTTTAATACCTTCACGAGACACAATGTGTCTGAGAAGTTTCCCTTCAGTTACTTTGAAAATAGATTTCTTTGAGTTTAAATAAATACCATTCTGGTGACAGCATTCCCGTATCCTTTACAAATGGTGAACATGCTCATAATGATGTTTTGAAAATACTATCAAATCATCCAGGTATACTATAATAAATTTTCTCATCTCATCTTTGAAAGTGAGATCCATCACCCTTTGAAACGTGGTGCCTGCATTTATCAGACCAAAAGGCATTCTTCGATAAGTGAATGTGCCCCAAGGTGTGGTGAATGTTGTCTTATGCTGATCTGCTTTTCTAACTTTGACCTGATTATACCTCAAAAAACTGTCTAGCATTGATAAAATTTCTGAACCTGTTACCATTTGCATAACTTGATCCATGATAGAAAGGGGGTAGTTATCTTTTAAAGACAACTAATTTAAGTTTTTGAAATCCACACAGATTCAAATTTTGCTATTCTTCTTCCTGACAGGCACTATATTGGCAATCCATATTGAGTGATGGATTGGGAAAATTATTCAGGCGTCAAGCATCTTTTGTATCTCAGCTAAAATGGTACCTGAAATTTTTGAGTTGTATTGCCTGGATTTTTGCTTGTAAGGTATAGAGTTGGCCTTCAGAGGAATGTTGTAATGAATGTCATTTGGCCTAAGTGATTTCAGATCATCATAGGAATAGGTTAATATATCTATATATTGGTGAAGTAAACTAGCAAGCTTAAATCTCTCTTCGGGAGTGTAGCATTTCCCAATGTTTACCATTTTAGGATCTTGCTTGGTTCTCAAGTTTACCTGATCAAAATCTTGAGAGGAGTTAGTAATCGTTCGCTGTTATTTAATAAACCTGTCATGGTTATCAAACAACTTCTCTAGTGAAACTAGGCCTTTGGAAATCTTATTCCCCTTAAGCTGTAGGAAATCCTCACCTGTATTCATATTTAACTCGGGAGTTGCTTCATATTCTCAGAGTTCACTACCTTCAAAACGCAGTTGTTCAAAACTATCCTTTTGCTCCAAGAAGGCGATGATTTGATCATCATTGTTAAATACCTGCCAATGGCTGGCATTATCGAGTACACTTGGCTGAAAGACCAACTCAATAGTGTACTTGTCTCCTTTAAAGTCTGGGTGAGGGACTAAGAGGGTAGCAGAGACAATCAATGCATCCACTCGGTCATTGAATTCCCTTGGAACGGCAGAGATGTTGAAAGCGTCAAAATTTTCAATCTGATCCTAGACTAAATTATGATAGTGGCGCAACCTTTCATTTTTATCTGATAAAAGTTCCTCACTTGGCAGAATATTAACTCAACATCCCCTTTAGCATGGAGTAGCCTAATGCCTTTTTCTTTGGCAGCCTGTAGTCCGAGCAACAGGGACTCATACTCAGCCATGTTGTTGGTATTGTTAAATTGTAATTTGTAGGACAGAGGAATAATGTCTCTCTGAGGAGATACCAACACAACCCCAACTCCCAAACCAATAGAAAAGTAGCTACCATCAAATTCTAAGGTCCATACCTCGTTAGATGCTACCTTTTCTTTGAAAACTCTTTCGTTTGGGGGGAGAGGTTTTTCCACGTGTTCATTTTGATTTGTTGATTCTTCTGTTGTGTTAGCTGAACACAATCTCAAGTTATCACTCATAAGAGTTTCATCAGATGCCCCATAAAACTCATCTGTAGACAAGAAATAGTTGCCCATACCTGAAGACTCAAATAATATTTGAGCTTCTGGTGCCGACGATTGGGTAACTATATACCTTACTTCTTTTTCAGGAAGCAACTTCTTCATGACACCTTAGATTGGGATTCTTGCTTTTGACAAGTCCATACTTAGCTCACCTCCCACATCTTTGCAAAAATTCTGTTTAAGCAGGATGTCGTAAGATGCTGGAACATTGGCCACTAAAACCATCATTTTTATCTGCTTTTTTGAAAAAGATGTGAAGGCATATTGAGCATCTTTTATTTGACCAAGGAGAGGAACTTCCTTATTTTCTATGGAAAAACACCTCCCAAAAGTTTTGGTCAAAGTCAGGCCAAGAGAATTTGCCACCTTTGTGGGCATGACGTTATCTGAGGCTCCAGAGTCTATAATACAATTACTCAGTTTATAACCATTTATGAGTAGGAAAACATAGAAAGGTTCTATTTTCCCAAGAGAAACAGGAAGAGTCACAACAAAATTATTTTGGGCTGGTTTATCTTTAGGGGGATCATGAACGGCCTTCAAAGAATCTTGTCCTACGGGGACGACTTTGTGTTTTACATATTCTGTTAACCTATCAAACTGTTCTGGGTTAGCCCTCAAATATTCAACTTTTGTCATTTAAATTTTAGTTTTTCTAGCATGATTAATTATATCAAATAATTGAAAATAACTTGAGATAGAAGAAGAGAGTCCATCATCTAGAATTATAGTAGGTATGACACAGGTCTGAGCAACAGAAGTGGAAGGGATGGCGTGGTTGAAGGAACTTACTTTTTTATGAATCACCTGATCTTTTGATTGTGAAGGCAATGGAGTCTCACATTTAGCGATGGAAACCGTTGACCGGGGTTCCTCCTTCGCCTTTCCTTTGTCAGTCTGAGAGGCTGACTAATTTTGAGATTTAGTGAAAATAGCGTAGGATCTATCCAAACCCTCTCTTTTACTTCCAACTTCATCTTGGTAATCTAAAAAACTGATATTAGAGTCGCCAGCTAATTCTTCTTCCTACTCATCAAATAGATTAGCATCTTCTTGTTGGTCCAATTAAGGTTGAAATGAATAGTCGTGTTTAGCCTCTAAGTAATCAACCATTGAATTGATAGGTGATGCTTTAATGGCCAATTTCCCTGGAGGGGGAGGCAGGCAATTTAGTTGCCCTTGGTTCTGGGTAGCATTACTCTGATACTACTGATTTTAGAACGTTCTCCTAGGCATATCCCGATAAGTAGGAGCAGACGTACCTTGGGCTATTTGCCTCTTCAAAGCTATTAGTTTATTTGTCAATTTTTGCACCATAAGATCTGTAGTGCCTGAAGAATAACTTTCAGCAGATAAAGAGAATTTATTTTTACTAGGGTCTTTTTTGATCTTACCTACTAGAATAAGATCATCTTCAATCTTAGTAGCCAAATCTTGAGCTAGGGCTAGATCCATAGGGCCAGCTCATCTCAATAGGAAACTTACTTCGGGAAGCTGTGAATTGATGAAAAAGCATTTGAGATTCTCTGGCGTAGGCTAAGCCATAATTGAGATCCAGTTTTTCAACTTATTGAATTTAGCTATGAAATTCCTCATGGGTTCCTGGAATTCTTTTTTCATCTGTGTTAACTGAGCTAAAAAATCATGTGCATCTTTAGTAGATTTAAATCTGGCTTCGAATTTAGATTTGAGCGTATTTCAATCAGTTATTGACCCAGTCTGCAGGTGATAGAACTAATCCATAGTAGCTCCTTACAGGGTTTCCACAAAAAGTCTCACTACTACATCTTCAAATTTGACACCAATTATGCCACATGCTATGGAGAAAGTGGCATATGCTCATCGGGATGAAACTTCCCGTCACCAAAAAATTTAAGAAATTTTTTCCTAGAACTACGAGGTAGTTCATGCAAAGGTGTTGTCAAATTAAGAGGACCAAAGGAATTTCCCCATGGACCTTGAGCCATAATGATAAGAGGATTAAATGGTGGGATAACAAACCTTGGTGGGGTATTTATAGGCAGGGTGTGATTGACGACAGGAAAAGAAGCTCTACCTTGCGGGGGTGATCCGATAAGGTCAGGAGGAAGACTTCTAGATCATTAGAGGAAAGGCAGTGGAGGGAACAGATCCAAGTTGCTCTACTACGCCAACTCAAACATGGGATCAAAAACGCCCTTAGATATCTGGCTTCTGGTGTAGCGTGGACTTGCTAGATTTCAAATAAAAAAGGGACCAAAATTGCTTCAAGTTGAAGCTTGAGGCTTCAAGATGCTCGTTCGTATTCCCCAGTGGAGTCGACAAAAACTATTGGGTGAATATTTCATCGTCAAATAACTGATGACAAAATGGGTATATCAACCACAACATAGGGATATTTACACCATGAAAAGTATGGGTTTACCAAATCTGAACAAAATAAATCTCTCCTCTCATTAAGGAGAATTTCCCTATAAATATTTATGCACTGGATATATGTATATAATTAAGCAAAAAATAACACATGGGATGGTATAACAACATCTACCTCTCTTTTTTCAAAGGTAATGTATGAAGAACAAAAGAGGGATATCCTGGTCTTTAGCTAACAACACTCCTCTTCTTTCAAGAATGGTATCAAACGTAGAGCAGAAGATCACCTAAAGTAACAAAGTCCACAAGAAAAATTACGCAAGCACAAAGTCTTCCGTAGTCTCCTTCACTAATCTAGAATAAGCGTAACCGTAGAGTGAAACGAAGCATAAAGTCTTCACCTGAAACTATAAAAGATAAATGAATCTCGAAGATAAAAATAACTCAAAGTCTATCCTCTACCTTTTAGAAGCGTTCTCAGATAATATAAACTGTTGGGTGAATATTTCATCATCAACTAACTGATGACAAAATGGGTATATCAACCACAACATAAGGAGATTTACACCACGAAATGTATGAGTTTACCAAATTTGGATGAAGTAAATCTCTCCTCTCATCAAGAGAAGGTTCCCCAGTAGAGTCGCCAAAAACTGTTGGGTGAATATTTTGTCATCAACTAACTGATGACAAAATAGGTATATCAACCATAGCATAGGGAGATTTACACCACAAAAAGTATGGGTTTACCAGATTTAGACGAAGTAAATCTCTCCTCTCATCAAGGAGAGGTTCTCTATAAATATTTATGCGCTGAATATATGTATATAATTAAGTAAAAAATAACACATGGGATGGTATAACAACATCTACCTCTCTTTTTTCAAAGGTAATGTATGAAAAACAAAAGAGGGATATCCTTTAGCTAACAACACTCCTCTTCTTTTAGGAATGGTATCAAACGAAGAGCAAAAGATCACCTGAAGTAACAAAGTCTACAAGAAAAAGTACATAAGCACAAAGTCTTTCGTAGTCTCTTTCACCAATCTGGAACAAGCGTAACTGTAGAGTGAAATGAAGCACAAAGTCTTCGCCTGAAACTACAAAAGATAAATGAATCTCGATGATAAAAGTAGCTCAAAGTCTATCCTCTACCTTTTAGAAGTGTTCTTAGATAATATAAACACACCCACTTTGCTTATTAAATTGAATAAACAAAATATTATCAGGAAAGAGAACATAAGAAACTATTTCCTAGACAACACAGATAACTTCAACACAAAGTCTGAAATAAACCTGCTTCTCATTCATTCAAAAAAATATGATTTACAAGTTTGAGCACAAAGTCTCAAAAATTGCTTCAATTTCAGCAGAGTGTTTGCTTTCAATTTTTTTCAAGAAGATTTACAAATAAGGCCTCCACTATATATAGGGAAAAAATCTTCAAAAACTAGAAAGTATTAAAATATAAAAATATCTTAGTCAAAGATGACTCATATTTAAATTTGAGATATTTTTCTGAAATATTTACATGTAATTACATATTACAAAATCACATGCACTTTTCAAAAAACAAAAGTGCATAAAGAAAGAAGAAGAAAGAAGAGAAAAAATTCATTTCTTGCTGTCAGATTTTTTCAGATGAACATCGTACATAGTAATGGATGCCTGAATTTCTATGCTGTCTGGCACAACCGTGTTCTTAGAAATGATTCTAGCTCTGATTAATGCATCCTTCAATGCTGTGATGGCCTTAACATGACTAGTTAACCTAGATTTTAGATTTTCCAAAGTTAATTGAGTGTCTAGAATACTATCCATAGAAGACATTGAGAAGGATTTCTTTTCAAAGTCTCTTTGAATCATCTCTTTGAAACTATGGATCATTTCTCCTACTGAGAGGAATTGATTTTCCTTGGAGGTTAGGTTGCAGGGAAATTCTTCCAGTTTATTGAGTAGACTTATGTCGCTCTTCTTACCAACATCCCTGAAAGCTTTGAGATCCTCAATTAAATCTTTGAGTATCTGGATCTTGAAGATCAGTGACTCCTTAATCTCAACATAAGAGTCCTTGCTGGAGATGACACCGATAGATATCAAGGTGCTTTTCTTCAGATCCTTCATCTCCTTCCATTTGGCAAGATATTTTTTTGAACTATTAATCTTTTGATAGATAAGAGAGACAAAGTCATCTAACTCTGGCCTTAATTTCTTCATCTTGTCTATCTTTTTTGCAACCTCTAATAGCAAGGAAACTCTCTGAGTATGTATTTTTTCAACGTAGTCCTCTAGGACTTTTCCCTTTAAGTAAGTCTTCTCTGCCTTTTGGATGATAGGGTCGTCTACGGAGAAGGCCTCTAGAGTTGCCTCTTCAAGGGGAAGAGTGAACCTTTTTATTACTACCGTTAGCTGCTCTGTCTTGGCCTTGTAATAATCTTTCATCTCCTCTCAGTTGAATTTCTGGACCATGATATCAATAGCAGACTAAAGGTCACTTTTTTCACCTTCGTGAGTAACTTTATCAAGTTTAACACGAGAGATGGAATAGCTACTCATTTCAAAACCCTCAAGGGTTGCATCCTGCAGAGACTTGACAATTTCTAGAAATTTTTTTCCTTTTTCTTCAACCAATTTTGAGAGGATTTTTGTCCCCTTCGGAGCCTTAGCTTTCATCAACACTATTTTGCCAAAGTCAAAGTCATCTGGAGAAATGTCCAATTTCTTTCTTTTGGGGGTGAATGCTGACATCCAGGGCGGGAGAGAAGTACCTATCATGGTAATGGTTCCTTCGATTGGTGTTATTGTGGCAACTTCTACACTGCTAGTGGTGATAGTAGTCACAGTAAGAGTAACAAGCAAAATTGTACCAACTACTGATTCCAGCTCTTGGACAGAACTTTCCCCCAGATTGAAAGAGGGAGATGAAAAAATGGGAATGGACCCAGAGGAGTGAGGAGAACCTCCAAAAGCGCCCTGAGGATTGCCAAATATGACTCTAAAAGGAGAGGCAGCTCTAGAAGAGGAAACACTGATCATAGAGATAAGAGAAGAGGGTGCCATAGGAGACTGAGGTGGAGAAGGAGAGATGCTCTTGAGCAGTTGTGCTTCTTCCTGTGAAGGCAGAGGTTCAGTGCTTAGCTGTCTTGACAGTCGGTCATCTGTTTCCATTGGCTGAGCTGCCTATGTTTTAGGGCTCTGTTCTTTAGTTCTTTTAGCTGCTGCTTCAGGATCTTCAGTAGTCTTTGGTTTCTTAGACACAAAGATGATTTTAGGATTGTGAGGCCTAGAAGGGGAAGGTGCATCACCTTTGTTCTTGATTCTATTCTCTACCTTCTTCTTCATCTCTACTTGGTATTCAGCCTGTGATCCCGTGATAAATTCTTTCAGTTTGATTCTTCTGGATGCTAACCAATCATTGGTGTTAGCCAATATTAGTTCAAATCTTTTTCTCTGAAAAGTTAGTTCCTTCTGAGACCACTAAGTTAGAGGAAGAGGGGAGCCAACAACCTTTTCAGCTAGGTATTTGCTATTGATGATTTCTCATCGTTGACTAGATTGGAGGGAATCTCTGCAAGCCCCAGATATTCAACTTATTCTAGGGTCAGCCTATAATAATCCATCTTTCTAATTTCTTTGGCTGTCTTCAGGTCGATCTAGATATCTTCAAGCATGGGCTCATAGAACTGAGTTTTCTGTCTGATTTTGTCCTTAACTCCCCTATAGTCAAATTCATCTCTTCTCTTGAACTGCTTTAGGGTGACCATCTACATTTTTGTTTCCATGACTTTGGCTTTGGCTGCTATTGCAATGGAATACCCGCCAATTTTGACTGGAAACTTGAAACTTGGTTTTTTTAGCTCCATTTGTCTGGTATGCACGATAATTAGTTGTCAGCAAAGTTCCATTAGTACCAACTTATTTGAAGGGAACTTGGGGAGCATATAGGGGTAGCCTTGAAAAAAGCCAACCCAAAGACAACATAAGGTGGGAAATTGGAGGAACATGAAGCCGTAGTTGTTGACCACTGTTCAAGCCTCGTCTGATACTCTCTTTTGCTCAAGTTGAGGGTCGAAGAGGCATAGAAATATGGCAAAGAAGGCATCATTTATCCTTTTGAAATGATGGGTTGACCCTTGAAGTATCAACTGGGGGTAATATGAGTATACTGGGGTTGTCTTTCTATTCCCTTCAGTTGTCAGGTAGCTATGTACATAAAGTATGAAGTCATATAAAACTTGGAAGAAGTCTGTACCTTGGTTAGCTGCTCATGGAGAGCGTTGCTGATCTGCTCTCCCCAAAAGATGACATGCTTGTCTTGGAGGATGATTTTAATGAATGGGTACATCCATTCATGGAACAGTGAGGAAGATGAGAGGCCTCATACTCTGCTGAGAAGGGTGATCAAGTCACCAACTTCTTCAATGAAGTCACTCCTTAGAAAGTTCCACGACCATCTGGATAGGTTGGTTCTAGGGGTCTTCAACCATTTTTAGTTCATCACTTTCTTTGTCCTCTCAGGGTCTTTGTCATATTCTTTCTGGGCATCCATAAAATCATTCTTGGTTACTTCAATGGCTGGGGGGCACATGAAGACTTTGTCAATGAATTTGAGATCCAGTCGAATTATCATATTCCAGCTAGCATCTGAGACTGACCTTATCTCCTTGTTGTATAAATGGACACATTGAAGGACAAACTCTGTATGATGTGCTGCCACTAGGAAAGCAACAACTAGGTGGATGTTGCTTTCAACAATCCTCTTTATCTCGGTTCTCGGATTTGTCACCTTCATTCGAGTTATGAACTCGACCATGTCTACGTGTCCAATTTCGGTGTCTCGAATGTCATCGACATTAGAGGTGACCGAAGTGAGTAGAAAGATGCCCTAGTATTTATATTTCATGGTCTTTGATTTTTTTGGAGATGCTTCAGACATGGGAACTGGCTTTAATCGAATAGGTGTTGACGAGCAAGAGTTCTCTGAGAGTATTGCAGTCATGATCATGAAATTAGGGGAGAGTGGACAAATTAGGAAAAATACATTTTAAGTGATCTTGGTCAATGAAGGTCACTTAAAAATGCTAGGTTAGAAAACAGTGCAAGAAATGAGGTAGAAAGGAAAAGAAAAAGACAAGATAGAAAATCCTCCAGAGTTAGGAAAATCTGGAGGAGGAATGCACGGGTGGCAAAATTTGTCACCCCTGCAAGTTGTAGTGAAAGATTGTAAGGGTGGAGAAATTTGCCACCCATGCAGGTTTGGCCTGCAGAGGTGGAAAAAATAGCCACCTTTGTAAGTTTGGAGGGAAAAAGGTAGGGGCGACAAATTTTGTCGCCCCTGCAGGTTGGGCATGCTTCGGCAGTGAAATTCATCGCTGATGCATGTCTAGCAAAGAAGGTGTGTGGGCGGTGAAAATTGCTACCCGAGAAGATGGAGGGAGGGCCGAGACACATGGGTGGCAAAAATTGCCGCCCTTGTGGGCTTTCTAAGGAAAGCCGCGGGTAACGGGGAGGCACGGCAAAAATCGCTACCCTAGGGAGTTTAAAGAGGAAAAATGCGAGCAAGGCGGGGGAGAGGAAGAGAAACAAAAATAAAAACACCCAAATGCAACAAAAACAAACAAATAAAGCTAATAGAGGAAAGAAGCTAAGAAAGGAAGGACAAGAAAAGCAAATGCAAGACCTACCTAGAAAGTTGCGTGCGTCACAGGGTTAAATCTACCAAATCGCACCTCAAGTTGTCTGCTAGATTGTCTAGACGTGAAGGGCAGGAGGAGAGGAGGAAGAAATGAGAAGAAATGGGGTTTAAATTGATTTATATGGGGTGAGAAACAACCCCAATAACTCACTGTGCATGGCAATAAATGATATGTATGAAAATTGAGGCATGCTTGGGCGGCAAAATTTGCCGTCCTTGCATGTTTCGGTGAGTTCGAACGTAGGGGCGGCAAAATTTTCCACCCTTGTAGGTCAAGATGCAGGGGCGGCAAAATTTGCCGCCCTTACATTACAAAGGTCAAAAATGCACTGGCGGCAAAATTTGTCACCCGTGCATGAAAATGGAAGAAAAGACCAACTCTGGAAGAGGCAATCTGGTGGAAGAACATTCTTGGTCATAATGAGATCATAAATACTCTCACGTTTTTAGGCCAAGATGAGAACAAATTTAAAACCCATCTCGAAAACAAACTTTAGAGAGACAAAAGATGAAACAGATAAGTTTCGTAGGGGGTTATTTCCTAAAACAGGCTAAGCTGATTTTGGAAAGAACACATCTATGTAGAGGTGAGAAGGTGGGGTTAGGTTCAAATGATAAGGAGTTTGATGAAAGATAGATGAATTAAAATGCTACCTGGATGTAGTTAGATTGAAGGATATAAAGTGGTGCATGCCTTGTTTCGAGGAGACAAAACACACCCACAGACACAAGATCTATGCAAACTTGCACAAACTATCTTCAGAGATGAAGGCAACAAGATATTATCCAGATTTAAGACATGTACAAAAGATGGGGAGGAGGAGGAGGAAAAAGGATCAGTCCTCTGTCACCATAGTGAGAAGTTGGCAATTGCATTTGGATTTTTAAACACACCCCTTGGAAAATTTATTAGAGTCGTCAAGAACCTTCAATTATGTGTTGATTGTGACATTGCAACCAAGTTTATCTCCAAGAGTATTTGTGATGTTAAGTGAGGTGATTTATTGACATGGGCTTGCACTCAAACAAGGCATACCTTCTTAGAATTGTAGTGATAAATAAAGGACCATTTTAAGCAATATAATAGACTCCATAACCTCAATGTATTGCCCCCACATCAACGACATTACATTGTTTTTTTGATCCACACATTAGACGTGGAGTCCTTCTGTAATGAAATTAAAAATAGTCAATAAAAGATGCTACCCCTTTGTAATGGGTGCAGGTTGAATGTAAATCCAACTACTACCCTGAAGTCAGGGAATGTGTATGATATGAGATTTTTTATTACAATATCCCTTAAAATACCCTATGATTGCCCCTCGTCGTCACTGCTCATCTCAATTTGAAATATCTCACCACTTGCAAGTTATGTATGGCTTTGCCCTTTATTCCATGTGTATATGTATGGTATTTATGTATGTTCTTAACCCTGATGTAATTTTTATAGGTGTCAATATATTGGAAG
Source organism: Torreya grandis (assembly GCA_037957365.1). Classification (NCBI taxonomy): domain Eukaryota; kingdom Viridiplantae; phylum Streptophyta; class Pinopsida; order Cupressales; family Taxaceae; genus Torreya; species Torreya grandis. The sequence continues at coordinate 3,119,498 of JARHVA010000818.1, read as the reverse complement.
CATAGATGAACATAAGATGCAATATAGACTTCAGAACCTCAATGTCTTGTCTCCATATGAGCAACATTACAGTGCTGATTTGAGTCGCACATCAAAGGTGGAGCCTTATCGTAATCAAATCAATTTCATGTTCTCCTTGTCAAACCTTGATAATAGCAAATGTCTAATCAAAGAACCCACCACCCTACAATTTGTGTACCCCTTTGTAATCGTTTCAATTTATGTAAATCTTATAATTACCCTAAATTCATCACCTGACTCACCTCCTCACACATCACATTAGCACACCATAACAAGGAACACACAACCTCATTTTTTACCATCACCTTCAATACAAATATAAAAATTATTTCTTCTTAATGATTCATGCACAAAAGGTGAGATGGGATTAGTGGTGTTGGGTTTCAAGTGAAGTTCGACTACTAACTTACACTCATTTGTTTCAAAAAACTTTTATATATTTATATTTATTTTTAATATATTGTATTTTATAATATTTTATTATATTATATATAATTATATATTAAATTTTTATTTATCTTTTAATAAAAATCGGACTTATAATTTTAATCTTTTTATTATCATTTATTAAAAATAGTGTTGTTCATTTTGGAATCCAAGGTTACAAAAGAGTGAATTGGTATCAACTTTGATGGTGGGCACAAATTCACATCTTATAATTGAGATTTATGACAACTTGACATGTTCCACCATTGCTCTTACAACTGCTTCTAGATAGACTATAGGTCACTTTCTTTACATTTTATCAAGCACTAAAACCCCTCTACATCCCATCCACATAATAAAGGCTATCAATCTATTGGATGGCATTGAATCCTTAGTTGGAAATCCCAAGGAGTTAGTGTGACACTATACCAATATAGTTTTTACTCTATAACTCCCACATTGTAAGGTTAAAATATACATTAAAGATACATTCCTTTCGATCTAACTTACACCTCAATGTTACCCAACTCACCTCATCATATATACTATTTTTAATATAAAAGATATATTTATACCATATATTAATATATTATGTTATACTATATATTAATATTAATCTAATATTATATTATAATATATATTAATATACTATTAATTTTATATAATATTAATCATAATGTTAATATATTATATTATTATTATAAATACATTAATATATACAATAATAATATTATTAAATTTTATAAATATATTAAAATATAATATAATAGATATGCCCTTGCTAGTATTATGTGGTGATTTTCAAAAACAAAATGTGGCAATTTGCATGCAAAAGATAAAGACATAACATGTTTTAGCTTATACAAGGCAGGGCTTTCCCTAAACCATTGGTACTCTTTCAGCAAATACAAACAAGCTTTCCAACTCTGATTTTGGCAAATCTAGGAAAAGTTGTGTGTCCTGAGAGATTGGTATTCTGCATCTAGGAACACGAGGTTAAAATGTGCCAACAAGAATGTCGTGCATGGAATTAAATTCCCATATGCATGGATACCTATTTCTACCCATTAAAATTTGGATTTATTGTTGGTGTAATGGGATAAGATGCGGTATAATTATACACTTAACATGTTGGGGAATTTTAATGTAGGGGTTTTATAGGAAATCCCATTGTTTTTTTGCTTAAGTTCATCTTATTTTACATGCACAAGTGGACATGTTTCTATTTTAAACTTTGTACAAATATGATCAATTACAGTTCCCAAAAGTGGATACACTTTTGCCTGGAAATCAAATAACTACTTGGATGAATAAAATTGGGAATTTAAAGGTTTTTTGGTGCTTATAATGGGCACAACTATGAATGTGAAGTGTTATTGGTGTCGTCACTTTGAATATAGATATATAATGGTAGTGAAGGCTTGTGATTCAACTAGGAAAACTTGGCTCTCAGTTTTCAAAGAACATGCGAAACAAATCTTGGGTCACACAAAAAATGAACTTGCAACTATAAAATCTGAGGTATGTAATTCTATTTTTAATATTGTGGTTCTCAATTTGGTAGGATAAGGCATGAAATCATTTGGTATTACAAGAAGTATATGTGAAGGCATATCAAATGGAGCTAAAAAAGGCAATGTGGGTTCCTCATGTATTTCATGTGAGTGTAACAAAGACATCATCCAACATGTAGAAGGAAGATTTTTTTATTAAACAAGATATTCACATAGATCACAATGCTAGAAATAACCAACAAATTTAATGTAAGAAAAAACATGTCATTAATAGGAGTAGTTCCACATGTCCTATCATGTCTAGTCTAATACTACGACAACACATGCTTTTGAAAATGTGGTAGCATTTGGTTTCATAAAAACCGAATATTATGGTTTTTGTCTAATGTGAGATGAATCTAAAGGGTTTCCACCCCATAGAAATGCCTTTGACATATTTAATTGAAACATACTAATATAAACTATATTATGTTTCCATTATATGTGTGTATTTGCATAGATTTGTATTATGCACTATATTTAATGTGTTGTGCATGTAGTAATAACATTTTTTCATAAAAATAGTTAAAATTATAGGAAACACATATCAATAAGAGTCTATCATGAATCGATAATAAAAAAATACACAATTACCCTAGTGTTTTATTTATTTATAGATTTAGATGATTTAATTAACATAAAACTATTGAAATTTAGATGGTGCAAGATAAATTATTTTGTTAAGAACCCATGCTACCCTTCCTTTTGCTTTGTTAGTATATTAGTTGCTATGGACACATATGCTTTGTAAGCCATCCCATGAGCATTTTGTTTTATCCCACATTCATGGGAAGTAGTAGTTGATTAGATTAGACTTAGTATATAAGTAGGTGTTGAGACCAATGAAGTCATCTATGAAATTATTATTTTGAGTTTGCTTAAAGGAGGTTTCCCCCTTGAAGTGGCATTTGATCAATATAATTCATTCAATGTTTCTATTAATTATATAAATCTATTATTTCATGCATTTTAATTAATTTTTTGTAGGAGGATCCTTTCATTTGGTATCAGAGTGCTTTCTAGGGCCAAATTTTTTTCTCTTAGAAGTGTTTTTTTATTTCGTTGCATAATTCATTTAAGTATTTTTTGTATCATAATAATCTATTTAAGATTAGGGTAAATACCTATCCAAATAACTATGAAAAGTGCTTAGGCGTAAGCCCTAAAATTTATTGTGAGGAGTACCATAGGAACCCAAAAGTAGCTGGCCCATTGAGAGGACCTCTCAAGGAAATAGACAATAGACCCATCTTGATTGACTAGTCCCTAACCATGAGGAAAACCAAGAGCTGTCATTTAGGGGTAAATTCACGGCCAATTTTTTTTTAGAGATCAGTACTCACTTAAATGGCATTGGTGGCCAGAGAGATATCTTTAAAACCTTAGACAAATATGGAAACTTGGGGCCCATTTCTATCAATTTTAGAATATTACTCGAGGATTATCAAAAAGCTTGCCATATTACCAGCAATGTATCAACATACTTGGCATACCAGTTTCAACATATTACCATCAGAGTATCAAAAAAGTACCATATCAGATCTTCGTATTTTACCAGTAGAGTATCAGAAGACTTGCCATACCAATTTTCACATATTAACAATAGAGTATCAAAAAATTTCCATATTAGATCTGTGCATATTACCAGTAGAGTATCAAAAGTCTTGTCATATTAGTTTTAGAATATTCCTAGTAGAATATTACTAGTAGAGTAAAAAAATTCATTTTTTTCCATATCTCTCCATCTGTAACCCTGTTGATCCTCAAAATTTATTTGGACACCTAAAATTCCATTATCCACATTTTCTTTCTTGAGGTCCCATATCCTGATTCCAATCCTAATTCTCACAAACCTTGATTTTCCCTTTTTTTGGGTTTTGCCATAACTTCTATTTTTGTCCATTTACCTAAAAAAATTCCCATAGTGTTCATCTCCCTTTTTTGCTCCTTTCTCCCTCTTTGATAAATTTTCTATTTTTTTCATTTTCACTTCTAAAATTGCCCTTGCCTTCTTCAATCATACTCCCACTATGCAAAAAAATTAGTAAAAGTACCTTTACCCCTTCTAATTTTTCCCAAATTAAAAAAAAATATTACTAAACATGTCTTAACTCTAGTTTTCCCATCCATTGAAAAAAAAAAAACTCTTATTCTGGTGATGGTGGTAACCTGAACATGAGCAAAAAACATGGAAGATGAAATTTCCACCCTCAAAATCCAAATCAAAGATCTTGATGAAAAAATTATCAGCCTCAATCTTCAACATACCACCTTGAACAATAGATGTCATCCAGAGTCCTCTTCAGTCATAGGGTTTTCTTCTTCCATCAATTTTTGTGGGCTAAAGCTTTATTTTAATTTGATCAATGGTGTAAATCCAACTGGATGGATCTATGGAGAGGAATAATATTTTAGTCTACATAATAATTTATATGCCAACAAAGTCTCACTTGCATCCTTTCACTTAGAACATGAAGTCCTTCAATGGTATCATTTGTATATCAAGGTTAATAACAAGCTAATATGGACTAATTTTTGCACCCTCATTTTGCAATGGTTTACCCCTAGTGCTTTTGTTGACTTCATAGGATCACTCACTAAACTTTGTCAAACAAGAAATTTGAGAGAATATTAAATAGAATTTGAAAAACTGGTTAATCACACAGAGGGATTATTTGATAAATTCTTCAAAAGTTGCTTTGTCAGTGGACTGAAGGATGCAATTCGATTTGAGGTCAAAATATTCTAGCCCAACACAATGATGGAAGCCCTAGGATTAGATAAGTTAGTAGAGGACAATATCACATGATCCAAAACTTGAAATCTTTGGTTGAAAGATAATTCAATAAACAAGAAATAAACAATTCAAATAATGCTATCTCTGATAAGAGATGTTTTATTGATCAAATTTGTAGATCTAAACATATGCTTATCTCTGAGAAGAGATGTCTGATTTCCATTTCAGGTTACATCTTCATTTATACATGTTTTTAAGGTGTGGGGATGATATGGAAAGTCACCAATCTTGAGGGAGATGAATTGGTTTGACTTCCATGATTTAGAACAATACAGAATTCGAGGAATACTATTTTTAGAAACTTACTATTTTTAGACTACACTACTAAAATTGAAATTTGGGACACTTCCATTGGGTTTTATGGGGTCAAAATTCATTGATCAAAGCTTGATGCCATCTCATGATGTTCCCCTCATTATTATCTTTCCAATGGTTCAAATGATGAGTCAATTGGAGCTATGGTGCAAAAGTTATGGCTCCCAGAAGTTTCGCCATCAATTGGGGTGGACCCATCACCCGAATTGTCATCTGAATCATTGTCCGAATCATCACAACTAAACAATTATTCAAATCCAATTTTTATTTATTCAAAAATACAACTCCAAACTGATCTTAAACAATACCATCCCCCATAACCACTCCTATCAAGCATTTGACTAAAGCATAGATGCGAGCACATAGAGAAAAATGACTATGTTATAATTGTGATGACAAATTCACTCAAAGACATCAATGTGTTGATTAAAATCTCTACCTACTAGATGTGGACCCTCTACCCAAAACTAAAGTGTGGGAAGATTCTCACGATATAGCAGATGATTCAAATGAAGCTTAACCGATTGTGGAACCTACTTCTCAGGAAGACCAACTAGAGATATCTCTCCATACCTTAGTATGAGTCACCACCCTAGAAATTATGTGGGTCAGGGGTTAATTCAAGAATATCCCTCTCATAATACTCATTTATTTTTGCAGCACTCATATCTTCATTAACCCTTGAATCACCAAACAGGCTAATTGTTTTGTCCATCCTTGCTCTAAATTTCAAGTCATGATTGTCAATGGGGGTGCATTACCTTGAAAAGGAAAATGTTGTAATGTGTGTATCTCTATGGGAGATTATAAATCATGCTCTAATATGTTTGCCTTGCCCTTAGGCATATGTGATGTTATTTTAAGAGCCCAATGGTTACACACACTTGGACCCATATTATGGGATTTTGTTGAACTTTGGATGCAATTTTTAGACAATAGGAAAAGACACACATTGAAAGGCTTACACCTAGGGTCTCTCAGCATCATAATTTCACATCACATGGAAAATATTCTTAATAATAATTCACATGGTGGCATTTCCTAGCTCCATTCCATTCAAATGCAACCATCAATGGTCTCCACTACTCTTTCTAATCTACAAACAATTTTCCATAGGTATGCATGTGTCTTTGCCAAATAAATGGGATTCCACCTTCATAGCCAGAGGACCACCACATTCATCTCCTTCCTAGAATCATTCCTCCCAACATCAAGCCCTACCACTACCCATTTCATTAAAATACCAAGATTGAGATGCTCATTCAAGACTTACTAAAGCAAGGCATTATTTTCCTCAGTACTGACCCATATTCTTCCTTAGTTCTCCTTATCTAAAAAGAAGATGGGTCATGACACCTCTGAATTGACTTCTAATAACTTAACCACATCATAATTAAGGATAATTTCTTGATCCCTGTTATTGATGAGCTTCATGGTGCTCATTTTTTCTCCAAGTTGGATCTCCACTCTGGATATCACCAGATCTAACTTCATGAGGATGATATCTCTAAGATAGCTTTTTACACACATGATGGCCACTATGAGTTTTTGGTTATTCCCTTTGGACTCACTAATTCTACTTCAACATTCCAAGCATTAATGAATAAAATATTTTGGCCCTACCTACAAAAATTTAGTGTGGTCTTCTTTGATGATATCCTCATCTATAGTAAAACATGGCTTGAGCATCTCCAACATCTAGAGCTCACACTACAACTTCTCTCTAATCATCATCTATATGAAAAATATTCCAAATGTGCTTTTGGCCAGGATGAAGTGGAGTATCTTAGGCATATTGTTTCAGCTTAAGGGGTTCAAGTGGATCTTGAAAAAATAGCTACCATGACAAATTGGTCTCATCCTCAGACACTCAAGAGCCTCCATGGTTTTTTTGGGCTAAATAGATACTATCACAAGTTTTTCAAGGATTATGGGAAGATTATATATCTATTTATAGCTATGTTAAAAAAGGATTCATTTACTTAGACACAATCTATTGAGTGTGCATTTGAAGAATTGAAACATGATATGTGTACTACACCTGTTCTAGCTATGCTAGATTTTTCCAAGACCTTCACTATCAAGAGCGATGCTTATAGAAATGGACTTGGTGCTATTCTCATCTAAGAATCATGCCCCATTGCATTCACCAAAAAATCCCTTTCTAGCAAGAATTTAGTACTCTTTACTTATGAGAAGGAAATGATGACCATTTTGCATTCAATATAAAAGTGGTGGCCATACCTACTAGGGAATGATTTTTGCATCAAAACTGATCACCAAAGTCTAAAATATTTCCTAGAACAATGGGTCTCTACCCCATCACAAAAAAAATGGATCAACAAACTCATGGGTTATGACTATGAGATCACTTACAAGAAGGTTAAGGATAATATTATGACTAATGATTTATCTAGTACATTTGTAGACCAAGCTTCCTTTTCAATTATTTTCATGCCTATTTTGAATTGGTTGGATGTTGTATAGTAGGGGTATGCCAATGAATCCTCATTATCTCAAATCATTCAATAATTATCCGCTAACCCCTCTACCATACCGCATTATTCTTGGGAGGGTGATTCTATTCGCTCTAATGGTCATCTGGGGTTTCTCCAAAGCACAAATCTTTAGGAAGCTATATTTTATGAACTCCATGCTTCTCTATCCATAGGGCACTCAAGGTTTCTCAAAACTTATGAGTGGGCATGATGTAATTTCTTTTGGAAGGGAATGAAAAAGGTAATTCAACAGATGGTGGCTGAATGTGATACATGCCAATGTAAAAAGGGTGAAACAACACTCATTCCTAGGTTGCTTGAACCCTTGCCTATCCCTATTAGGATTTGGATATATATTTATATGGATTTATTGAGGGTCTCCCTAAATATAGAGAAAAATAGTGATCTTGGTTATGGTTGATTGCCTCTCCAAATATAGTCATTTTTTTGCCCTCGGCCATCCCTATATTACCTCCACAGTCATACAAAAAAAATTTGGTCCAGATTTTTTGTGTTCATGGCATTCCTTCTTCCATTATCTCAGATCATGATGTAATATTCACCAGCCATTTTTGGACATGACTATTTCGACACATTGGTACCCAACTAAAGATGAGTTCCAAGTATCATCCACAAACATATGGCTATACTAAAATTATCAATAAATGATTAGAAACTTTGCTTCATTACTTCACCTTCAAACAACAACATCAGTGGGAAAAGTGGATCCCTTTCATTGAATGGTGGTATAATACCTCCTACCACACTTTAACTAAAATGAATCCATATGAAGTAGTCTATGGTCAAACACTAACAGTGCTCCTTCCATACAACCCCAATAGTTCACCAGTTTAAGTGGTCGACATGATTCTTTGAACCTGGGATCAGATCCTCAACACCCTATGGGATAATCTTCATATGACACAAAATATAATGAAATAACAAGCTGATCAACACCATTCTTAATGCACCTTTTAAGTAGGTGATATGGTTTTTCTTTGCCTTCAACCATACAAACAATCCTTCCTAAGGCTCAAAGGGCATCATAAATTGGATCCCAAGATATATGGTCCATATAAGGTTCTCCATAAGATTGGGTCGATTGCTTATAAGTTAGATCTCCCACCTTCTTCCTAAGTTCACCTAGTATTTCATGTCTCTTGTCTGAAGAAAGTTCTTGGCAGAAACATCAGAGTGAAAACTATTTTTCCAAAACTTGATAATGAAGGATCCATCCTTCTTGAGTTGAAGGGAATCCTAGATAGGTACATACACCAACTTCATTCCCACTCCATCACAAAGGTATTAATTCAGTAGCATAGAATGCAACCAAAGGATGTAACGTGGAAACCACTCTTTCAGATTTAGCACCAATTCCCACATCTGAAGCTTTGAGGACAAAGTTATTTATAAGAGGGAGGGGATGTTAGGAACTTTTTATACCCTTATTTTTAGTTTTTTATTATATTAAGTGCTATGGATACATATGCTTTGTAAGTCATTCTATGGGCATTTTGTTTTATCCCACATTTATGGGAAGTAGTAGCTACTTAGATTAGACATAGTAAATAAGTAAGTGTTGAGGCTAATTAAGGCATCCAAAAATTTATTGTATTGAGATTTCTCAAAGGAGGTCACCCCCTCAAAGTTTCCTATGATCAATATAATTCCTTCAGTGTTTCTGCTAATTATATAAATTTGTTATTTCGTGCATTTTCATTAATTTTTTTGTAGGAAGATCTTCTCATATTTGCCATACAATTCTAAATGTAACAAAGATATTGATTTCACCTACTAAATATAAAAATGATAAAGAAAATAGGTGAGAGAATACAATTGGTTAATGTTATGATAAATATTTCTCATTGTATGTATTAACAATCCTCTAAAATGCTTTGTAGTATCTCTATAACTACTCCACTCATGAAATAGAGTGTCAACACAAACATGAAAGTTGTTGGATAAGCCCAAATACTTACAATATTCAATAATGGCCACTATCTACTAACACTATCTAGGTTGACTCTAGCTATTTGCTCTACCACATCATTGGGCCTACCTTTGTAGATGATTATGGATGTTTAATTACTCTTGTTCTTTTGCGTAGATCCTAGTTGTTTATTCTATAACCTTAAAACCCTAATGTTATTTTTGACACAAAATTGACCTAAAATAAGGGAGTAAAATATAAGTTAAAATCCCCAACCACTATTCACTAAGTGGTTGAATGTTTTCTATGTTTCAATACTCTAAAAAGGGGTCAAATTACAAGTAGTTCTCCCACCTATGTGTGTTTGTGCACTCAATCATGATTTAATAGAATGAAATGCACTACTTTGATTTTTGACACTTGAAAAAATGTAAATTTGACTTTATTTTTGGTATTTAGACTTGGATTTAGGAGTACTCCTTTGATGGGTTTAGGATGTGTATACATATTGGATAATGTCTCAAGGATGTGCAAATTGATTTCTCAAGCTTGCAAGTGGTTCTCAATGTAATTTCCAAGTGAGTAAGATCTTAGGCTTGTTTTGTTTATACAAATAACTCTTTGGTATTTTCCCCCATAATCAACATATGAAACATGCTTAAGTAAAAATAAGAGAGAGATTTGAATTTAAAAAATATCTATTAGAGATATGCAAACACTATCAATAAAGGTATATGCATGCAATAATTACTAATGTCTGAGTATTTTTAACATTATCCAAAGAATGAGAACATTGATCTGGAATATGGGAATAACTTTCTTAAGATTATAGAGTGCTCTGGAAAATAGTAGGGATACCTGAGTATGAATAATATAAAATTGGATTGGCCAAGTCAGTAGATAGATAAATGGATAAGGGGGAGTGTGGGCAAGATATAAATGTATATGTACAGGTCATATATATCAAATATATACCAAAATTGATGTTTTCAAGTGTCTAATACCAAATTTAAGTGTCTACAAATACCCCCTTTTAGTCGAGTATTGAAAATGCTAGATTAAAAGGATAAAATAAATAAATTGGGTACATGTGTTTAATAATCCTTGATGTTACCTGATATGCCCGAAATATATAATTTGATCCATGTAAAAACCTACAAGGAAACATGCATAAATCAATGTCCACTCATGATATTAAATATGAAATAACTTAAACCATTAAAATATTTAAATTTGAAAAGTCAAGACATTAATATACCTATGGGTATATGCATGCACAAATGTTAGAAAAAATAGATTATAAATTAAAAGAAACAATTGAACTCTTAACCTTAAAAATGAAATTCACATCCAATCAAACATAAAGGGAAGACTTACATACCTCCAGTTATGATAGAGATCTCCCTTTATTTTTTTATTTGCTTGGATTGTTGGATTCCCATGTTCAATGAAACTCATGCAAGAAATCCAACAACATGTCCCCTTGTGGATGGCTTGATGGATTGATGCAATGATTATTTATTGGAATGTACATTTTCTCAATGGAAAAAGTCTCATTAGGTAACTTATGATTTTTATAAGTGAGGTAGGATGGTTGGATTTATAGTTTTTTGAGATTGATATGTATTGTTGGATCTAATCCAAGATCAAGGGCCAGAATTGAGTCAAAGATGGGAGGTAGGATCATAAATGGAGGAGGTTGGAGAAGGAATGACCTTGTAGTGATTAGGGATGGGAATTACATGAATGAGGAGTTTTTTACTTGCACCTTTTCCCCCTTACCTTAGATATTAGGAGATTTGGTAAGTAGATGTGATGATGTTTGATTTATGGATTTTATATATTATGGAAATTATATTTACATGGATTTTATGATTAGGATAATAAAATATCTAATAGGATTATCTTTTTAAATAATCTAGTTGATTTATGTTGGATTGACAAGGTTTAAGTGTAATAAGATTAATTAATTAGGAGTAGGAAGGGTAATGAATAGTGATGTGTTGATTAAGAAAAAATTAGGGAAAAAATAAGGATGATTAGGGATGGTACATGATGAAATAGGAATGATACAAGACAAAATATGGAAATTAGGTTTTTAGTGATATTAACAAGGAAAACTAAAATAGTGAATAGTGTTGACACTGAGGTGGCAAGATTTAGGTGTCTAAAGTGGGTATGCAAACCAAGTTTCCCTCTATTGAAGTCATTTGGAGAATTTAATGAGATGATTATTCCATAAAAATATGTAATTTTTAAAACCATGGGTTAATAAGTATAAATTCGTCAACCACCGTTGGATACTAAGAAGTGTTAGTGAGGCAATGTAGAACCTTAGCTGCAATACTAAAAAAATCATCATAAATCTTTTGATGGAACCTGAAATAGGTTTTTATGTAAAGGTGGAAACCCAAAATAAGTTTTTATGTAAAAGGTGGAACTCAAAACATGTTCATATGTAAATTGAAACTATGAATCAACCATTACATATATTTTTAGTTCTATAGTGCATATGAAGTACCATTTATCCTCATCATAAAAAGAATAAGTGTTTGCATGAACAACATTAATTCCCCAAATTAGATCTACCTATAACTCATTGTGATATATAATGCCATAATTTGTCCCTCAATCTACTCAAATAGACAAACCAACACAAAATGATAACCGGCTCAATCTAATAAATCTAATCAATTCAATCCATATAATATGATAAACCTACTCACTTTAAGAAATTTTCAAAATGTAACCCATGTAATATGTCCAAAAAATATAATAGGATATCCTAACTATCCCTCATAATCATGTAGAATTCCTCCACATATGTATTACATATGCTTCAATATGCTTAGTCTATCCCAATTTGAACCATATATTCTAAACCAAAATCTAAATTATATTTCAGTCACAGGTTGATCTCTAGGACAATCATATTCCCCCCTCCCTTGACATGAGAGATGAAGTCTATGATCACTCATCTAAAAATAAATATTTATGCACATCATGTTATGTATAAAAACATAAACATGTAAAGTATATATTAAACATGATTATATTTGTCATCATATAAATATTTGATCATTTAAGCATGTATGAAACATGTAATCTAAGAAAATGAGCATACCAGTGTCATGTCAAGTAGATATAATAATTAGGTACACAATAATAAACAACATAGATATATTCATGGTATAAATCATGACATTGCATATAATACAAAAATAGGTAATATAAATCATGGCATCAAACTAATAAATAGTCATAGATGTATCCACACACATACACACATAATTTCATGATCAAAAAGCACTCAAGATATGACATGAATCTTACTCAACTATGATCCTATATAAACAATAACATGGCCATGGCATGCACTAGAGGATCCTTGATATAATGGATGCATGATGTGACATAACACCATCAATATACTCATGGAAACATGAAAGATAACACACATCAATCATCACAAAATGTAACAAATAATAACATTGAGCATGCAAGGAGCAGAAAATGTTAGTTCACATAATCAATAATTTTCATCATCAAGTATACCAATGCATAATGTACATATGGAATAACACCCTAAAGAGTATACATAATAAAAAATAATGTATAAATAACTCTAAGTACATAAATATGATCAAAGGAATGGCCATAAAAATATATAACCTATAAGTATACAAAGATTCCCTCAACAAAGAAAGGTAGTAAGGAATATCTTGCATCTAAATGTCCATGTATCATATGTAACATGTATATCAATCATCTCACTTATGTATACCTAATAGGCATGTGCATAGAAAATAGATATGTTATTCAACATGTATATAATAAATGACATCAATCAGTCATATAGCTGGTAAATCATATGATGGATAGCTCCTGATTTTGATTTTGTAAAATATCTATTTTTTAAAAATAAATTTGTAATGAATTATTGAAGAGTATAGTCCTAAAATTTCATCTAAGATATGCGTAAAATCATATGGATAATCAATTGATCTAGTGCTTGTATTTAATCATAATTGCATGATGCACATGAGTCTTGGATCGAATAAGATAGATCACACCTACACTTCCAATTGGGGCACACACTTGTTAAGTGGGAGCATGACCAATATGAGGATCTGCTAGACCTGATCAAGGGAATCACTTTTATCGTCTATCATAACACATCATGATAGGCAAGGTTCCAAAGCCTATAGTCTAACATAATCACACAACAACCCTAAAATATTCCTATGGTTTCTATATTCACTTATGATAATAAAAAAGAAAGTAAACTAATCCAATAACAAGAAAAATAAACGAATCTAGTACCCACCAAAGCTTGTAGCACAAAGTAAGAGGTTAGATGCAAAGCAATAAAATACATTTATAAGGAACTTCAAATAAATTAAGTATGAGAAACACCCTAATACATGGAATATGAGGAGTAATATTATTCAAGCTAGCACTTATGCTACTTCTATATACTAAAAGAGAGAAGAAAAAATTTAGAATATACTTACCTGAATGTGAACCCGTCATGACTCAATCTCTCCCTTGGCCAATGGGGCTTTGCAAGAGGTTTTTATGGTTTGAATGGATCACTTTGTTAGGCTAAAGCATCCAAGACCTATCCATAAGACTAATATTATCCAAATAATAAACCTAAGCTAAGACTCCTCAAGTAGAATGGTTAAAGAGTAAACTATGAAGAAGCATGAATGAATAACAACTCCCGATTGCCTTCATATGGAAATGACCAAAATGACCTTGTATATATAGGAGTATCTACACCAAAAATCACTCAAACATGTCAACTATACTAGGTTGATTGGGTTGACCTAGCATATTATTGGGCCAATGACTGAAGTTTGTGCTAGGTCAGCTTGATGGAAACTAGGCCTAAAGAGCTAAAGTAACCCCAAATTGTGCTAGGTAAACCAAGTTGACCTAGCTTACTAAATAGGTGAATAGGGTAATAATCAAGGGAAAGAAAGATAGAAAGAGGAAAATACTAGAGGAATATTCAAGGAAGGAGAGATAGATTAGGGAAAGGTGTTAGGAGTTAAATGGATAGGGAATAATATGGAAATAAGGGATAATAATCCTATGAAGCACCAAAGGTATACCCACCCCTTTTTTGGTGTACCCATTAAGGCATGCACTTAGAGAGATTAATTCATGATGGGTTCCTGCAAGATGTAAAACACCAATAATCGATAAAAGTGTGAAAATATTATGTGTATACATATGCCCCACTCGAAGTTAATCATGTGTCACTAAGGTGTAACAGGGGATGGTGCTTCATGAAAGAATATAAAGACACACACAACATTGATGCTAAAAAAAAATTTTAGTATTTTAAAAAGGATAAAATAATTGAAAGTAAATGATAGAAAAAGAAACTAACTAAAAAGTAAATGATGCATACCTTGACTTACCTTTATCATGGGATGTTTGTTGGCTATGTTTTAGTTTTGATTGTGGATCATGTAGAGACTTCTTTGGACAAACACAAAAATACAAAACTAAGGAGAAAAAAAAACAAATGCAAGAAAAGCCAAGATAATTGGTGCTATGTAGATGGGACATACTTGGGGATTTGACAAGTTGGGTGATAAGTGATATGTTATCCCAAATGACCAAGTTAAACTACAATAAATCAAGTAATCAAAAATCCAAAGCTACTAAAGATCGAAAAACTCAAACAAGTAAACCTCAAGTAAGAAAAGGTAGACTCATCAAATCAAATCAAGGATACATGTCAAACAAGATGGTAAAAAGAGGATTCAAAAAGAAAAATGGTAAAATGACATTGATGAATGAGTAGTAATAATCCACATATCAATCATCAATGAAAAAGGGGATGAATAAAATGGAAAAAAACATGGTTGGGTGAGCAATAACAATCCACATCTCACACAATAATAAAAAAGGGTGCAAACTCAGGTTTTTGTAATAGTAGAGCAACAAAATCAAGATAAATGAGAAAATGAAAGAAAAGTAGTTTTAGTAAATATATAGAACATGATGAAAATGATCCATAGTTTCTCAAATGTGTTATTTTTCATCTAAATATAGATAAAAATGAAACAAAGTAGTGTTATCATGTTTTTAAGAAATGAAGGAAAAAGAATTTAAAGAAGAGGGAAAACAGATTTGGAATCACAATTTGTCTATCAAGGGGTGAAATGAAATGGGGTGGAGGGGAGAATGAAGGAAAAAAAAAGGTAGATGAACTCTTTATCAAAGTCAAGACATTTAAATTTGGTTTGTAAAAGGAAGAGGACTATCGACCTTAAGGACTCTGAAGAACTTCTCTTAGCTACATAAGTCTTAGGTCAACAAATGGAGTCTATAGATAATCCCATGAAGGCTAAATGCATGAAAATTAAAATGGACCTACCTCCCCACAATGTGTTCCCCACTCCTTAGGACCCCTTACAAAGCCATCAGTCTATTATGAAGATTGGGTACTTGCATGAGAAAGTAGGTAGCACTATAGACTTTTTTGAAATATCTATTCTAATTTACTAGCCTACTACACCAAAAAGGACTTTGGCTCTATGTGAAGTTGATTGTGGAGTTTGAGCTTACATTGGAGATAGGAGATGTGCTTGTAATCATGTCTTTTGGTGTGATTAGACTTTTAATATTTGTATGTTATCTTCTAGATGTCATTACCTTTTATTTTTAAATGATTGGCTTTTAACTTTTTCTTTTTTTAATTCCTCCTCTATATAGATTTGGAAGACCAAACATGGGTGCTAAAGATGACTTTCATTTGAAAAATTTGGGACAAGATTGCTAAGAGAGATAAAATCAAATATCATGGGGTCTAAGAGTCTTGTAAATCTAGGTGAAATAAAAGTTATATCTTGACTTTGACCTTTTTTAATCCAAATGTGGAGGTGAAAAAAAGGGGGAAATCAAGAGAAAAATGACACATGTAAAAAATTTGAATTTATTTAAATTTCAAAAAATGTTACAAAGGGAAAAAATGAATACAATGATAAAAAATGTGTGATTTATTATCATAAGATTGTGGGAAGTGAAGGAAAGCATGCTAACATAGATTGTTTACAGATTCCATCTATCAAAATAAGTAAAAGGTAATATCTAAATAATAAGGATCACGAAGAACATGAAAATAAAGGTAATTTTATGAGGAGGACCAGATTTTATCCACGGTCTTACCAAGAAAATAAAAAAAGGAAAACCCAAGGGGTGTCAATAAGCAAAAAATGAGGGAGACTTCGTATAAAGCACCTTATAAAGAAAGACCCAAAGGATGCCAAAACAACATTGGAAAGCAACAAAATAATGAAAAGGAAGAAATGAGAAAAAAATGGTCATTTTATGAGGAGGGCCAAGTTTTATCCATAGTCTTACCAAGCAACTCATAAAACAAAATCCCAACAGTATGCCAAAATAACATTAACAAGCAAAAGGAAAAGGAAGATAAGTAAAAGATGGTGATTTTGTGAGGGATGCTGGATTATATCTGTGGTCTTACAAAACAACTCACAAAATAATAACCCAAGGGGAGATAAATCAAAATTAGAAAATAAAAATAGAATGAAAAATAATATAATTAAGGCTATGGTACATCAAGAAACTAAAAGACCAAAAGGGAGGACTAAAGGTTTGAAAATAAAGGAAATGAAGACTATGGTACATTAAGAAACCAAAAGACCAAAAAGGAGGACTAAAGGTTTGAAAATGAAGGAAACTACTACATAGGGAGAGACCCATGTTAAAGTTACCGAAAAAATTCTTATATAGACATATAGAGAAAGCATGAAAATAAGGGAAATGATTAAGCAAAGTATTTCTTAAGGAATTGAGCATTGGTGGGCTCTTTGAAAAGATGACCTTTATTGGTTTGAAGGTGATAAGTACTTAGACCAAGAACATATTTAAATAAGTAAGGGCCCCACCATTTTTGGGCATACTTACCTTCTTTTTCATAAGTGTAATTTAATTTAAGGACAAGATCACCAACATTAAACATGTAGTTTTTAACATGTTCGTTATGTTGTCTGATGATGTGAGCTTTGTATTGGTGATTGTTATGTAAGGTGAAAAGATGACGTTCATCAAGCATATCAAGGGCATGAAGGAGAGCCTCACATAATTATTCATTGTGAATGATTCCATGAAGATATATGTGAAGAGATGGAAGCTCAAATTTGAGACGAAGAATCAACTCAGAACCATAGACTAGAGATAATGAAGTTACCCCAATGGTAGTATGAATACTAGTCCGGTAGGCCCAAAGTACAGGATAAAGATAAAGATGCCAATCCATGTGGGTTTCATGAATTGTCTTTTGAAGAATTTTATTAAGAATTTTGTTGGTGGCCTCAACTTGACCATTACATTGTGGATGATACGGAGTGGAAAACTTGTGATTGATTGGTGCAAAGTTTGTTAACATGTTTATTTTTGAAATTACCACCATTATAAAAAAATGATGGTGTGAGGAACACCAAAGTGGAAAATAAATTGGTTGAGAATGGATTTAGATATACTAAGACTGGTAACATTAACAAGGGTTATTGCTTCAACCCACTTGGTAAATTACTTTTTGGAAGTGATGATGAAGACGTGGCCATCTTGGGAATAAGGAAACTTACCAATGAGATCAAATCCCCATGTGGAAAATGGCCAAGGAGATTCAATAATTTTAAGTTTAGTTGGTGAAAAATGAATGAGATCATCATGAAGATGATAAGGATTACACTTCTTAAAATATTCAATAGCATCCTTTTCTAGAGTAGGACACTACTAACCCATATGTAGGCATTTATGGGCTATAGCATGTCTGCTAAAGTTACCACCACAAATACCTCCATGTGCTTGCTCAAGTAGAGGAGGAACCTCATATCACATGACACAATGAAGTAAATTACCTTTGATATTTTGATAATAAAAGATGTTATGTCTAAATACATACTTGTAATCTTATTTGCAAAGATGTATTTTTTCATGAGAATCCAAGTTAAGAGGATAAATTTGATGTTCTAAGAATTGGATGATGTCTTGATACCACAGGCATTGTCAGATGGTGATAGCCTCAATGTGGTAGATAAGGGAATCTGGAGGATGAGTAGATGATATAAATTTGATTATTTGTATGATAAAATAAGGATCAAAAAGAACTTGATGTGGATGAAAGAGATAAGTTAAAGAGGCAAGAGAATTAGCAATGAAATTTTGGTCTCTAGGTATAGGTTCAATTATAAAAGAGGCAAAATCCTTGGCAAGAGTGGTTTCAATTTGATGATAGGTAATAAGATTTTCACTTTTACATTAATATGCACCACTAACTTGACGACAAATGAGTTGAGAATCACCCAATCATGAAGATATTGTATGTCTAGATCAAGAGTAGCTCTCATACCTAAGATAAGATCTTCTTACTTGGCCATATTATTGGTGACATCAAATATAAAATGGAAAGCTAAAGGAATTATTTTACCAAGAGGACTAGTGAGAATTCAACTACCCCAGCTCCTTGAAGGCATTTAGCACCATCAAAGTGAAGGGTCCAAGTATCCTCATGAAACTTAATATTGGTTTCAAGGAGCTCCTGAATAAGTATTTTTGGTTTGGTAATATCAAAGGGAGTGGAAGGTTCATTAGATTAATTGGCTTCAAGATCAACAATAAAGCTATGAAAATAATCTTTAAGAGAAATTTCTTGATTAAGACGTTCAATTTAAAGAATATTATCATTGAGAAGGTCATCTTGAAGTGAAGAAGTGGTTGGAATGAGAGCCGTGACAAGTTGGTCAACTATGACTTACCCTTTGATAGCTTTTTGTGTGATGATGCAAAGATCAAATTCCATAAGTAAAACCATCCACTTTCCAATTATATCTCCTTGAAGAAATCCTTTGGATAAGAAGTGATGAAGGGGGTTAAAATGAATAATGACATAGGTGGTTTAGTAAAGCATGTAGTGATGAAGCTTTTCAGCTACAAAATAGATGGTGATGCAATCACACTCAAATTTGGTATAACGTGTTTCATAATTGATGAGACCTTGGCTAATGCAATATATGGCATACTCCTTACCTATATTGTCTTGTTGGGAAAGCATTGCTCCAACTAAAATAGGTATGGAAGAAGTATAAAGAATCAAGGGTCAATCATTAGAAGGAGGACAAAGCATAGGTGGATGAAACAATGACTCTTTCATGTTTTTAAATTCTTTTTGACATGGATCCATCCATTCTAAAGTTGTATCTTTCTTGAGAAGGGAATTGATAGAATGAATTCGATAAGCCATCTTAAGAACAAATCATCTAATTTCCCCAAGTTTGCCTAAATAGGTAAAAATATCAAGAATAGAATGAGGGATAGGCATGCTGATAATAACATTAATCTTGGTTGGATTAACATCAATGCCATAGAGAGAGACTAATAATCCTAACTATTTATTAGATGTAACTTCAAAGATACATTTGAAAGGATTAAGTCTAAATTTATATTTGATGAGATGGTCAAAGATTATGGCAAGATTAAAAACATGATTTTTGTGATGTTTATATTTAGCGATAAGATCATCCACATATGTTTCAATAATTTTATGGATGAGATCATGAAAGATATGAGTCAAAGTACATTAGTAAGTAGCTCCAGCATTTTTGAGATTGAAGGGCATTTTAACGTAATAATAGGTGTCCCATTCCATGGTGAAAGTAGTCTTATGTTGGTCCTCAGGAGCTATATGAATCTGATTGTATCCCAAAAAGATGTCAATAAGAGATAACATTTCATATCTAACCATGGAATATACAATGGCATCTATTGAAGGCAAAGAAAATTTATCTTTAGGACAAGCAAGATTAAGATTTCAGAAATCAATACAAATATGAATGACCATGGTGACCCTCTTCCTAACAGGAACAATATTGGAAACCCATCTATAATAGTTTATAGGTTTAATAAATTTAGCATCAAGAAGTTTGATGATTTCTTTATGGCATAAGCTGGTAACTTTAGGAGAAAAATTATGTTGCTTCTAATGTACAAGTTTGGCATCAAGATAGGTAATGATGTTATGGACCATTATGCTAGGCTTAATGTCAGACATATCTTGGTAAGACTATGTGAATGCCTTTTGATACTTATAAAAAATAGGCTAAAATTATCATATTCAAAAGGTTAAAGTTATTTGGAAACTATGATTGGTTGAGGACATGATGGAGTACCATAGTCAATACGAGTTGTTTCTTCAATAAGTATGGTATTACCATCTTGAAAGTGGTATGGTGCATTGGGTAAAGATGAAATTGGATTATATTTAGGATCAATGCTAGTGACAAAGTCATTGAAGTGAGGAGTTTTATTTTTTAAATTTCCAAGTTTATGATGTTGCAGTGGGAGTTATGTTTCATGAGCATAAATAAAATCCAAAATTGCTTCATCATTAGGCAAGGTAGGAAGAGGACCAAAATATTCCACATCTACTTATAGATCCAAAAATTGATTGCCGTGTTGATCATATTCAGAATGTATTCAATGGACATTGGTTATCTTGACATCAAGTGTGATTTTAAGATTATAAAAAATAGATGGATTAGAAGAGGTCGATGGAGAGATGATGGGAGAAGAATTAGATTTGATTGGAGAATTAAAAAGAGGTAAAGAAGATGAAAACACTTTTGGAGGTTTAGAAGGCATGATTTGCTCTACCACCCAAGGAAAATCAATAAAAGGAGGATTGATAGGAGGCACATAACCATCAAGTTCTAAGTTATGACCTATAGAAATGGTATGTACATCCCAGTTGAAAGCATGAATTTGAGCTAAGGCCTTTTGATAATGTAAGACATCCAAGTCTCTGGATTGAGTTTGGGCCATGATATAGTTATCATCATATGTGGGAGAAATTGTGCATGCTTGGGATTCAAGAGGATCTTCAAATTGTGAAATACCAAGATTACTGAATGTTTGAGGAGTCATAATGAGAGGATCTTGAAAAAACTTAGCCACTCCAAATTCATTACAAATGAAAGCATCTTTAGGTAAAGATGGGTTTTGAACATTTCATAAAGGGGGAAAATCGATAATCTCATCCATGAGAGGAATTGTACGATCTATGGGTAAGAGGGAAGGCAAAAGTAATTACAAAATATATGGAGGAAATTCATTAGTATTGTAAGTGTGTTGTAATTCATTGGGCTCATCATCATCAGAATCCACAAGAGTAACCTGTAAATCAAGATCCATATTGATGAACTCAGGTAGAGGAACACTATTGATTTTAATAATCATGGGAACATGATATTGTGATTTAGGATTAGGTGATTGGATACTCCTAAGTTGAGATAAACTTCATGCTTATAAATTTTTCCATTGTGTAGGAATGCAATGCATTGAATCATAAGAAGAAATGGCCCTCATTCGATGAGTCTATGGGTGGTCGAGGAGTATATTATAGGATAAAAGAAGATCAAGAACCATGAGTTTTGTTTGCACAATATTCAGACCAATGGTTAAGGGAATCTATATACAACCAAGTGGATTTTGATTAGTCTTCTCAAAACCATAACAAGTAAGATGGGTTTGTTTAAGATGACTTTTGTTATAACTGAGTTGTTGTAATAGTCATAAAGAAGTCACAATAATACCAGAGCCTTCATTAACTAGAAATTTTTGACCAAGGGTGGTATTAATGGCTATTTTGATGAAAAGAGGTAGATCATCAATGTGAAAGTGGATCTCATCATTAATCATGTCCTCTTTAAGGAATTAAATGGAAGTTTTGGAAGAAGGACACATAGATTCAATGGTATTAATGTTTGATTGTTGAGAATCAATAGAAGGTGCTTATTCATCTAAAGAATATGGGTCTTCAATCTCTTGGAGTTGTTGCATAAGGAATTTATGATGATAAGGTGAAGTGTGAACCAACTCCATGAGATGAATTTGACATGGCATAAATTTAAGTTCTTCTAGGAAATTCCAATGAGATTTAGAAGAGGAGCCACGAGGTTTAGAAGAAAGAAAATTAGGCTTTGGAGGAATAAATGTGGTTGGAGGATTAGAAGGAGGAAGTTGTTCTTCAGGTGCTTCTGAATCAATATTGATAGTGGTAGTATCTTTAAGCAATTGTTCTTCAAAATAAGGTTTATTAGGCTTGGTCACATGATATTTATGTGTTGGCTTCCTATGATAATTAACCTTAGCTGTATTGACATATTGAGATTTGTTAAGGTATTGATCACAATCAACATCAATTGCACAAAAATCCTTATAAGTTGATTGGTTATAGGAAGAATATTTATTATTATTATTATTATTATTATTATATGTAAAGACTTTAGAGGGTTGTCATTTTTGAAAATCATTAGTGTATTCTTGATGACGACTCTTAATCATGGTTTCATGGTTGAATGAATCACCAATCATGTATGAAATATCACATTTATCAAGCCCTCTACAAGTCCCATGAGAATGTCCAACATCATCATGAAACCAATAAAAGAGTTGGGATCATACCATTTAGGAGGAGCATTAGGATATATGAAAGGTTTAGAAAGAGGTAAAAATTATCTCATTTGATGAACCGAAAGAGACACGTGAGACAATGAAGGAACATCATTTTTGGCAACACCAAGTTTATTTTGAAAAGTGTTACTAGTGATAGCATTGGATGTTTGGAAAGATCCTTTAAGGATTTTAGAATTAGGTCTGAATTGCTTCATAATAAAATCTTGCTATTTAGCTTGGTCAAGAGATTTATTAAGAGTTTGAGGAGCAAAGGTTCGAACCTTGTATTGAAGAGTAGGGGTTAAAGCTATGATAAAGAGTTTGAATAGGTTATCATCAGATATAGTATGATCATCTTTATGAGCTAAGGATTTACATCTTTTAATAAATTCATGAGCTGATTCATTAGGATATTATTTAACATTTATAAAATGGCTAAGATAGTTTTTAGGAAGATCATTATGTTGAAACTCTTTAACTATAAGATAGACCAAATCTTCAAGTTACCAAATAGAATTTTGAGGTAATTGATTATACCATTCTACTACATCACCAATGAAGATTTTGACTAAGAGTTTAGTAGTGGCAAATGTATTAGTTTGGATCCACTCTTTGTAGAGATTACCAAAGGCTTTAAGAAATGAAGCGGGGTCCTTAGTCCCATCATATTTAATATTTGGTGATATGTTAAAAATGTCAATAAATATAATGAAGGGAGCTAAAGGATCATTTTGGATAGTTTGAAGCATTTTGTTATTCATTATTGATTGAGGAATAATGTTACCTGAGGCATCTCTAAGAGGTGGAGGATTGTAATTAGGATGAGCTTGAGGATTCATGATTGGAGATTGATTAGCCACATTTATCAAATGTTGTTGAAGTTACATCATTTGATTGGTATTAGAGTTTTGCATAATGTTCATTTGTTGAATCACTTGGGCTAATAATTGAGTTGTATCAGGTGGTGGATAGGTGTTGGAAGGAACATTTCACACATTGGTATTGGAGGGAATATTAAAATAAGAGTTATTAGTGGGATTATTAAATAAATTTGAGCTAATCACCCCCACATTAGTTTGAATATTTTGAAAAGGTTCTTAGTAGGTGCATAAAGGATTGGACCCATCAACCTCATCTTGATGTGTTATTTAAACAATGTTTGCAATTTTTAGATGGAGGAGAAGTACCCCAAGAGTGATTGTGCTCTTGGGAGGTAAAGAAAGGGAGAAATGAACACCTCATATATGATCTAAATGGATTAAGACTATCTAAAAAGATTATGATAGGGGACATCAGTTTGATCAAAGAGAAATGAACAAGATGCATATTGAAAAAGATAGAGAACTAGGCTAAAAAGTAGGGGAAGCAAAAAACAAAGCTAGGTCAATCAAGTTGACCTAGTGGAAAAATTAGACCTAAAGACTATGCTAGGTCGACCAGGTTGACCTAGTGCAATGAACAAAAGTAGCTGAAATAGTCTAGGATAGTGTAGAGTCAAGTTGGTTGATGTAACACAATATATATGGAAAGAGAAAGGATTGTTTGAGAAGATGAGAAATGAAATAAGGTATGCATGTTGCTATTCTAGAAAAGTAGATACTAAAATGAAATACAAAGTCAATTGAATTGATACTATCCAATCCAATTGGTACATTAAAAAAAATTTCAATTTTTAAAGAAAAGTATAGAACAAAGTGAAATAGATAAAATAAGAACTAACCTTGATGTTTTGGATATGAAGATAGAACATATAACTGACTTATAACCTTGGAGAGAACTGGTCCAATCTACAGAATTGGATTGAGCTAGTCAACCAAGTGAGATAGGAACATTTAAAAAAGCTAACAAAGTGTGCTAAGGAAATTTGGTTGACTTAGAAAACTCAACTAGATGTCTAGAAATGTGCTAAGTCGAGTTGGTCGACCTAGTTGACTAAAATGAAAATTCAGAGATATAGAATCTAAAACTTGTACTATGAATCCTGAATAAGAGCCTGGTATAAAGTGGCTATAAATGTGCTAAGTTGACCCAATTGACATAGTAGGCTAAATAAAATTTTTGTAAAGTGATGAAAACCTATGCTGGGTCGAGCTGGTTGATCCAATTGCTTATTCCTACACATAGATAAAAATAGCTAGGTTGATAGAATCGAGCCAACAAGTCAAAACATATGATAGAAAAGATGACAAAATGAATAAAATAAGTAAAATAAACCCTATAAGGGTTTGATTCATGTTGGGTTCACCATAATGTATGTAATAAAAATTACATGGTGTGCATGAGTCAATCATGGATCAGATAAGATAGATCACACTTACACTTTTGATTGGGGCACATACTTATTAAGCGAGAGCATGACCAATATAAGGATACACTAGACCTGATTAGGGGATCACTTGTATCTTCTATCACAATACATCATCTTAAGTAGGGTTTCAAAGCGTATAGTCTAACATAATCACACAATAACCCTAAAAGAGTCCTATGGTTTCTATAATCAATTATGATAATAAACAAGAAAGTAAACTAATCTAATAAAAAGAAAAGTAAACTAATCTAGTACTCTCCAAAGTTTGTGGCACAAAGTAAAAGGTTAGATGCAAAGCAATTAAATATATGTATATGGAAATTCAAATAAAATAAGTATGAGTAATATTATTTGAGCTAGCACTTATGCTACTTCTATCTACTAAAAGAGAGAAGAACAAAGTTAGAATATACTTACCTGAATGTGAACCCGTCATGACTCAATCTCTCCCTTGGCCAATGGGGCTTTGAAAGAGGTTGTTATGGTTTGAAAGGATCACTTTGTTAGGCCAAAGCATCCAAAACCTATCCATAAGACTAATATTATCCAAATAATAAACCTAAGCTAAGACTCCTCAAGTAGAATGGTTGAAGAGTAAATTGTGAAGAAGCATGAATGAATAATAACTCCTGATTGCCTTTATATGGAAATGACCATAATGATGTTGTATATATAGGAATATCTAACCCAAAATTCACTTGGACATGTCAGTTGTGCTAGGTCAAATAGGTTGACCTAACACATTATCAAGCTAATGCCTTAAGTTTATGTTAGGTCAACCAGATGGAAATTAGGCTTAAAGAGCTAAAGTGACCCCAGATTGTGCTAGGTCAACCAGGTTATCCTAACTAACTGAATAGGTAAATAGGGTACTAAGGGAAATAAGGATAAAAAGAGTAAAATACTATAGGAATATGCAAAGAAGGTGAGATAGCTTAGGGAAAGGTTTTAAGAGCTGAATGGATAGGGAATAATATGACAATAAGGGACAACAATCCCATCAAGCACCAAAAGTCTTCCCACCCCTTTCCCAATGCACCACTTAAGGCATGCACTCAGAGAGATTGAGTCATGTTGGGTTCCCACAAGATGTAAAGTGTCAGTAATCGATAAAAGTGTGAAAATATTATGTGTATACAGTGCTCATCTTGGGATATATAATTGTATCATATTCAAACATGGCATCATTATTAAAGTATATATATATATATATATATATGTATGTATGTATGTATGTATATATATATATATATATCTATGTATATATATATGTATATATATATACATATATATATACATATATATATGTATATATATACATATATACATACATATATATATATATATATATATATGTATATATATATGTATATATATATATGTATATATATATATGTATATATATATATATATATATATATATGTATGTATATATATATATATATTTGATTTTTAATGGATCTTATGAATACATATTATATTTTTTTCAACTATATAAGGGCTCACACTCTATCTTACACAATAATACAATTTCAACAATCTTTTAATATTTGATATTCTGGTGCTCACTATTTCCATCATGTCAAATTGTGATGTAATACATTAATAAATGAATGTAATACACTTATTTTTAAATATTTATTATAGCTTGCTTCTATTCTATCCACTTTTTTCCAATTGTAGCACATAAATTCTCTCTAATATGCAATTTAAATATCAATGTATTTACAACCTTTGGCCCACAAGTAATCAATAATATAATATGGTCTATCGATCCATTATATTGTATAACGTATTGTAATTCATCTATCATTTGACCAAATTATTGTAAAAATGGAATACTATATGTTTTTCCCTACTCTTCTTCATCAACTTAAACATCTTGCTAATAATCACTCTCAATGTATACTTAAATAGTTAATGGGTCCTTAAATGGATGCTTTTTACTACTCTCTACATGATTTTATCCAAGGCCGAGTCTTGTCATAAACCATTCTTTGTGGATTTTTTGTACCTATATTATCATGATGATGTTGTCATCCTTAAAATTCTATGTTTTTTGTTGTAACATTGCACAACTTTCTATCTAATGCCCAATTATTATATGATAACTAAAAATGACTCCCCTTCTTGATGTGATAACTAACCCATAATTCTATGTTGAGTGGAAGATATAATCATAAAATTATTATCAAGTAACATTTGTAATATAATGCTTGGTTTATCTTTTATAATTTATATTTGAAATATTGTATCATTATGTATAGGATATTTTATATACATGAATTCTGCATTATTGATGTTTTAATGCTTTTCGATTCATAAGAGAAACATTAAGTAATAAAGTTAAAACTTTTTAATATTAATCAATTACTATTCAAATTTTAATACTGTACTACAATATTTTGACAACATATCTCATTTAAACTTGTGTAATAAATACATCTTACAATATTTTAATAATATATCTCATTTTTCTATCACCTCATTTTCTTGAGTTGTGTGGCATGCTTGGGGTTTTAGAAGTTATCCTTGGAAGGTGTTTATGAGGATATATTCCTTATTCATTTCATGGATACATATTGTACATGAGTACCTTATCAGGCTTAGTTATTGGGACTCATATTGTGGATATGCCACTATTTATTTTTTGGATTTTGTTAGCCCCTAGATTCACTTGAAGGGGGGGGGGGGGGTGTGTTAGATTATGTATTTCATGCATTTATCACATTTACTTGTGTATTAGATATTTTATTTGCTTTTCCCTAGTTTTATCTTATGTGTGGATTTATCCCATATTGCTTATACTAGCTTGCATCTTATTTTGCCTTGCCTATTTAAGCGAGGGATCTATATTGTAATATACATATTTTGCATATCCTCTACAATTATTTTGTGAATAACAATTGTTCTGTTTACAAATGGTTTTGTTCTTTGTGTGTATACTAAATCATTATGGTTGTGGTGATGAGCTCTTAGAGAGATTTTAGTTGAAGAGTTTTGATAACTCTTTCAACAATTATTAAGTAACATTTTTAATATAATGCTTGGTTTATCCTGAAATATTGTATCATCGTGTGTAGGATATTTTATATACATGAATTCTATATTATTGATGTTTTAATGCTTTTGGATTCATAAGTAAAACATGAAGTAATAAATTTAAATTTTTTGAATGCTAATCAAGTATTGTTCAAATTTTAATAATGTACTACAATATTTTGACAATATATCTTATTTAAGCATGTGTAATAAATACGTCTTACAATATTTTGATAATATATCTCATTTTTGCATCACCTAATTTTCTTGAATTGTGTGACATGTTTGGGGTTTTATAATTTGTCCTTGGAGGGTGTTCATGAGGACATCTTCCTTCTTCATTTCATGGATACATATTGTACATGAGTACCTTATCAGGGCTAGTTGTTAGGACTCATATTATGGATATGCCACTATTTTTTTCAGCTTTTGTTAGCCCCTAACTTCAATTGGGGGGGGGGGGGGGGGGGGGGGGGGGGGGGGGGGGCGCAGGGGGAGGCGAGGCCAGGGTGGTTGTTAGAGTATGTATTTCATACATTTATCGTGTTTTCTTGTGTATTAGATATGTTATTTTCCTTTTCCTAGTTTTGTCCTATGTGTGGATTTATCCCACATTGCTTATACTATCTTGCATCTTATTTTGCCTTACCTATTTAAATAAAGGATTTACATTATAATAAACATATTTTGCATATCCTCTGCAATGCTTTTATGAATAAAAATTATTTTTTTTAAAAATGGTTTTTTTCTTTATGTGTATGCTAAAGCATTATGTCTATGGTAATGAGCTCTTAGAGAGATCTTGGCTGGAGAGTCTTGATAACTCTTTCAAAAATTATTATCAAGTAACATTTGTAATATAATGTTTGGTTTTTCTCATATAATTTATATTTGAAATATTGTATCATCATGTGTAGGATATTTTATATACATGAATTCTACATTATTGATGTTTAATGCTTTTGGATTCATAAGAGAAACATCAAGTGATAAAGTTACAACTTTTGAATGCTAATCAAGTACTATTTAGATTTTAATAATATACTACAATATTTTGACAATATATCTTATTTAAGCACATGTAATAAATATATTAAGTACTAATAAACTAAGAGATAAAGAGAGTGTATCTTATTTTTTATTATGTTCTTGATCATGGTAGTGGTTAGGAGTCATCAAAGGGATGCATTAGAGATTTAGACTTTATTAATTTTGTATTTTGACTATTTTTGACCTTCTCATAGTTGGGTCGATCATGGAGAATAACATTGATGCATATGTCTGTATCCGATGCAAGTGTCTAGTGAGAGATATACACAAAAGTGACTTGAAATTTGGACTAGGCCTGCACTATCTCTGTGTACTAATTTTGTGCCTTAAATTATATTTGACTATGTGTTAGGGATAGATAACAAGTAACCCTAGTTTATTTACATTATAGCTCTTATAACCTAGTAAAAAGGGGTTACTAACATGAGTCGAGCTATCCCTATTAACTCGATGTATTTCTAAGTATTGCCTACATAGATAATATTCCTAAGTGGGCCTTAGACTCACATGTAGTTCTCCCTTTTATGCATGTGTTTGAAATTATAAAAATGTGACTATATGCTCTTTCTCCTAGTAATGTTTGGTACAAGTGAAGAAATAGTATATTTGACCTTTTGAATGCTTCATTTATTTGATTTGGTCTTATAATATAATTTTATAACTTTAAATGAACAATAATTTATTATTAGAGTTGCCTTCAGAAGTACATCATGCAATGGTTCATGAGGGAGTTAACTAACCTCAAAGGGAAGGTTAAGTTTTTATAATAGGAGAATGATAGATTAAATAAAATGAATATGGATAAGGAGGATAACCAATAGATGTAGAGTCTAAAATTTAGGGTTGAAATGCTAGAGAATGAGAATGAGAAGCTAAAAAATAATATCATTTTCTTGGTGAATTACAATAAGGTTTCCATGAAGGAGGAGATTCAAAATTTTGAGAACCATATATATCACTTGGGAGAGTTATTTGACACAAAGACCACTAGAAAATGAAAAGGCAAACATATTCAATGTAGTAGTTTATAGAAAGATCTAAATAAAGACAAGTTGATGTTACAAATTGATTCTAATCTCAAAAGGATGAAAAGTTGCTGGGAAGACATCTTGGGAAATCTTGACATGGATTAGGTTTATGCTTCTTATAATGTGTTTTTTTTTATGTTTCTCTGTTATATCTAGGTTGTGTTCTAGTTATTTCTAGCCTTGTTTTACCTCTATCTTTCCTATGGTCTTTGGTATGCCTTTTCTTCCTTTTTTTATACTTATTCTAGGGTTTGGAGGCCCTAGCTCAAAAAAATCCCCCCTTTAACCTTAATAAAAAAATTGGAAGGTTTATTGATTAGACCATAGCCTTTGTATATATAGGAACCTTTTGAATTTAAATTAGAACCTAGTGACACATGAAAATCCAACCATAAGATGGAAAAAGAGAGATAAAAATTAGTCACAAAGTGAAAGATATGGAAAAATATAAAAAAGATAAGTTTGGATAGTTGTGTCAAAGCTGGACACTAATATTGATGCTAGTGTCCAAGATGGACACAAGTATCCAAGGGATAAAAACATACAAAAAATATGAAAAATAGGTAGGTATCTCTAGAATACATTGGCTTAAGATAAAAAAACATCACATAGGCCTAAGGGTTAGGTAAATCAACTGAAATAATATGGATATGAAGAGGTCCATGAGAAATCACATCACTAGATGTCTAATTCTTAGAAAAAAGGTAAAGACATGCAAAAAGACTATAAATATGTGTAATTTTACCAAAATGGGTGTCTAAATTTCCCCCCTTTAATATAGTAATGCAATAAAAACTAGAATTATTAGTTTAAAATAAAAAGAAAATGCATACTATGGTGTGGACAACACACCTTGTCTTCACTTGAGTTTTTCTTAAATGTTTCATTTTGAACATTACCTACAACCAAACATATGATAAAAAAATAAAAAAATATATATATGTAATAAATAATAAAAAGTAGCATAAATAAAGAGAATAGATAGAGTACACCTGTGTATGTGTCACATAGTAAAATGGTTCTAGAGTGCTAGTAATTGGAGAAGTAGGCAAGGGGCTTGCAACCTCTTCCATCTTCTAGCCAAGAAGATGAGTGAGTATACAAGTGTTAAAGTGTATTTCACCATGGTGGTGTAGTACCTAGAGTAGGGAGAGTTGGGAGGTGATCATGCCCCAACTTGGAATAGGAAGAGTGGTGCTTCAATAATTGAGAGAATTGTTTCTCGACAAGCACAACTTGAGTACAAAAGATATGCATATGTATAGCTCAGTATAGGGTGAGTGATGTAATCATATTCACCTAAAAAATTGATGATACTATATGATTTAATCCATATAATCACACCAAAAGGAGAACTAAGTGTTGTAGATGGGTAAATCTTAACACAGTATGTGAATGCTCGATTAGGGTATTAATACATAAAAGTTTTTATGTTATGTGTTAGGTGTGGAGCCTGATTATCTTCCAAGATTAGAGGTTAAAGTTTTTATGTTATTTTATATAGGTTTTTATCCCATTATTTGAATCCTTGATGGAACAAGGGGCTACAAGGGGGTGTCTAGGGGCTGCGTGCCCTAGAGAATTTTTTTATTAAAATTGCCTTGTTAAATTGTAATTTTGTAGTTAATCGAGGCTGTTAATTAAAGGATTCTAGATTTGATGTTAGAGGTTATGTTTAGGAATTTTTACCTTAAAATGTATTTATATATGGATGAGAAGTATGAGTGTGAAAAAAATAATGAAATATTATACACATGGAGGAGGCAAAAAGGTAGAGAAGTGTAATAGGGTTTGTTACAGGATTTTGTTTCTCCCTTGTATTGCTGAAAATAATGTATTGGACAAGTTTGGTAGATGTATCCCATCTTGGGTGAACCACATTAAATTTGTCATCCCATATTATGTACATATTTATATTTATTTTCTAAATGTTTTATTAATTCATTTCATAGTTTCTCTTGTATATGATTTGGGGATAGATATGGGTTTTGATTTATCCTAACACTATGGTAACAATCCACAAAATATTTTTGGAATTTGAAACTTATTTGGATTTTTTAATATTTGGCACATGTCTTATAGCATATGCACCTTACATATATTTCATGTTAAAATTGTGTATAGCAAATGGTACCAATGTATAAAAGTTTGTCATAACTGTGAGTCTAAATCATATGCTATGCATGTTTTTGTAAATTTTGAAACTATGCAAGTGTGGAGAATAGGATTTTGAAGCATCTCCCCACTATATATGCATAAATATAAAAACTGATATAAATACCAATTTGAAACACATCTTTTCCAAAACATGCCACCACTGTAAACTAGGAATGCTAGATACTGAACAGGTGTGGAGGACATGCTTCCAAGGCATGCCCCCACTGAATCTGGAGAATGTGAAAATTATATTTCATCATGTAAAAAATGTTTATAAACATTACTTTACTAATATTCCCCCACTTTTGGAAGGAGAGGATATGATGTATGTTGGTTATCTCCTTGCAAAAGGAAAACAAATGATGTACTTGATATAATTTACTTGATATTATTCTAAAAGTGTTGTGGATAATAAATTACAACATTATTGATGAGATGTGGGTAAGTTGGTTAAGTGTCTTGGTTATTTCAAGCACCACCCAAATTTAAATCTCATTTTAGTATCAGAGGCTAGATGTGGTCAATCATTAAGTATTCATGGGTTAGTTGTGGTTGATCATTGGTATTTTTAGGCTGGTAGCGGCTAATCATTGGTATTTTTGGGCCAATAGTGGCTAATCATTGGTATTCTTAGGATAGTTATGGTCATTGATGGTATTATTAGACTAGTTATAGTTGTTGATTGTGTCCCATACCAGTTGGAGCTCTGATCAAAAGTGAATTGGATAAGGACCCCTTAACCTTGAGCATCAATCTAAAAAAAATAACTTGTAACATTATTTTTGGTAGTATTTGGATATATGTGTAAAAAAAATTTATAAAATTTTGGTAGTGATTTTAAATTTACAATTTTGGTATAATATGGAAGGCCTCATTGTCTAGATCCCAACACAACTTATGTTTTCGATTTTAGATATCAAGGGTTCAAGATATGTAGATTTGAAGTTAGTGCCAAAGGGGTATATTAGGTGGGTTCTAATAGAATTTTGAAATCATTTGCATTTTGAATTTTTGTGAATTTTGATCTCTAATTCTAGATAATAATAATGCCACATGGAATAGATCTTCACCTCATACAATTTGATGTGGTCTGGAGTGCCTTGGCCGACTAGGATTTTTCTAAGATTGTAAGTAAGCCTTATGACAATTTATTGGTAATTTTATTTTTTTGAAATTTTTTCATTTTGATTAATTCTTAAGGTTTTTTAGTAGGAGGTTGGATGAATTAATTGGTATCCTAGACACTTTCATTGGCACATTGACATAAGTGTCCAACTTTAGATGTTAGCATTTGATGTTTTTATCTTATTTAGATGGTAGCATCTAATGCTTTTATCCTACATGGACACTAACATCTGACACTGATGTCCCTTTATTATTTTTATGATTAATTGATATTTATATATTTTGCATCAAACTATGATCACTAAAAAATTCTTATTGTTACTTTCTTGAATGTAGAAGGATGTTCATATTCAAGATTTCTAGCACAAGTACATTATTCAATGTTAGCATAACTAGGTCTAGATGCATCTGACTAGGCTATTATTGATGAGGGGGATTAGGTTTTGTGGCCCATTTGGGATAGATCATATATGATATCCAACTCCTTATATCCCTAGTGGAGAGGTGGAATCTAAATACATGTAAATTCTATCTTCCTACTGGTAAGATGACCATCACCTCAAAGGATATGTATCATATTTTTTATCTATCAATTAGCGGTGAGAGATTTTAGGTTGTCAATGATGGTAGACAAGGCTATATTTAGTAGTACTATGTATATTTTACTAGTCAGAGGGATCCTGAGGTAGAGATGAGTGTTATGGTTCAATTTGATGACATTATTAAAGGTGATGTTTCACGACTATGGAAGTTTATTTACATATTACTGAAATCATTTGTAGCTATGAAGGATGAGACTATTGGTATTTATTATCAGATGTATCAGATAGTGCATCACATTGAGATAGATAAGACCAAGTATTTTTGGGGCTGTATTGTACTCACCCATTTATACATGGATCTCTATGATTTTACATTAGAGAGTCATGATGGTGGTATTGGAATGATAACTCTATTGCATGTCTGGGATTATGACCATATCATAGTAGTACAACCAGTTAGTGGTCCCCTCATTAGATGGGCTCATCTATAGGTTTTTTTAAAGTGTTGGGTATTACCATGTGGCAAAATTCATACCATGATGGATTATTAGATTACCTTGGATAGGCTATCTCCAAATCATATTTGTGGCATATTTATAGGAATTTTTCTAGGTGACCTGAGGATGGACATGAGTTATAGAGGGTCATATAAATATGTAATTTATTGATCAATTTCCTAGTGTCTATGAGTCCTTTTAGTATGATCAAGTTTTACATTAGTTTGGTATTGATCAGGGAATACCTTCAACACCATATACATGACATTAGATGGTACAAAGTGGTCATAGGCCACATGATAGGCCAACACATACTATCATAGATATATCCCTTCACTTAGGTGATGAAGGAGATCCCATGCTTCCCTTAAAAATAGGATATGATGCAAGGTGTAATGATGGGTATGTATAATGGTGGGTTAGAACTTGATAGAATTTGTTATTTCCTATTGTAGTTATGGATCTAGGTGTCATTCCTACAACAAAACGTGGTGGCAGAGAGATAGGTGGTGATGTAGGAGATGGTACTCCTGTAGGACTAGCACTGGTAGATGTGTAAGTCATTAAGACCATGTGTGAGTACCATATTTTTGAGATTTTACATTTTATTTGGTTATAAAAGTAATTGGTTTTTATATATATATTACTAATTGGTGTCCTATCTCAAATGTGTGTAGGTAAGCAAGAGTGGTTAACTATGGTGGATCAAGTGATTCAGGTCCTTACTTGTAGTGTACCTATGAATTTAGCCAAATATGGATTTATTCATAGAGTTTTTGACATTTTTGGTATGTATACACCATTATTTGATCTTATTATGAGAGTTGTGGTAGCATACCATATTACAACCATGGAGTTTGAGGAGTTATGTGTAGAGATGGATAGATGGGACATCCCATAATGGAGTTCCACTAAAATAATGTATATGCTCATTGATCATTATGATAATTTGAGATGAAATCATGATAAGATAGTGTGGTGGATAAGTACTTTTGAGGAGAGAGTATGTATGTTATCATGGGCACAGGGACCATAGTTTGATCCTAGTGCATCTACCTCTTGAGGTGTTGGATTTGTAGATGTTGATAGTGATGAGGAGTATACCCTAGGGGATATAAACCCAACTTATGATTTATATGATTATTTTCATAAAATTACATTACATTATATTGTATTGTATTATATATATATATATATATATATATATATATATATATATATATATATTGTTACATGACATTTCTCACATGGGTTTTTATTTGGTATATCAATTAGATTTGCACTATTTAATTCTCTGCTGGTCATTATATACTTTTTAATTTCATTTATTTCCATGGTGTATGTTGGGGTTTGGTAATGATTATGTAATAAGTATGTGTATTTTTGATATGTATGTATTATATTAACAATAAAAAAATCACTATATGCAATGAAATCCAAGTGGATATATGAAATCTTGACTATAATGCTCATATGGAAATAGGACTACAAATTATGTTTATATAATCATCTCTAAAGTTGTTGGAAATATTGTCATTGATGTCAAAGGTATATCATTGGTGATAAAGGCCCCATTGAATTTAATGATGTTTTTATTATTCATATCTTGGCTAATGTGTGTTAATATTTATTTAATATTAACGAATAAATTTTTGGTTGCATATAAGTCAAAAGAGGGCCCATGGAGAAGTCAAAGAGTCATAGGGTAAATAAAAAAGAGGAATGGGATGCATTTTCTCATGAAGATTCATCTTGAGGAATTCCAAGAGTCACCATGTGAAGACAAAAGAGGGTATGGTGCATTTTTCCATGAAGGACACATTGAGGAATACAAAAAGTCACCAAGATAAAGATGGAAGAAGAAAAGGTGCTTTTGATTATGAAGGGTCACCATATGAATTTTCAAATGAAAGGATACAAAGGGTCATGCAAGTTTAGCACCATTTTCCATGAGGATTGAAGGGTCACAAAGGGTGAATTCCAAAGGTTAGTTGAAAAGATATAAATAAAGGCTTGAGAAGCCATTTGTAATATGCAAAAGGGTGCATGGTTTGTATTTTTTTTCAAAGAGATAAAAGAAGGAGATATTGTATAGTTCTATCATTTATTTAGTAAGCAACATTGAGAGATAGTTGTGTTTTATACATAAGAGGGGTTGTTGCTCCTAAGGGTTGGTACTCAAAAATATTTGCAAGGGGTTGGTACTCATATGAGTTGATGCTCACAAATAGTTGTTATTTTGGTGCATGAAAAAAGGGTTGGTGCTCCTACAAGTTGGTGCTTGCAAAATTTGTAATTCGAGTTGGTGTTCATTCATATACTTGAGATTGTTCTCCATGGATTTTATCACTTTGGGTTTCCACGTAAAAATTTGGTCTCTCTCTCTCTCTCTCTCTCTCTCTCTCTCTCTCTCTCTCTCTCTCTCTCTCTCTCTCTCTCTCTCCTCTCTCTCTCTCTCTCTCTCTCTCTCTCTCTCTCTCTCTCTCTCTCTCTCTCTCTCTCTCTCTCTCTCTCTCTCTCACACACACACACACACACACACACACACACACACACACACACACACACACTCACTCACTCACTCGCTCATGTGGTGCATATTATTTTTTCAGTTTTTGAATGTGTGGTTAAAGAAAAGGAATTTGATTAAGTAAAAGAGATATATAATATACCAATTCACCCCCCCTCTTAGTATATTTCATGCTTAATAGAAGTAATTATAGAAATATTTTGTGAATATATATGTATCTACTTGGGTACCCATATCTAATATGTTAGTTTACCTTCTATCTATGTATAATTATGAGGGACTTGATCAACCAATGGTTCCTTGGTAGGATCAATGTGGGAGATATCAGTCCTGGGAAAGTGTACATTAGGAGGAATTATACTAGAAGTTGCCTTCTGTGAAGGCTAATAGACCATGTGTTCCTTGTAGGGTTCAACATGGGATATCTCACTTTCTTAGATGAGCCTCTAGGATAAGTATGTGGAATAGGTATAGATATGTATTTTTGATATGCAATGATTCCAAAATTGACTAATTGTATAAGATTTTACTCGAGAGAAAAACACTCATTATCCCAATGACCATTAATACCATGGTAAGTGAAAAAGTGTTATCATTTTGCCTTTTTTAATCTATGAGGTGGGTAATGTGAATTATGAGGGAGTCTAATCAATCATTTATCTAAAAAAGTTTGTAATATGTCAAGTGGTCTATCTCAGTACTAATCAATCTAAAGAGGTTGTTGTATTACAATGGTATATGGTCTAACTATGGGATATACTCTATAAGCATGCTCCTTTCCTTTATTTAACACCTTTATTATTTCTTTTGTGACATATGGTGTTGGTTCTATAGAATGATTTTTAAGTGGTTCAAGAGGTTTTAGAACTTATTTATTTACCTTAGAAACATGATTTTTACCATGTATGGGTTTAAATGGAGAAATAGGTAACTTGGTTTATGTGTTCATTAGAGTGCATGCATATTTGTGTAGATCCCAATATAAGAACTCAAATGAAGTAAATAACTTATGTAATTCTCTTTCTCTTTGTGGACAAAGAAGACCTTTTCTAAATATAAATTGTATTTCCAAATTTGAGGGTGTGTAATGTAAGGAATACAAAACATCCTTAAATCAAATAATATAATCTTGTATAGGCTCATTTTCTATTTGTGTCAATGTTTGAAAATGGTCCAATTGTAATTTAGGTAAGGTATAATGATAAAAATGTGATATAAATACATCTTCAAGTTTTTTAAAAGTTTATAATGAACCATTTGTCAAAGTATAAAACTAGTCAAGATCTCCTTGGTTTAAGATATGATAAAAAAAAATTTAATAGTAAGCTTCTGTTTTGGGCCTAATGTTCAAAATAGTGTGTATATTATTATAAATGAATATCTAGATACCCTTAACCATAAAAGGAGAACTTAGGCATAAATTTTTTTGAAGGATAAGGCTACTTAAATACATCCCATAAAATAGGTTGCTCTATCAATGTATTCTCCTCAAGAATAGCTTCATGATAAAAAAATTTGTAATCTTAGATTATTGACTTGTTGATGCAAATCTCCAATGGTATTCATAATAGATAAGATGTCATAAGAAGAAGTTTAGGATTTTTTAGTGGTTGTTGTAATGCAGGATTACAAAGATGCTGTTAGAAACCATTGTTAGTGGATAAAACAAAAAACAATCAATGATTACTAGCATTCTAAGCCTAAGTATTAGGGTGAGCAAGTAACAAACAAAATAAAGGCAATGAGAAGACAAAATCAAACATTTTTACCTTCCTTGATGATTCAAATAAATTGTTGGCATGGGAGTTGGTTTGTACTCAACATGGTCAAAAAATGGTCTTTGTCAATGCTTGATGCTTTATGGGTAACACCTCCTCTTGTCCCCTTAGAAGTTGGCTCTAGGCTTATGTTGGCAGTGAATCTTGCCTCATAAATTCTATGTAGTAAGTGTGCACAACAAATCTTGTTTAGGAATAATCATGGCACTTGTATTTATAAGTTTTTAACTATCTCTAACCCAAGTGTATTTAGGCTAGGGTTAGTGTTGGGAGTCCAAATAAAATAAATGATAGCTTTAATTATGTATTTATGGAATCATGGATCAACATTTATGATTTTATGACATTTATGTTGATATTTTACAATTATTGACTTTGAAGATATGACATCATCATGACCTAATATTTTGTTGAAAATTTGTTTTTAAAAATTACATATTTACAAATTTAACATAAAATTTTCACTTAAGCTTTTAATTTGATTTACTTGGTTAATTATTTCTGCTTAGTCTTTTGGTCATTACAAGAATTGGGTTAAGTGACCCACTTAATTGCTCAAAAATGTTAGTTTACTTGGTCACAAGTTGAATGGGAATGAATTTGTGAGAGGTTATCATTGCATACAAGGTAACACATCAAATAGGGATGCCATGACAGAATTATGGGCATTTACATCTAATATGTGGACAAATTTGGGACATTTAGTTATTTCTAGGCTTAATTTGTATATTTTGGTAGAAATCAGTCTAAAGTTCATTTAGACATGGAAGTGGCTAAAAAGGAGTGTCTAAATTTTGTCCTTATTTGTGTATGTGTTTCAATACATAGGCACAATAACGTCTTCTCAAATAATGAAAAAGTTGTTATGTTAAAAATTTTAATGCTTAGAAAGTGATGTGTTGAAAATTATAGGTTGTTATGAGCTAACAATCACAGTCTAATACCCCAAAAGGTGGTTGATGAGCCTTAGGTTCCCCTTGAAGGAGTGGGAAAAAATAATATCATAAAATGAGCCCTCAAAAATAGGCAAATGACATAGTCTAATTGTATAAATAAATATTTTCCCTAACAAGGTGGTTTTAATCCTTGGCATTGTGAATCTACCTTAATAGGGTGCGTTTAAGCATGATTGGTCAATTTTCCCCCAATAAGGTTGTTATGATTAGTGACCAGTCTAAATAATTTCCCTCATTATGAAAATTGGCAAAGGGAACTCACACAATGAATTTGGAACACAAATTAACGATGAACTAGCATAGGGGATGATATGAATTAGGGTTATCTACTAGTATGGAGATGCATATCTTAACTAGTAGTGATTAATATTCATTTGTGATTTAGTTATTGTGTTTGAGTAGGTCTATTAGGAACAAGAAGAGATACCATTAGCACTATCACATGATAAATCATTTTCCCTAATTCTTTCTATAGTATGAGACATTATGCATCATAGTTATAAACAAATCATAATAACAATGTGTGTCATATGCAAGAGAAAAATTAATTTAAACACACATATAATCAAATTATGTGTGAGTTACGATCAATAAAATCCCAAGTGTAATGATATTTTAATAAACTAAGTGTAAGATTGAATACAAACATTCACAACTCAATTACAAGATATAACAAATCAAGACTTAAGTGTAAACATAATGAAATAAACCTACAATAATTAAGGGGAAGGGAAGCACAAAATCACAATCTAAATTCAAAAATTAAACAACTTAAGCCCAATTAGTAGTCAATAATCAAGTGTAAACTAATTGTCCTTAGACATACAAAACTCAAAATAAACAAATAACTAAATGCAATAAACAAACTAGTCTAAGGCAAATGCAATAAACAAATAAAATATAGAAAAATAATGAACAAAACTACTTATTGACACTATTCTTGAATGTGTAATAGAAGTGTTATGATTTTAAAAAGGTTACCCCTAGGATATAGGGAATAATGTCATAGGTATGATGAAATGAAAATGGGGGAATATAATAATAAGGGTTGCTTGAGCTGACTCCAAATGCACTAAGATGTGGACATTGTCTACATAGCCCTATGGACACAAGTTACAACATGGACTTCCTACCAAATGGAGTTCTCCTAAAAATTGGGAAGAGAATAAAATCAATGACAATTAAATAGATTGGTTATAGAGGAAAGTATGAATAGGCTCATAAATTAAGAAGAGCATAAAAGAAAAGGGGTTGTTCAAAATTATGCGAATGTCAGGCACAAGAACTCATGAAACTTGTGAGAGTGTGATTTAGGATAAAACCACACTAAAAGATAAAAGGTAAGTGTTCACAAATGAAAAAGGTTGATATTCATAATGTTCACTATGTTTAAGGATTATAACAAGAATAAGTTTATAAAATGCTAAGAGTGTTAAACTATATGACTCATAAAATGATGAGAGCATTTGGAGATAAACCTATAACAAGGAATTATCCATGAAATTGGTGAATGAAATAAATCAATAAGATTGACTGAGCAAACGTGAGATGCCCCATGCATCCAAATGTTACCTACATAGTTTATATATACCTTAGGCCAATGTAATTCTCCCAAAATGGGAGGGAACACAATCAAGAAATGGAATAGGCAAATGGAAATGGTCATGATGTGACCCATGTGAAAGCTTCACTTATACCTACTAACTAGGAAATGTACGTCCTAAGTAGCATGGATACAATCTAAATGGCCTAATTTTGGAGGATTGTGTAGGATTTTTTCTGGTATATTTCCATGTTTTTGGGTATTTTTAGGCATCTCAAATCAATAGAGGATTATGAGAGACCAAATGGGTTAACTTCCAAAATGGTGAGAACGTGGCTTAAATTATTGATAAAATGGTGAGAGTGTGGATTAGGTTATTTGTAAAATGGTGAGAGAATTTTTTAGGTTGATCAAAAAATGATGAGAGTATTTCTTAGGTTTCTCACAAAATGGTGAGAGCATTGATAAGGTTGCTCTCAAAATGAGGAGATCATGGGAATAAAGGGTGGTTGCACTAACCTCAAAAAACATTGAGCACTACCTACATAGTCCAACCTCAAGTCACTAAAGTTCACCCTAAAATGAGGAATATAACTAAGTAACAAGTTAGTGAATATACAAATGGCATAAGTAACCGTATGGTAAGGTAAAGCTTGAAAGTAAAAATAATTGAAAGCATCATGTCATCAACCAAGCCAATACCTATGTGTGAAGGCTAAATGGAATGATAAATGGATGGTGCCCCCAAGCAAGGATATTTATAAGGGAATGACATATGGGGATAATATATCTTAGTATAAGCTGCATGCTTTGATTTTAACTAGCATAGAGAAAGCTACAAACTTGGCCTAAACGTGTGAATGGATGGCACCCCTAAGCAAGGATACATGCAAAGGGAATGACACTTCCCAAAGAACTTGGCCTAAAGTGAGAATGGGAAATAACCATGATTTTCCCCCTATATATTATGTTTAGGAAGGTCGCATCCCTAATGAATTCTAAAAATAATTGGCTCAAAGACTAAGGTGACCCAAAGTGGGTGGATTGAGGATTGTTGACTAGGTTAAGGACAAGATAATTATTTTTGGATTTTTGTGGTTTTATATCTCTATAGGAGATTATAAGCCATTTTCAAATGTTTAGGTTGTTGTGGTTTTATATTTCACATGGGGATATGAATCCTCTTCCACTTTTTAGGATTTTTTTGAAATGTTTTGAATGTTTTTGGAAATTTTAGGGTATCTTAACTCATTAGATATTGACAAGATACCAATCTCAAAATACTGAGAGAATGGGATTAGGTTGCTTGAAAAATGGTGAGAGCATGGCTTATGGCATGAAACAACAAGGCAAAGAAAATGGAAAATTACATTAGAAAGGTATGAAAGGATGGTAAGGCAAAAAAAATGGAGAGGTGATGGAAATTGCAAGGATGATTTTGTTGCCCCTGCTAATGTGGAGATGAATGTATTTATTAACATAAGGTACCAAAAAATAGTAATTTTTTAAAATTTATAGCCCATACTCTTTCTAAATAGTTACTATTTCAAGAACTTTCTACTAATTTGGACTCCATTTCTAATGTTGTGATCTTTGTTGGCCATTGATTTTGTTTCCTCCAAACTTCTAGACAAGATGTCTTCATATCCTTGATGAAGGAACATATGACAAAGATTGGTAAATAAGGGTATGCATTAGATAAAAGGTATGATTTGGTAATATAATATAGGTATTGAATGAATAAATAGATCATAATGGAATTTATGATGATTGGGTAATAAATGAAGTCAAGATTTTTAGTCACACATAATGTTGGTGATTTTAGATTTGACATAATCTTGGTTGTGGTGAGGTCAAATAATTATAAACATATACTCCCAATAGGACCAACATATTTTTTTTTGTTTAGGCTTGAGGGATGATATAATCTTATTATGCTATAGATTATCAATTATGCTAATATTATCTTCAATAATGTCTTCATCAAGCAATGAAAAACTATTGTGATCAACTATTAGTGCCTCAAAGAGGTTTTCACCAATAAAGTTATCTTGATTATCCCATAGAACCTCCAATTAGGTTTTACTAAGAAGCATTAAATTTTAAATTTGATTATCTTCTAGCACATGAAACAAGTTTTTACTAGAAGATGTTGAGTTTAGACTTTGATTATCTCCTAGCACCTCAAACAAGGTTTCACTAAGAGATTGTTATTCTTCTAACTAAATGTGGTCTTGGTCTCATTGATTGTATGTAATTGGTATGTCACCATGGATGCAATTCAATAGTGTGTTATTTGATCAATCCCAATCAATGCTTGTCAAAGGTGGAATGCCAATATAATGGATATGTTGATTGGTGTCAATGAAAAGTGTAATGGTAAAAGGTGGCACAATCCTCATAGAGGCTAATAGGATAACTAGTGTCGATGCTAAATAAAATTTCCTTAATAAACATTAAATGATCACAATTGTCTATTAATTATAAAGTTGATTCTAACTCAAAGGACACTGAATTTGATGTTGAGATTGACATTAATTCGATTTTTTATGCTAAATATTATATTGATTCAAAAATGAAACTTGACTCTAATTATGTTTTTATTTTTTGAGGTATAAGTAGCCACAAATATATCCTATAGAATGTTTGGAAGTGGATGAGTAATGGCCTATGGTTCAATAATAGGTTCTTCATAAATAATCTTATCAAACACGGGTTCTTTATTATAAAGAAGCCTTTGGTCAAAGGCATTTGGATTTTGATTGCTTAAAATATAATCTAAGTTTGTGGGATTAAGATCTACAAGGAATAAAACACC
The DNA here is from genome assembly GCA_037957365.1 of Torreya grandis. Taxonomy (NCBI): domain Eukaryota; kingdom Viridiplantae; phylum Streptophyta; class Pinopsida; order Cupressales; family Taxaceae; genus Torreya; species Torreya grandis. Next base: position 3,075,087 of record JARHVA010000818.1, on the reverse strand, counting down.
TATTTCTAAGAGTCATTAAAATATATCATCTTTGTTTTCAAACATATATCATTAAAAATTTGCTCGATCTTGATCTATTTATGGAAGTGAATGAATCTACTCGTGCTTAGGAAGGGGATCTTTAGAAATTGGCTAGCCAAATATGGGTTTAACAAACAATAGATTTTCAAAGTGAGGTTCATCAAATATAGGGGGATGGTTGAAAGGCAACTCAAAAAATATTATATTTTCAAAGTGAGGTTTCTAAAATATATGGTAATGGTCTAAGGATGTCTCTATCTCAATTTGTTCAACAAGGATTGGATTATCAAAGTGAGGTTCATCAAATATATGAGAATGGTCTAAGGATGATTAATCATAGGTTAACTTATTAAGAATAGGTTTTTAATAAAAACATCAAGGATTGGTAGGTTGTCTTGGTCTTGGTTTGTAAATGGATGAATCTAATCATGTTTAGAAAGGGGAGCATAACGTATCCTAATTGAGTAGTTATCAAACCTAGACACTCTTAGGTTTTTAATAGATATTGGCCTTTGGATGGACAATGATTGGTTTTTTTGTGGCTTGAAGACCATATTATTATTGGAGGTATTTCTTGCTTCTAAGGAAATCTATTCAATCAAGCATTATTGCTCAAAACTGCATTCTCAAAAAAATTCTTCTCAAATTGGTTTGATCTTGATAATGGGTCCAAACAAGGGTAGTCTCTAAATATGATAATAAGCATTACTTGGCTTGGAAATTAGAAACTAGCCCACAAAGGGTAGTTTAGGCACGTAATAAAAAACCAACCTAAATAAGCCTGAACTTGGTACTTAAAATAAATGTGGCATATGAGTTTAAAATGAACCCTAATTTAGTATTTTAATAGCTTGGTAATAGGCATGTGGGTTAAAAATTAACCATGATTTTGATTTCTTTGGCTCATGATTTGTATGTGGGTTTAAATGTGAACCCTGATTATATTAGATCATGGGTTTAAAATGAACTTGAATTTGGCTTGGTTTGGATGTGGGTTCATAAGAAAGCCTAATTTTGGCATAATATTTTAATTTGGTTAAAATACTTGTTGTTTGGAAAAATTTTGTGCGAAATTAGTTTTGAACCTTGGAACTTAGCACTTGTTTGATTTTGGAAATGTTTTGGAATGAAATGGAGTTGGTCTAGTTTTGGCATGAAATTGGGATGGGAAATGAACTTGGTCTAAGAACATGATTTTTAAACTATATGGAAACCACACTAAGGTATAGGTCTAGGTACATGGGATCATAACTATGTCCTATAAGCAAACTTGGTCTAGGTATAAAGATCTTGGTCTTGGCATATGAAACTTATAACTAGGTCTTCAAAATAAATGTGGTCTAGGAACATGGAAATTTTAAATAGGCACATGAATTTGGAACCACTCTTAGGTCTAAAAATCCTAATTTATAACAAAAGGCACACTTGGTTTAAGTATAAACTTGGATTTAAGGCAAAGTATGGTCTTGGTCTAATAGAGAACTTAATCTAGGTAAAAGTATTAAAACCAAACTAAAAATCATTCCAAATTACACAATCTAAACATAAAGAGGTGAACAAATCAATCCCTAGTTGGAGGCAAGACTTAAATGTAAACCACTTATCTTTAGATTATAAATTTTAAAGATGGATTTTGAGCTTAGTTTGTAAGATTGGCATTTTCAAATAAATAATGGTCTAGACTAAAATTGGCAACATAACAACTTTTTTCAAAAATTTAGGCACAAATGACTTCTTCAAGTTTTGGTCTAAGACAAATGGTCTCACCAAATTTGTGCAACATAACATGTATGAATGTGAATGGTGTATATATCAAGTGTCTTTGGACTTTTTTGTTTTTCATGAATAATTTTAGACTCAATTACAATAAATAATATGCACATAAACATATGTTCCTATCTTAATAACTGACATAAGGTTTATATAATATCTATCAAATTTTTATTGATATACTAGTTCTTGAGAGGAACTAATTTTTTAACCCAATAAATAAAGAGTGCATGAAGGTAGAGTTATTAACCCCCTGGTATCTCTCAATAACTTTTAGGTGGTATGGAACTTAGAGCACAAAAACAACTCGATGTTGGGATGATAATCCATACCAAGTGGGGTCAATTAATCTAATTTTTTTAAATAAAATTTTCTAGATGGTCCATAAGTGCCTAAAAACACTTAGGCGCAATAAATATCTATCAATGAATTCAAATAATTTATATCATTATGAAAGGGTATTGTCCCTTTCACAACCATGTTCACTATTTACTACTTAGTTAAGTGTAATGTCTAGACCATTGTAAGACCTAAGAACCTTTATGACCAATCATGTTAACCATACAACCTCCATCCCAATGGATAATACACTCAGTTTGTATACCCCAATAGATAAGTGGGGTTGGTATAATGCTGGGAGATGAAACCCTAGGTCAACACCCACCTAAAGAACTTGAAGGAGGTGATGAAATCTTGATCACAAGCCAAAAATAAAAGCAAAGAATAAATTGGTAATTTTTGAGTCATCCAAGTCCATAGGAATAAGGAGAGAGCATACACGGTGTTTTTTTAGGATTTGACTCTGAATCAAACAAGGCAAAACCGTGTTTTTGAGTTACCCTACAAAAGGGGAGAGCATACACATGATTTGACCCAAATAAAAAATATCTAAGAAGCACTAAGATTTTCATAAATAAATGACAGAATAAACAATTTTTTAGGGACCAAATTTAAAATATGAGTGAGTTTTTAAAACACCAATTTAAATGTGATGGAGTGTTTTTTGGGATGCAGAATGGTTTCTCCTAGCTTGAGAAAACCTACAACAATTTATTAGAAGTTTGATTAGAATAAGAAAGTGAAGGAACCCTGCAAGATTAGCTCATAAATCATGAAAAAAATTCTCTCTAGAATGATTTCATAGTTACATAGTCAAGTGTAAAATATGAAATTCTAGGTAAATGAAAAACATAGAGAAGCAAAAATGTAGAAAACCTCACAGTGTGATTTCATAGTTCTTTAGCAATTTTATGATTATGTTGGATTATTTTTCAACTCTATTAGATAATTTGTCAACTCTAGGGAGTAATTTTACAATTTAGGTACGGATCCAAAAAATATTTTATTGATAATTTTTTCACAATTTAAAGATGATTTCATAATTTAAGTCACCTATTTCGTAGTTCTACTGATTTCTTAATTGGATGGAATGATTTCACAATTTATTATCACTATTTTTCATTTCTTAGAAACCTACACATAAAAATAAACCACATAAATGACAAATAATGATTTCATGAGTACCAGTGTCAATTTATCTGTTTAGTGTCTTGAATTCACAAATACATAGAAAAGACCAAAAAGTATCAAAAAATGTAAAATGAATTCATAGTTACCCTAGTGATTTTACAAATAAAAGCTTGGAATTCATAAATACACAGAATAAGGTCCAGACATAATCAATTTCATGATTTTTTTGAGTCAATATCATGGTTTCCTACAATGTTTTTGGTAAATATATATTTGAATCAACAAATATGCATAGGACAAATTTATAAATCTACAGTTAATCATAAAAACATCAAAATTAGTGGAAAAAACTAAAAATAAGGTAATTAATGAATGTTTTAAAATTGTTTAAGAGTGCTAAAGTACTCCTAAGATGTATGTGGGGTGTATTTTCCTACCAAGCATGCCAATATGTAACATAGGATTACAAAGATAATGTTAAAAACTTCTTGTTAGTGGATAAACCAACAAACAATCAATGATTACTAGCATTCTAGGCCTAAGTACTAGGGTGAACAAGTAACAAACAAAATAAAGGTAATGAGAAGACAAAATCAAGTACTTTTAACTTCCTTAATGATTTGAATCACTTGGTATGAGATTTGGCTTATGATCAGCATGGTGAAAAAATGGTATTTTTTGATGATTGATGCTTTATGGTTAGTACCTCCTCTTATCCCCTTAGAAGTTAGCTCTTGGCTTGTATTGACAATGAAGCTTGTCTCACAAAATTTTCATAGTAAGTGTGCAAAAAAAATCTTATTTAGGAATGGTCATGGCACTTGCATTTATACATTTTCAGCTAACTCTAACCCAAGTGTAGTTAGGCTAGTGTTAGTGTTGGGAGTCTAAATTCAATAAATGATAGATTTAATTATGCATTTATAGAGGCATAGATCAACATTTCTAATTTTTATGGAATTTATGTTGATATTTTACAATTTTTGACTTTAAGTATGATGGCATCACCATGATCTCATATTTTGTTGAAAAATACTTTTTATAAATTATATATTCACTAATTCAACATAAAATTTTCACTTAAGTATTTAATTTGATTTGCTTGGTTAATTAGCCTTGCTTAGTCTTTTGGTCATTTCAAGAATTGGTTTAAGTGCCCCACTTAATTGGTTATAGATGTCATTTTGCTTATTCTTAATTTAACTAGGGATGAATCTATGAGAGGTTATCATTTCATATAGGGTAATACCCCAAATAGGGATGCTATGACATAATTCTAGGCACCTACATCTAATGTTCAAATGAATTTAGGATGTTTAGTAATTTATAGGATTAATTTTCATAGTTTGGTAGAAATCATTCTGATGTCCATTTAGACATGAAAGTGGCTGAAAAGGAGTGTCTACATTTTTAAACTACCATTTTTATAGAACATAGGAATGATGAACTCTTTATTAATTTCTAAAATGGGTTCCTCACATGATTTTTAAATGTTTGGTAAACAAAAACCCATATCTATATATGTAGGTATATCTTGTGGAACAACCCAAAGTTTAATATTATTATCATTAAAATGTGCTACATTTATTGGAATGTCATGACATATTATAGGATTAGGAGGTATAATTTCATTTTGAGGCACACTCTCCTTTTGAGAAGAAAATTCAAAGGAGGAAATAAAATAAAAATTTTATATGTCATGTGCCGCATTAAGATATGTAAGGATGTCACTTTCACTTTTTATTGTAGTGTCACATCCTATAAAAATAGGAGTAACATAATATCAATTTCTAATTTAAGTGCATCATTATTATGTGATAAAGGATTATTGTCATGACTATCATTTTAATCCTTGATATTTGTTTTAGAATGTTATTTTATTAGGAAACATGGGTTTTTATTGCTTGAATTTACATGGTTTTACCTTTGTAAAAGATGCATCAAATATATTTAGGACTTTTGTTGTGTCCTTAAGCAATGCAGGTTGTGTATTTGTTTCCTTAATATTTTTAGATGCAGTCTCATTTTTTTCTTCAACCAACACAATGGGAGTTATGGGACGTTTAATTTCTTCCTCAAAAATGAGATGGGAAGAAGGAAGTTGACTATTTTCACTTGGATCATGAAAATAAGTAATGGAATTTGAAAATCTATTATTGTTTGGGGAAGGGGATACACTTGATTTTATCAATATTTTCATTATGAGGGATAGTTGAATAACGTTAAACATCTTTGACATTTTCAAGATTAGAAATTGGAGAATCACACTCACTTGTTGAAAAACTAAATAGGGTATGGATGCAATAGTTTTATTTTCAATAACATGAATGGTATCATTTTAAATATTTGTTGGCTCTTCAATATCATAAAATAAAGGTTTAAGAGAGATCTCATAACCAAGGTGAATTTCATCACATTCATAACCAAGAGTGAAAGCATCATGATCACCACTTTGCTCAGTTATATTTGAATTTGCATAATTAATTATTTCATTATCATAGTTTTAAGCAAAAGTGGCTTTATATAGTTTTTGGTGTCCTAGGTCCTCATATACAACACACTGATCATTAGGTGGATTAAATAAATGGTGATAATGTATCCTCTATGCATATACTTTCATCCAAAACTCCATAAATGTTACAAGTATTTTAAAATGATAACCAAACACACAACTAAGAGGAGAAAAAAAAGAATGTTATTAAGCATTCATAAGCTATGACCAAATAAGCAAGGGAAAAATTAGATCTAAAAATAAAAAACAAAATCCCAAAACAAATTTTCAAAGAAGGCAAAAACCCTAATATGAAAAATAGGGTTTTGATTAACAAACATAGGATAGGTTCACCAAATGTTTTAATGATTTTGGATTCATAATAGAAACATCAAGAAATGAAATGTTTGAATGCTAATCAATTGTTAATATTTTAACAATGTACTATAGTATTTTGACAATATATCTCATTTAAGCATGTCTAAAAATACAATAAATATTAAGAAAATAAGGGATAAATAGAGCATATATTATTTGTTATTCTATTTTGGATTGTGGTAGTGATTAGTAGTCATAAAAATGTTATATTAGAGATATAGAATTTATTAATTTTGTATTTTGAATAACCTTCGAACCATTGTATCGATCATAGATAGAAACATTAATGCATATATATGTATCTAACACAAGTGTCCAATGAGAGATATATACAAGAGTGAATTCAAATTTAGACCAAGCATATACTACCCCTTATGTAATCATTTTATGCCTCAAATTATGTTCACATGTGCTAGGTCAAAATAATAATCAACCCTAGCTTCTTTGCATTGTACCTCTTTCAACCTGGTAAAAAGGGGTTAGTAACATGATTTGAGCTAGCCCTAATAACCATGTTAGTTGCTAAGTGTTGCCTACATAGCCAATACTCCTATGAGGGCCTTAGAATCACACATAGTTCTCCCTCCTCTACATACATGTGTGTGATTAACCCTTGGTAAAATTGATGCAATAGTATATTTGACCTTTTGAATGCTTTAGATATTTGATTTAGAGTTGTAGTTTAATTTGATAGATTTAAATGAACAATACTTTCTTATTAGAGAATTGCCTTATCAAATTGGAAGATATATTAAGTAAACCTTAACCTTTATAATATAGGAAACTTTTGAATTTGAATTAAAACCTAATGAAATATGAAAATATAACCATAGGATGGGCAAAGAGGACTAACAAAATAGTCACAAATTGAAAAATACAAAAAAATATTAAAAAAAAGTCTAGATGGTTGTGTCAAAGTTGGACACTAACATCAATGCTAATGTCTATGATTGACACAAGTGTCCAGGGGATAAAAATATATATTAAACAAGTAGAATAGGTAGGGGTATCTAAAATAAATTGGATGAATATAAAAATACATAATACATAGGCCCAAGGAGTATGTAAATCAAGTGAAATAAGATGGAACTAAAGAGGCCCATGAGAGATCATGTCACTAGATGTCCAATTCTTAGTAAAAAGGTATATACATAAAAAATACTATAAATATGTGTACTTATACCAAAATGGGTGCCTGCTATTGATTAAATGCATGGATATTTAATATTCATTTTTAATACATCATTCAATGTGCACTACCTCTTGGTTTGAGTCATATTAGATGTCACAAAATGTTTTCTCAATGAAGAAATTAACATGAAAGCATCCTATCATGAATTGATGTTACAAAACTAATTTTCATGTATACTCTCATGAATTTATTGAAGGGGTGCCTTCCATTTATCAACATGAAGGGAACCTATGCTCACCATGTTTGAATCATCTCAATACTATCCAGAATTGATAGGTGTAAATTTTAGATGAGAGAAATAATTGTTTATGTTTTTAATATTTTTTTTGTCATCATCATCACTATATTATTCCATAAATATTTCACTAGGATCTTCTTAATTGACCAACAAAGGAATATCTTGTATATTTTCCTCTAGTTTTTCTAAAATATTCAAAGAGTCCTTTACTATTTCTTGATTAACTGTTATATTTCATATTGGATATTTTCATCAGCTTTACTTGACTCTCCAATATCATATGTATGTAATATTTCTAGTGGTATGACCTGAAATGGAGGTATTATGGATAAATGAAAATAATCAAATCATAGAGTGCATCCATCACTTGGTTTCACTACTTTTAATACTTGAAAGATTAACTATCCATAGTACATGTATGAAGATACCCCTCATGCATAAATTTTTAGCATTGATGTAATGTATATGGTACAATTTCCAGCACATAAGTCCATAGTCTACCTAAGATTAGGATATAATGAAAATTATTTGAAATAAGTGTAGACACTAAGATATGTTATTAGACACTCAAAAATGTCAACCTTGACTTGTCTTGACCTTACATGACTTATGCATACACAATGGCTCTTGTAAACCCTTATCTCCTATCTAATTACCTTGTATGGGACCAAAATTTCACAATTTATATCCATCATGTATACAAATTACCTTGTATATGTCTAGCCTACTTAATATCATACTCAAACTATCTTGATATCATCATATCAAAATTCTTGTTTTATAAACACTTATAACCATACTTAGATGCATCTAAATTTATATAGCCATCCAATCTTACTAGACTTATCTATGTACTAAGAAATAAACATTTCCAAAATTCAAATTATATTTATGGGTCAAACCATATGTTTCATAATTTGATGATGCAAGAAGTTACCCAAAGGGTTAGCTATTTATACAAGTCAAGCACAATTATATTTCCCTATCTAACATATCAATTAAGTAATTATCAAACCAATTTTACCTTTTGGACATTGAGAGGGACTACCTTAAACTTCCCAAATTATAAATTAGTCACAAAGAACATGCCCTATCCAGTTGTGAAACATCTAAGCCAATTCAAGTTTTAAAATATAGATTACAAATTAAATTTATAAAAGGAACACCATTTCAAACATAAACTTATCTGGGATAACTATGTGTAGTTTGATTTAATTCTTTGGACTATTGGATACATAGGTAGAGATCAACCCTTCATTGAGAAGTGGTTGATGTCAACTCAACCCACTATTCTTCCCAATTTTTACAAGTTAACCTAGTGTCAAGAGTGAAAATAGGGTTTCAAAGTGAAGAAGACAAGTTTTCTAGATTTATGCACACAAGCATATGATATCATATAGGAAGATAGTTTAGTAAGTATGCACATAAAATTGTACCAAAAGATAGAGCACATGTTATAGGGATGAATCTGGTAGAATGTAGATGCTTACATCTAACTTAGACATCCACAGGCTAATGGATCCATCCCAAAAAAATAGATACCCCATTTCTAGAGCTAAGCAATTATAAGTCTACCTCTATTTATTTTTGTCACTTGCATATTGTATCATAACTATATAGAATTGAAAAAAGATAAGCATATTAATTCTGTTATTAATTTCCATAATTAGTAAATTTTAATTTTTCAAATCATACTTTCTTGTAGCATTTATATTTGTGTACACTATTCATATATTGTACAATTAAATAGTTCAAAGTTTCATCTTGATCAGATTCATATTAATAAAAAATGTGTTAAAACATATTGGTGAACTTGATCCTTATATTTAAAAATCAAACCCTAGGTTCCCTTAGGTTTTTATTTACACGTTATTAAAGTCTCAAATTTATATTTTAGGGTTTCAAACCTTAAATCTGAGTTCTCACCATACACACAAATATAAAACTTTTCTTTTTTCCCCTAGGGATTCAAACTCATTTTCCTATTAAGGCTTTCTCTCCCAAGCTTGTCGATTTTCCTCATTTTTTTTTGACTCATAACTGATTAAAAATGATCTATTTTCATAGTGCTCATATTTTTTTATGCATACTAGTTAGATCAAAAATGTATTTTTTTCACTAAATTTATCTATCTATTATTCAAAATTAATATTTTACTAATTTTAGTAAATTTAGTTGAGAGGGAGAAGGGTGTATCTATTTTCAAAATAATTTTTTAATTATATTTCTCTACTATTTTAATAAATACCCTTTTTTGTTTCCAAAACTTCCTCATGGTTTTGTAGTGGTCAGCTATATATTTGTGGTTTACCCTATTTTTTGATAAAACATAATAAATTATATTTTATTATAGGTGTAAAACTAGAGAATATAAAAATGATAAATATGTATAATAATAAAAAAAATTAATTTTTAAAAGATGATAAATATAGAAATTGTTATTTTGGAAAGTACTAAGAATAGATATACTTAGTCTGCACATAAATTTTCATTAATTGTTTTGACTATATGATAGTGAAAATCAATGAAAGAGATGACTACATAAGATCAGGTATAGGTACTTATTTTAAAATAAAATTTGGACATGTCCACTATAATTTGATGACAAGGCAGTATGCTCAATTCCATTGACTTAGAACTTGTCCTAGTTGACTATGATAAGTGATTGACATAAAATGTCAAAAAAATAAAATTATGGAAATTAAAAATCAACAACATGATCAAAAAGTATCTCTAGATGAAAATGCTATAGGAGGATTGGAACACAATGAACTTAAGTTTGTTTACTGTGGATTTGTACTAGTTGATTGTGCTAAAGAATTAGCTATTTCACCTTCTGAGATATTTCAACTAGGGTTTTCAACATATAAATCATTATTTGTATTGTCTTGTCTTTAAAACCATAAGGACACTTTTATAGGGTGAAAAATTGTAATAAAAGAGATGAGTTTAATAGGATAAGTTGACCTCAATGACCCCCTTGATGATTTACCATTGTCTATATATCTAATACTCTAAGGAATGAAACTAAGCCCACATATTTCTCCCACCTAGAGTGAATATGCAATTATGCTCCCTTGACTATTTCAATGTATCTAGAATATGGATTTGATAATGGAAAATGATAGCTCTTGACTTAATTTATAAGTCTATTGACCTAGCTTATGGTTTCTCTATGTGAGTGATCATTAGGGAAGATTTTATCAATGTTTAATAGTGTAAATTCTTGAAAATAGTGAATTCCAAATGGGGATAATGTTTGACTCTTGACATGTATTTATAGGCGAAGATTTTGATAACTTCTCTTATTCAACTATGCGAAAGATGCTCAAAGATCTAAAATATTGTTCTAAAATTTGGAAACTAGTTTTATTCAGTACAAGATGTGGTTGACCTAAGTGGATAGGAACACAATGCAATCATGTCCACCTAATGAGTACTTGTATGGAAGGATCAAGGACAATATCCTCTGTTAAATATAACATGAAGGTGATTTTATACAGCTTGAGCATGTGAAATTAATTTTTTTGTCTAATAGTAATAACAAACAAAGGGTTGAACCCACATATAGGTAAATGGATTATAGGAAAGGAAACTAAGAGTCATATATTTGTGTGAAATTCATGTGGTTTAGGACATATCAATAATTATCTTTGTTAATTATTTGTAATAAAATTTATGTGTCTACATTTGCCCTTCCTTTATTATAGTAATATAAAATTTAGATTAAAGGAGAAATAATTTGAATTGAGGGTGTATAACACACTTTATCTTTGATCAGATACTTCAATTATGTAGGGAAATCAATTTAGTAAACCCTACAACAACTCATGAAGTAGTCATTTTTGCATTTTAAATTTTCAAATAACTAACATTAAAAATTTTAAATTTTAAATGAGGGTAAATGAAGAGTAAAAATGTATATAGGTGAAACCAAATTTCTTTGTACCTTGTAAATGTTGATGGAGAACTATGCTCCCTTGTTAAAACACTTAGATAATTTAAACCAATGGAAAATTGAGAGTGATCAAGTTTGAATTTAAATAACTAATTAAGCTCTTGAGTTGGAAATAAGCATTATTCCAACTCTCATGAATTGGTAGTAGTACCCAATACACTAATATAAAAAGAGTGAAACCATTATGGGTTTATTAGATGTGATTCTAAGGCTATTAAGTGTCACTAGACTTAAGGGTGATTAAACTAAGATCTTCATCTTGATTGCATGAATATAAGTATTTGTCTTTATCTGAGGTGAATTTTGAAATAATGTCATCAAAGACTCTCCTTAAACCTTTATATTGGAGCAATTGATACATTTTATACTTCTATACATGATAATTTATCATGTTTAATGGTTCAAATAATATTTTATCCTTTGTAGAAGAGAAAGGAGAGAAAAACAATCTAGAATAATTGACTTATTTTGCTAATTTACCTCTTTTATAATAAAAAAATAAACTCCCCAAAAATACAATTCACATGCAAACATTTTCATCCCTTGTAATTAAATATCTGATATTTGACCTGGAATAAAAAATTATATTCTTATGGTGGTTATAATTATGCAGATGTGAGTTGTAACATCTAGTTATAAATTGAAGGAAATGATAACAATGAAAATTCTATAAATCCTTATAGTATATGTCCAATTTAAGAATTTTATTTATTCTAATTGAAAATAATCATTTAAAAAAAATGGCACCTCAAAATTCCTTATAGACCTGAATTAAAAAATGGTAGGAAGCATTAGATGTAGGAGACAAGAGACAGGTCTAGGGTAGGAGACCAATCTTATAGGTAAAAATTATTCTTTTTAAAAACAAATCAAGCTCAAAATGATGAGATATTAGATTTACTATGTCCACATCAAAACCAGGATTCTAAAAAAATGAGAGGTCTCTAAGAATCATAGTTTGCAAGTTATGGTGTCTAGAATGATAGTTTGAGAAACAAAGTGCAATAGTGAGCACTAAAGACAACCGGTTTTTGGACTCGTCACATGGGTGGTTAGATATAATAGTTAGGCCTAATGGTTTGATGATGTTCGAGGGCACAAAAACTAATGCAACAAATTACTATGGATAGGGAACCAATGTAGTGCTACATAAACCAATACAATAATTTACAATTCTATATTAATTTTTTTTTCTAAAAAATGTGTCAATCTATACACTATTCATTATGCACAAAAATTAATGCAACATTATTCACTATATGAAATTATATAACCTTTGTTATATACTAAAAAACTAAAAATAACATTGAAGCAAACTGTATGTTTCTAAAAAATATGTGTTTTATATCAAAATGTAGGTTTTGTGCCTTTTAAACACAATGGTGAGGGTTAGAAAGCCTCAAAACACACCTGTCAATCCCTGTTGAATTTTTGAAAAATTAAGAGAATTTGTAATTAGAGAATTTACAAAGCTCTGGTACCATATCAGAGTTGGAATGAGGCAAAAGTGTCCTCAAGATCAATCTAGGAAAGCAAAACCACAACAAAAGTTCTTTCCAAAAAATAATAAACACCCAACAAGAAACATAAATTGAAAATATTATTGCTTAAAACAATGCAATTCAAGTAAAAATAATATTTTATTCTTCACACTCTCTCATCCTATTATGAAGTCTAAAGGAATGAACAAATATATAGGCTTAATACATAGTTATCCATAGATAAATAATAGATTGGAAACCCTAATATAAGGGCTAAATCAAATCCCAAAAAACTAGCTAAATGCTAGATAAAACAAACTCTTATTTTCTATAACCCAGTATAATGCCAATATAAGTATATAAAATAAATAGAATATCAAATTAGATGGCAATGAAAACCCCATAACATTTTAAACTAGATCAAAAGATAAATTTAGTTTCCTAGTTAATATAATATAATAGTTGGATTTGACTTGTCATTCTCCTATTTATCCTATTGTTAATGTTCCACTCTAGAAACCCTCTTTGATCCTTCTTTTATGTGCCCATTCTACCACTTTCTCTCATTTTTATCTCCCAAATTCTCTTTGTGGATCTATGTGCATACCTACATTATTTTCCCCTTTTATACCAAGTACTAATAGTGATCTCAAGACTCATGATGACATACAAAATATATGTGATTTCAATTCAAGTTTCCCTCAACAAATTTCCACGTAAGGTTTCACCAAAACACAACCTCGTAGAATATCCAAAGTTAATTTTTTACCAATGATTCCAACTCCACTTCCTTTTTCCATGAACTTACTCAAACCCTTTTCTTTTTACTAATTAACACAAAAACAATTGATCATTTTATATAATATGTGTTTAAACATTTCATAATCCCATGTTAATGCTAGGTCATATACCACTAAATAATACATTATAACCAAAAAGGGGTCAAATGCTCTTTTGAAGTCTAATGTCTTATAAGGAGGAGTATTTTAGGATCTTTTTCTTCTTTTGTAAATAAGATGATTTACAAGTTAATTAACATAGTTTTAAAAATTTTGGGACCTGATAATCTAAAAAACATAATCAATCAAGTAATAATAATGTAAATTCATGCCTGCAAACACACATAATTATATGACCAAAAATTAAATATGAAACTACAAACTCATGCACATAACTCACACAATCACCAAAAGAGATAAAATCTAGTCAATCAAACTTCATATAACAAGTAATACTAAATACAACTATGAATGCAAATAAGCACTCAAAATGAAATCACATCACAACTAAACATGATAAAAAATTGATATGTCATGAATGTGTGTCTATTTTATTTTATTGATCTTTATACTTGTAATTGTCATGATCTATCTCCCCCTCCTATATGATACTCTCCCTTTTAATTCTTTGTCATGAGGGGTACATTATCCTTCATCCACCTCATCCAGAAAAGGAATAATTAATCTGAACTAATAGAAAATAAATAAATAAAATATTAATAATGTAAACACATTAAATATAATTTTTATTTAAACACAACTACAATAAAATTAGATATACAATACCAATATCCTCATAAAATAATCATGTAACAAAATAGCAGTGTAATCAAAGTAAAATAAATATAATATTTTTTATTTTACCACACATCTCAGCAATAATCAAGTCAATAGTTTAATTATTTTATAAAATCAAATAAACACTACTTTTAAGGAGTACAATAAGATGTAACAATATGTGTCTAAATTGTGTCCTGCATCACCTTTTATCATATCTTATCACATTTTATATGTTATCATATTGTTAGTAGAGATGACCTATGGAGTAACTTTAGAATAACTAAGGTGTATATAGGATGTAGTGGATAGAATTTGGGTATCTTATTATGAAATATTTTCTTTTTTCATGGTTTTGAATGTTTCCCCTATGAAATGAATTAGTCTTATTTATCAAGTATGTTACTCTGCTATCAATTATTATTGTGAATCTACTTATTTTGTTACCACTATTATACAATATTATTGTTAATCTGCTCATGGTGTCTACATTTATATCCGTTGTGTTTAATTTTCTTGGCCTATCTAAGTAATTTCATTACAATTGGTATCAAAGATTCAAAATGGTCAAAGTTCTATATAATTTTTTTCTTTCAATCTATAACATCTATGAGTAGAAGGATTAAATAAACACAACTTGAGATATGAGAAAATTTTAATTTTTTTAATTTTTCCATCAATGTATTAGCTTGAGGTTTTTTTAAGTTTATAATTTTTTTCATACCCTTGTCAAAATTATTAATTATTGTATTAATATTGGGATATAAATTATATAAGCCTCTGATACACTTTTTCCCCCACCTTGAAATCCAACTACCCTAAAGTTCCAAACCTTAAATCCTAAATTTATTGCATGTCCATTCTAAACAATTGACACCACTAAAAATTTCAAGACACTCTAGGAAAAACACCTACCAAGGAGGACATTGAATCTAAAACTTTTGAATCATGGGATTCTCCACATAGATGTGGTAAAAGGGGGCATAAATGTAATGAAGTAAAATTTGATCATCATAAGTTGTACATTAGTATCTTTTGTGGATCATTTTATGTAAAAAACACCATACAATAATTATCCACTAGCCCGCTCAATTTCTCCCAACCAGAACAATCAAAACTTAGATACTAGTTTGAAGAACATGATACCAAAAGTGGAAGTGCACAAGTTTTATGAGAAGGATCCATTCACTTGGATCATTCAAATTGAAAATTTATTTGATCTATATAAAACCTCATGTGAAAATAAGGTGGTCATGACATATTTATATCTAGAACCAAAGCATTTCACTTCGTAAACTTGGTTTTATGTCAAAATAAAATGAAGGGCCTCATTATTACCTAGTCATTTTTAACTAATGAGCTACATATGCACTACTTCAATAGTGTTACAAAAAAATATTTTAGATAATTAGTAAGATTGAGATAATTAATGATTATTGAGGATTATATTCAATGATTCCATAAGATTGTTGAGGTTTATATTAAACAATTCCATAACCTATATTTTTATGTGGATAACATCACAAAATAAAACATAAATGACTTATTCTTAGGTAGGCTCAAGGACTTTATGTTTGTATGTTTAATCCAAGTTTAGTATCAAAGTAGATGGTCTTCACTTACAAGGCATAGGAAAGATATTTGATCCATTATCAAGATTTCATCACTATAAGGGAGTGTATTCATCCAACATAATCATTACACAACTATCATATTGAATGCTCAATAAATTGAAGAGAAATAAGAAAAGGTGATATGTTTCAAATGTGAAATAAAATACATTAATGGACATAAATGTGTTGAGAATAAACTATTTTACATTTAAGGGGCCAATGATGATGAAAAATATGAATTACTAGGTGAGGATGAGGAGGAGCTAGAGGATGAATCTAAATATTCCCATCCAACTATTTCATGACATGCATTTTTAGTTATGGATTTCCTCAAGAAATAGAAGGTGAAAATATTGATTCATTTAGGGAGAACTCACAATTTTAGCAAAAATAAGTTGACATCATGCTTAATTTTTTTTTAATCCAACTCCATTATATCAAGTCATGATTATAGATAGAGGCACAATCAATCGGTTATGAGAATTCCATTATATTAAAATTTCCATGGGAGATTACAAGCTAAAGTCACATATGTTTTCTATTTTGATGGATGAGGCTGCCATAATTTTGGGATTCTATTTTCTCAAAACACTGGGCATGATAGAGATGAATTTATAAGAGTTGTTCATGTGTTTTCATATTGAAGGTAGGAATTTTGAATTATGAGGATTGCAGGAAAATTCTCCATAGCCAATTATTTCTCATCAAATTTAAAATATTATAAAAAATAGGGTAGATGGATTTGTAGCACAACTATTTTCCTTAGAAGTACAACCAATAAATGTCTACATATAATGATATATAAAATATTATTTATAAATACTTTTTTTTAGAAATGACAAAAGGACCACCACTATAAATGGAACATGATCATGTCATTCCATTATATTAGGGGGTCAACCACCAAACATTAGACCATACATGTACCCATATGTCTAGAGGAAAGACATTGAAAATATGGTATGTGAAATGGTGGAGGATGGTTTTATTAGGCATAGTTAAATTAAATATTCATCCCATATGGTATTGATGCATAATAATTATTATACCTATAGTATATTTTTAGATTATAGAGAAATCAATAAGTACACCATAAAAGATAAGTTCCCTATTCAGATTATTGATGATTTTATAGATGAATTGGATGGTGTTGTCTACTTGACCTGATTGGATCTTCATTCAGTTTTTCATCAAATTAAGATCAAATATGAAGGTATACATAAGATAGCTTTCAAAACTCAATAAATCCATTATGATTTTTTAGTAATCCATTTGGTCTCACAAATGCCTCATCTACATTCTAGAGTTTGATGAATATCATATTTAGGCCTTTTCGTATAAATTTATCTTCATATTTTTTGATGATATATTATTATACAGTAAGACATGGGAAGACCATTTAGAGAAATTGAATCAAGTATTGATAATTTTGGAACAATATTAGCTTTATTTCAAACCTTATAAGTGTGCATTTGGACTATAGGAGGCAGATTACTTGGGTCATACTATGTGATGTGAAGGTGTTAAAGTACACCCTCATAAGATCAAAGCCATGATAAATTGATGTATTTCAAAAACCCTAAATAACCTCTGAGGATTTTAGAGTTGAAAGATTACTATCATTAGTTTGTGAAAAATTATGGATTCATAGTATCACCACTCATAGCCTTGTTTAATAAGGACTCCTTTTATTGGAATGGAGCTGCCACTAAGGAATTTGAGGAATTGAAGGAGTTCATGTGCTCCACTCTATTTTTTTCTACCCCATATTTTTCAAAGACTTTCATTTTTGAATGTGATGAATCTAGATATGGAATGGAGGTAGTACTCATGAAGGAAGAGTGATCACTGTAATTTGAGAGTCATCATCTCAAAGGTAAGAATTTTATAAATAATGTCTATGATAAGGATATAATGTATATTCTTAATTCAATAAAATAATAAAGGCCTTATCTAATGGGAAAACACTTTAAGGTGAAAATTAATCATGATAGTCTAAAACAATTCTTGGAATAGAGGATTTCATCTGAATAATAGTAAAAATGGGTGACCAAACTATTTGGGTATGACTTTGAAATAATATATAAGAAATGAAAGGATAATGTAGTCATAGATTCACTATCCAGGAGAGATGATTCCATAGAGGCATTGTTATGTGCAATGTTCATATGGAAAGTGGATTGGGTGGATGAGCTAAGATTAGAATGGAAATATGAAAATGATAAAAAAGTTTTGATTCACCAGATCTAGTATGATTTTAGTGTTTCAAACAAATTTTATTGGAAAAGAAATGAAATATGATATAAATATATATTGTACCTATGCAAGAATTTTTCCCTCAAACATGAAATCCTTATAAAGCTTCATGTATTTATAATAGGGGAGTATTTTGGACTATTGAAAAACTATCATAGAATCAAGCAATATAAATTTTGAAAATGACTCAAAGGTGATATCCAAAAATTTGTGGGAAAATGCATGGTGTTTTAGTAAAAAAAGGTTGATGTTAATAAGACCCTAGGTCTTTTACAACCCTTATGCATTCCTAGCCAAAGGTGAGAGGATATTTCCATGGCTTTCATAACAAGCTTTCCTAGGTTAGAGGTTAAAATATGGTGGATAGGATTAAAAAAATCCATTTTTATGCTTCATCTCAGCCATTTTTAGCTAGTATATTAGCAAATTATTTTTGGGATACAATTCGAATGATATATGGTATCACAAAAATAATAGTAAATGATCATGATACTATGTTTACCAATAAATTTTGGATTGATTTATTCTCAATTTTGGGTAATTAGTTGGATCATATCTCATCTTATCAGCCTCAATTTGATGGGAAAATAGAGGTGGTCAAAAAAATTAGAATATTATCTTCATTTTCCTTGCATACATTTTCTAAAATGTCTCCACTTTTGGAATTTTATGAGTATAAACCTACATCCATATCCTCATCCATGAGGGTTCAACTAGAGGTTTAATTTATTGAGGAGAACCTCAAACACCAATAAAAACTACTAGCTAGTTTAATAGATAATTTTACAATGGCATAGAATCGAATGAAGAAATAAGTGGATCAACATCATAGTGAGAAGTATATTGAGGTGGGAAATTGGGTATTTCTGTACCTATAGTTGTATAATAAAATTTTCTCAAATTAAAAAAAAGGATTAAAAACATTCTCCTAAGTATTATGACCCTTATCAAATCATATAGAAATTCAATAGTGTCATATACAAGTTATAAATACCTTAGTCATCATGCATACATCCAGTATTTCATGCCTCCTTTTTAAGGAAGGTAATTAGAAAAAAATTATTTACCCAGACTGAGTTACTAGTGTTAGATGAGGAAGAGAGAGTCATTTTTTAACTTGAGGAGATCCTTCAGAAATGCACTAAATGACTGTGAACAAGGTAAATTAAGGAGTTTATAATCAACTAGAAGAATATAAAAAGATTGGATACAACATGTGAGGATGAAATATTCTTGAAATAACATCTAAAATTATTCAATGTTGATGGAAATATTGATTTAAATTGGATGATCATGTTTCACCCTTAACCTATAACATGTCTAGGGATATGTGTGGCTAATTTATGGCCTATCACCTTTTATATCATCTTGTCACATTTATCTATGTTCTCCTATTGTTATTAAAGTCATCTTGTGGAGTAATTGTAGCCTAATTATGGGATATATAGGAGGTAGTGGTTAGTACTTGGGTATCATATTATGAATTATATATTTATTATATGGTTGTGGAGGTTTTCCCTTTGAAATGACTCAATATTGTTTATAAATTATTTTTATCTTTTGTCAATTAGTATTTTGGATCTGATAATTATATTCTCATTCTTATGTTATATTTATATTAATTTTCTCATGGCTTTTACATTTATATCCATTGTACTTAATTGGCTTGATCTATCTAAGTAATCTCATTAAAAATTAATAATGAACAATAATTAACATTTTTTAATCCATATTATTGGGATATCCAATCTACATGACTCCTTGTTATAATTAAACATCCCCTTGATGGATTTATCATCAATGTTGATTTTTCAAATACTCATGAATAATAAATAGTTATTGTTAATGTATTACATGAGTTTGATGAAAGTGAATTAATTGAGTATATAGACATAAATCCAAAAATTATTGAAGAAATGTTATATGTAGTAAGAGATGACTATTAAAAATTTAGATCTAACTAGTACATCTAGGGAATAATATGGCCCCTTATATGATATCAACCAACCTTTTTAGGTCACCAACCTAATAACAAGTGTCCATACTTCTATTATTTGGTGTTATTCCTAATTTGATACCTTAAATCAGATATGTGATGTCCACTGAAGGTGTGGGGGTACCATAAGTCTTCCCATAAGTTTCCATGCTTATTCCTACAAATATGACCTATTACAATCCTAGTATGGATATGTATATTTAGTCTTCAACCTCCTATATTGTACATTCCCTCAAGTACACTATTTCAGATATGCAAGATAAGGTGTTATAGTTTGAGCAAGGTACATCTAAATATAGTCATTTAATTGATTCATATGTGTTTATTCATAACCTTAGATCCTAATATATAAATTTATCCCTTACCTATAGTATTAGTATCTCCTAAGCTTACTATCTAAGATGGTAAAGGTGATTCTAAATAAAAACATTCATCCTTCCATGCAACATGATTAGGTTACACATCGAATGACAAATTATTGACCAAGTTATTCTAAATAAGTCTCAAGGAATATGATTTGTGGTGGTTATATGACCTCCCCCTCTAATAAATTATATTGTTAAATTCTCTAACAGATCAATTTCTAACACACTTTTCCATCAGCATTGATTAAAAACCTTCTTATGCACAAATTTTCAAACTCAAGGGTCTAATGAGCTAATCAATGATTATTTACTATGATATAAGACCATTCTTACTAAGATGACAAATCCTATTATAGATAATGAGTTACTAGAAATTTTCAAGAAAATTTTTCTTGCACCACTACATGAGTCAATAGTATTCAATGAATTCAATTCTTTTGATGAGTTATGTCATAAAGTGAGAGAAAGAGAAGTCAAAATCATATGTTTAAACAAGCTCAAGTCTGCACCTAATATTCTAAGTAATTCAATAAATAAATTTAAAAGCAAGCTAGGATATATGGTTAAATCAAATGATAACAAGAATGAGGCAAAGATGATGGTTAATACAATATCACAACCTAAAAATCAAATTCAATTATCCACTCCATAGAAGAGGTAATTTCATAATTACATCACCCCTCATGTATTGTCACATAAGTTACTTGAGTGTAACCTTGTCTCACTTCCTCCACCATAATAGTTTGGTGTAATCAGACCTACACCTAAGAATTATGATAGTAATGCATATTTAAATTACCATAGAGATCTTATAAATTATACAAATAAATTTTTCTAATTAGGGGGGAAAATATGCAATATATTTTTGATATCAATACTATTGAGTTAAGTACACCTACATAGGATTATAGACCACAAAAGATGGAAATTAAAAATAAAAAATCTTCAGTTATCCATTTTGCAAACATGAGGCAACAAAGACCCAAGGATAATTTTGAAGTATATCATGCATACAATGTACATCCTCCACATGTGACATATGATTACCCAATAGATGGGATTATTTGTACACTTCAAATAATCTTACCATAACACCCTATGATTACATTTGATGACACTAATACTTTTTATGATGATTAAGATCTCCACACACTATTCATACAAGCTTATGTCAATAAGAAACCCATACATGGTGTAATGGTTGAAGGGTCAAGAGAGAGATTAATCAATAATTTATAGCTAGTTATTGGATTAAAGATTTTTAAAAATCCAAAATGAACCAACACTTTGCATATGAACATCTAGTTATAATGTTATATATGTTTATCTCTATGTAGACAAATTGATCTTTATAGGTAGCTATATGGAGATGTTGAATAGATTCAAGGAAGATATGAAATCATAATTTGAGATGACTAATTTCGGACTTATAAAGTAATTTATTGGCATGGAAGTCCATAAAAAAAATAGGAAGTATTCATTTTCCAATCCAAGTAAGCCCAAGACATGTTAAATATGTAAAATATTCAAGATTTGAATCCAAAAGAAACTCCAATTTAAAATGAAGAAAATATTATCAGAGAGGATGGAAGTCATTCAACTGATGAAAATAAATTTAGAATCATCGTAAGATGTTTGATGTATCTCACTATGACAAGACCTAATATTAGTTATGGGGTTTCACGAGTTTTTATATTTATGGGAAAACTATTATTAAACCATTGTAAGTAACAAAGAGAATTTTTAGATATGTAATATGCTATTATAATCACAGTATTAATTTTATACCATCAATGTAATTATGTATCATTGGATACTAAATTAATATTGTAAAGGATCTATTGATGTCATAAAGTCAACTTCAAGTTATTATTTCACATTAGAATGTGATTTGGATTCATGATATTCAAATAAATAAGATAAATTTGAATTATCCTCTACTAAAGATAAATATACAAACTTACATCAGTTTACACACAAGGATTATGGCTAATAATACTCTTTGATAATTTCATAAAGGCTCAACTTGAGCCAACATAATTTTGTTTTGATAGTAATGGGGAAACAAAATTTATTGGAGCATTATAAATGATGTCATGATGATGTAATAAAGGTGTCCAAGTGAGTGGATGAAGAGCCTTGATCGTCTAAGTGATAATGACAAAGTGTGCAATGTGTTTGTCTTAGTATGCTTGAAGTATGATTAGTTGATCTTTTGTTTTGGCATGGTTAGAGATGTTTAAGGATGAATATGGTGATTTGAGGATGTATAAGAGGACCATAAGATATTTTATAAGCTTTGAGTGTTTGTGTGCATGAGTGGATTTCATCTAGTTGATCATTGTTGTCGTATAGACATTTTAGGTCTAGTCGTAGAAAATATGAGTAGGTAGTTTGATGATATCACCATTTCCATGTATGGATGAGTCAAGGGGAGAAGTTCATATGGATGTGATCACATTAGTCTTTAGTTACTATGTGTTAAATCTTAGGTCATGTGCCTAAATGCAGTCAAAGTTATCTGGGTGCAAAGTAGGCTCTCAAGCATTTTGATAATGTTTTCTATGTTCAAATAGAGTCGAGTAAGCATGTTGATGATGTCATCATTTACATACATGGAGGTTTGAGGAGGAAACGGTCACATGGGTTTGTTCAGTATTTTGACTAGTTCTTATGCACTAAATCTTAGGTCATGCACCTAAGTGAGACAAAAGATATACAAGTGCAAATTTGGGTTCTTAGGCAGTTTGATAGTATTTTCCCATAGCCAAATTTGCATGAGGCAAGAAAGAGCTGATTAAGTATTTTGATGGTGGAATATCTCACACATGTGAATGTTTAAAGAGAAGGTGATTATATGGTTTTATTTAGTTTTGTACCTAATTTATTTGTGCTAAATTTTAGATCATGTATTAAAGCACATTAAAAGATATGTATGAGTAAAGTTGGCCTTCCAAGCAATTATTGACATTGTTAGCTCTGTAAATAGATAAATCTAAGGAGGCATTTTAACATCATTATATCTCACACATGCAAAGTTTTTAAGATCAGTTTGACACATGGTTGGATTATCCTATGTGAGGAGGTCATATGGTCCAAATTTGAGAACATGTGAGTGAACGAGGTAAAATATATAACTATGAAAAATTGGCCTTCTAGGTAGATTAGAAAGGTTCCCATACTTAGTCAAATGTACACAAGTTAAAGTTCAAGAAACATCAATAAAGCATGTTACTCTAAGAAGTCAGGAAGTAGAGAGATGGTACCATGTATTTAATGTTTAAAGCTGAGCATAGATATATATCAACCTTTTTCTAAGGATCAACAGTGAGTGGGTGATCATACAAATAGAGATAAATGGTTCATATTAAAATCAAGAGGTCAAAGTGATAGTTTTTTATCATTGTTAAAGACCAAGCTACATATAGGAGATTGATGAAGCAAATGAGGTTAAAATTGCAAGATTGCATGAGATGAGGTCAACATGTTTAAGGGTTCAGAGAAGATTGATAGTGCATGTTTAATCTAAGTAGTGAGGACACAATATGCGAGCATGATGTTTAAGGTTTAACTGTGACAGTTTGCATTTGAATATTTGAATTTGCAAAGGAAAAACAAGTGTTCTATATTTTGGCCATATATTTTGATCTATTTAGGATTTTATCATAGTCTAAAAAGAAAATTTGAAGAGGACTCCATGATGAAACTAGTGAACTTGATTTAAAGATCTGGAATTATGTAATTTAAATATATAAAGGTTTAAATTAGACTGTGTGTTTGTGCTTGTTCTAGAAGTGACTCGAGAAGAGGAATTGATCATATGTAAATGTTGTTTTGATATCTCTTGATGAATTAGCTATTGGGTAGTGTTGTAGACTCCATGAAGACTATATGTGTGAATTATGAAGGTTTGACCATTTGTATATAGTATGAACAAATCTTAAGATAGTGAGTGTGTGTTTCATTAATGGTGACTATGTGCACAAAATATTGTTTAATCAAATTATGCTTTAACAAGAGAGTGTTTTGGTAATTGTGATAATTTAAGGATGTCAAAAGGATCCTATGGAATGGTTCCATGTATTCATAAGTGGTCATATGTTCTTATTTTGTTTGATGATGTGAAAAATGGGTGAATAGGTCTACATGAGACCTATAAGAGCTACAAGGGCCTTATTAAAAGGTGTAATTGCTCAAGGGTGACCCATAGATGCTATGGACAACCTATGAAGTTTTTTTTTAGCTATGTCTTTATGTGTGAGATACCTTAAGGATTATGACATGCATAATGGCCAACTAAGGTATTGATTATCATGAATGCTTTATAAATAGTGGAACTAAAGATGATGGTTTCTAGACTTGAGTGAGATACTTGAGAGGGAATTGAGAGAGCGTTGTGTGTTTAAATTATGGATCGAAGGAGGGGTAGAGTTCCTTATGGATGAGTTGAAGATAAAAATAAATTAAGGAATATTTGTGTGACTTGTAGATCATATTTTTATTGGAAGAACAGTGGTCTTACATATTTAGTATGAATGAAGGTGAAGAGTGATAATCAGAGGTCCATCATCAAGTGTTGAAGACATCAGTTCAAAGGTGGATGTATTCATAGGTGTTGTTGTGGAAACTCAACATCTAAGGTGTTTGTATCCTCCTTACAAGGTGAAACCTATTAAAATTCTACTTGATGTTGCTGCTTAATTAGATAGGTGTTGTAGCACCTTATGGGATTGTAGTCTCACTAGATATGGATTTTAGTTCTTTGAATAGTTGTAGATGGTCTAAATTAGTTATTATTATTATTATAATATAGTAGTCTAATTGTAGGTTTCAGTGAATTTTCTCCCCTAAGAGGATTTCCCACATATATCATGTGATATGTGATTGATCTTGCATTGTCTCTCTTGATCTTTGTTATGAATGTTGTGTATGCTTCATGAATTCTTGTGGTAATTGGTTAAGTATATGTAAAGATCAAAATTGAATTTGGATTATTTGGGCTCACTAATTCACCCCCCCCTCTTAGTGATTGTACCTCTAAAAAATGATATCAGATCAGGTCCTTTGGTAAAGGCTTGACAACTTAAACATGATCCAAGGTACAATATGGGTAGTCATCAAGGATGTTTTTCTACTAAATAAGCATTGATGTTCAATGGATCTAATTTTTTTTTTTGGAGTGCAATGATGAGGACATACATTATGCCCCTAGGGTTTGATGTATATAAATTTGTTCTTAATGGTTATGTTTCTCCTATTACTCTTGCATCTAGTGTTGTAGACAAGAAGTTGTTTGAGAACAATTCTAAGGCAATGAATGCTATCACTTCTAGTCTTTTATAAAATGAATACACTAAGGTAATCCATTATAAATATGCTAAAGATATATGGGACAAAATGTAGATCATTTTTGAAGGATATTCAAAGGTCAATCTTACTAAGTTGTGGACTCACAAAAGTCAATTTGAAAGTCTTAGGATGAACAAAGAAGATTATGTGGCATCCTTTTTATAGAGAGTTGATGAGACTGTGAACATCATCAGAGGTCTTGGAGAGAATCTTGAATAGACTACTATAGGCCAAAAGGTATTAATTTATATATCCCTCAAGTTTGATCCAAAGGTATCTATTATAGAATAAAGTCATGATCTTACTCAATTGAAGATGGATTAATTGAATGTCACCCTTACTACCTATGAGATGAGAGTAAATGATGATATACCACCAAATAAGTAGCATTAAAGACTGAGATGAATCCTAAGAAGAAGTTATAAGGTAAGAAACCAAAGGAAGATGGCATTTTTGATATTGATGGGGATGAAATAATTGCTTTGATTACTAGTAAATTAAACATAAGCTCAATAAATTATAAGGTAAACCAAAATTCAAATGTTTCAACTATGGAGAGATGGGGCATTTTGATTGTAAGTGCCCTCATAAGCATGAGAAGGATATTGATGAAGAGTATGGTGAAGGCCAAGATGAAGATAACATGACTTATAGGAAGAAATGATTTAGAAAGTATAACAAGAAGAAGAAGTCCTTCAAGAACAAGAAGAGTCTCTACACCAAAGAAGATTGTAGCTCATTAGATGAGAGTGAAAATAGTGACTCAGAATATGATCATGAAGATGATGGTCTTGTTGAAGATGAAGCTCTGTCATGGCTAAGGAAGTAAGTTGCTCACATCAAAAGGAGTCTACTTGGAGTGATATAGATGATAATGAAGATGAGATGGACTATGAGACTACACTGAAAAATGATCTTGAAAAATTGAAGATTGACAAGAAGATCGATAATAAGATGAAGTCTCAACTCAAAGACTATGAGGAGAAATTTAGTGTTTATGAAGCAATATTGAATGAAGATGCCAAGGAGCATGAAGATATGGTCAAGCATTTCAATTGTCAATTAGAAATCATGTCTACAAGTCTAAAATCTAAAGAAGATGAATGTTCAAGGTATGTTACTAAAAAAAAACTTTGAAAGATGAAATAGAGAAGTTTGTAATTAAGTTGAATTCATTTTTGAGATTTTAAAAGAGTTCAAGTGATCTAGACAATATTCTAAGTGGTTAAAATCATGTTAGTGATAGAACTGGTCTTGGATATGAAGAAGAATAAAAGAATGTAACTCAAGTCAAGATGAAGACTAATGTGAACCAGGGAAATCACACTTTGAATAGAAATCATTAGAAAAGTAATGAAGATGCTAATAGAATAAAGATAAATCAGATCAAATAGCCAAATTCCATGAGGTATGCAAAATTCAATGGTTACTATTATACATGTAATCAATTTGGTCATAGGTATAGAAAGTGAAAGAGACCTATTAGAAATTATTTTTCATGGGACTATGATGGGGGTCATCAGTCAAAAGGGGTGAGAAAAATTAAGTGCTTCAACTATCTTCATGTGGGACACTTTGTAAACCATTGTCCACATAAGATTAGACAAAGTGAGTCCTCTTCAAAAACGGGAGTTTTTTTAATTTTTCATGACAAAGGACATATTGTAAGTTTATATTCAAACATGGTAAGATAAAATATGTTTTCATCAAGTATTATGGTGTGCTATAATTGTGAATAGACATGTCACATCACTAGGTTCTGCAAGCAAAGGTCTACAAGTCAAAATGAGTTCAATTAGGTTCCTAGAGTGTAAGGAAGAAGGCAAGTTAACACATGAAAGCCGAAGGTGGTAAATATGATTCATGATGAGACTTTAGGTCCAAGTAATCTATTTTTTATGGTGGAGAATACTTTATAATTTGAAGAGTTCTAAGAGGTCTCATTGTTTGCTCATGTTGCGAGTGAAGAGACCAAGCTCAAAGATAATACCAAGGTGTTGGTTGAAGCTAGTCCTAAGGTGTGTATGTATCCAAGTGAACATCCTACTATTGTTGAGAATGTACCATGAAAATAACATCAATTATCTATGCCTAATGATGAGGTTACAAACTACAAGGTTGATTCTTTAGATGAAAAGGTATCTCATGAATCTTTATTGTCTCCATGTATTGTCAATTCAATCTTAGAAAAGAAGGAAAATTTTTTGGTGGTTGAGTATGTTTATTCTCTTAAGCCTAAGAAGAATAAGAATAACTACAAGTATCAGATGACCAAGTAGGAGAAGGAATATGAGGCGTTGTGGGTAACTCTTGATTTCACATTATTTTAAGACATTGTGAAGTAGGGTATCTTTGCTTATGCTTCTTAGGAGACATCTTTTCTTGTGCAGAAGAAAGTTTGTGTGCTCATTATTGTTTCCAAATCTAAACTAATACTTGTGTTGATATTATAAGGTTTTGAGTTAAGGGGGAGTAACAATTTCATGTGTTTAGTTCAAAGGTTTGTGAAGGAGCTATAGCACAAGGTTATAATGGGTGGTTGCAAGTGGCTTAATAAGGTTGATGAAATGTCAAGAAAATTTTGATGCTAAAAATAGTCTATACACTTCTTTTTTATGTGATCTAAATGCTTTTGTGGTCTGAAGGTATGTTTATGATAATTGAAATTTTTTTGAGTGCTCTCATTTTTCTCAGTTTTTGGCTTAAGGGCAAGTAGGCCTAAAATGGGTTATAGGAAGTCTATGTTCCCAAAGGGATGGTGACTCAATTTTTGGTCTAGAAGTGTGTGATAACTATCTCTAGGTATGTAAGAAATTTTAAAGGCGTGCATTGACTAGAAAGAGGTTTGTTGACTTTATTTGTGTTGAGATTTTAGGGTTTTGGGCTATGCTAGAAAAGTAGTTTCCCTTATGAGTTGAGGATTGAGTCTTCTTAATAGGTTGAATGGGATAAATGGGTTGTCAAAACAAGCTTCATAGAGATTTTAAGGTTTGTGGTTCTCAATTTATTCAATTTTTTGTCAATATGGAGGCTTAATTGGCTAGTAGGTTTGTCAAGTAAGTATGTTGCAGAGGATGAGATTGGTGATAAAAATTGGTTTGCTTTAGGAAGCATATGAGATTTCTCTAGATATGAAGTTTCAGATCTTAAAAATGTGTCTACTAAAAATTGTAGGCTTTGCAAGTTCCAAGTAGGGTTACAAGGAGGCTAGATAAGCCTAGTTTGAAGAAGAGTGCTTTTTACTCAGTTTCTCCAAAAGAGAAAAGTGTGTTTATTTCAACGAGATTTATTAGATTGGTTGATATCATGTTTCCTATTTGGTGAGTATCATGAATTTTTGTTGATGGTTCTTGTGGTAGCTTGAGAGAGAATGCTAATAAATATGTATGGTGGTTCTTCATGGTGTGTGGGGATCTGAAGATGCTCAAAAGGTGAAATGGCTTAGAGATATTAGGGGGAGTCCATCTCAGATGTTTCTTGGTGAGTTTCATCATATTTTAGTATTTTTGTCTATTTTTTTCATTGGTTACAGGGCTCCATTGAAGAGAGTATTGACATCGAACAAGAGAAAGTTGTCAAAGCAAGAAAAAGTAGGCTTAAGGTAAGGGGGAGTTTGTATCATATTTATAAGGTGGCCCTACCCTATTTATGGTTTTTTAGGTCCTTAGGATCAAATTTTACACAATTTATCATTATTTCACATGGGGAGAAATTTCTTGTTATGAGAGTGCTTGAAAAGAGAGAAGGAAGGTGAGTTGTATATTTCTATATGATGGTTGTTGATATCAATGACAAAGGAGGAGATTGATATATAATTTTCAATGATGTCATGATGATTTCTTAAAGGTTCTTAGGTAAATGGATGAAGAGCCCTGATAGTCTAAGTGACAATGACAAAGTGTGCAAAGTGCTTGTCCTAGTATGCTTGAAGTTATGATTGGTTGATCTTCTATTTTCGCATGGTTTGAAATGTTCAAGTATGAGAATAGTGATTTGAGAATTGAATGAGTTACCCAAGATATTTTATAATCTTTGAGTGATTATGTGCATGAGTGGATTTCATCTAGTTGATCATTGTTGTCATCTAGACATTTTGAGTCTAGTGGCAGAAAATTTGAGTAGGTGGTTTGATGTCATCACCATTACCACGTATGGATGAGTCAAAGAAAGTTGGTTATATGGTTGTGATAAAATTATTCCCTAGTTTTTATTAATTAAATCTTAGGTTATGTACCTAAACATAGTTAAATATATGTGGGTGCAAATTTGGGCTCTTAGGCATTTTGATACTGCTTGTTATGTTCAAATAGAGCTGAGTAAGGATGTTGATGATGTCAGAATTTGAACACATGGAGGTTTCAAGAGGAAATGGTCACAAGGGTTTTTTCAATATTGTGTCTAGTTTTTATGTCTTAACTATTAGGTCAATGACCTAAGAGATATAAAATATATACAAGTGCAAAGTTGGGATTCCAGGCAGTTTGATAGTATTTTCTTGTACTTAGCAAAATTTTCATGAGGTAAGAAAGAGCCAAGTAATTTATTTGATGGTGGAATATCTTTCACATGTGAACATTTTAGGAGAAGATGATAATATGGGTTTGTTCAAAATTTTCCATAGTTTATTTGTACTAAATTTTAGATCATGCACCAAAGCGCATCAAAATATATGCATGAGCAAAATTAGCCTTCCACGCAGTTCTTGAAATTGTCGACTTTGTAAATAGATAAATATCAAGAGGCATTTTAATATTGTTATATCTCACACATGCAAAGGAATCAGGAGTAGTTTGACACATGGTTGGATTATCCTATGTGAGGAGATCATATGGTCTAAATTTGAGAACATGCAAGTGAGCGAGGTAAAAGATATGACTATGAAAAGTTGGCCTTCTAGGTAGATAAGCAAGGTTCCCATATTTAGTCAAATGTGCATAAGTTAAAGTTCAATCAACATCAATGAAGCGTGTTACTCCAAGAACTCAAGAAGTAGTCATATGGTGTCATGTCTTTAATGTTTAACATTGAGTAGAGATAAAGATTGAGCTTCTTCCAAGGATAAATAGTGAGTGGGTGATTTTAAAGATAGAGAGAATTGGTGTGTACTAAAGTCAAGAGGTCAAAGTGATAGTTGTTTAGCATTGTTAAAGACTGAGCTATGTATAGGAGATTTATGGAGTGAATGAGGTCAACATGTTCAAGGTTTAACATTTGAGCATTGGTGATTATGTGCTAAAGTTTGGAGAAGATTGATGGTGTGTGTTTAATTGAAGTAGTGAGGACACAAGATGCGAGCATGATATTCGAGGTTTAACTATGACCATTTACATTTGAATATTTGAATTTGCAAAGGAAAAACTAGTGCTTTGTATTTTGGCCATATCTTTTGATGTATGCAGAATTTACTCATCATGTAAAAAGTGAAGTTGAAGAAGACTCCATGGTTCACATAATGAACTTGATTTGAATATTTGTAAATTTTAGGGTCAAATATGTTAAGGTTCAAAGTTATCTATGTGTTCATGTTTATTCTAGAAGTGACCCAAGAAGAGTAATTGAGCTTATGTAGATGTTTTGATATCTCTTGATGAATTATCTATTGGGGAGTGTTGTAGACTCCATGAACACTGTATGTGTGCATTATAAAGGTTTGACCATTCATATATAGTATGGACAAAGCTTAATATGGTGACTATGTGTTTCAATGATGGTGACTATGTGTAAAGAATATTTTTTGAGCAAATTGTGCTTTAGTAGAAGAGTGTTTTGGAAACTATGATCATTTGAGGATATCAAATGGATCATGTGAAATGGTTCCATGTATTTGGAAGTGGCCTTATGTTCTTATTTTGTTTGATGATGTGCTAAAGGGGTGAATAGGTCTCCATGAAACCTATAAGAGCTACGAGGGCCTTATTAAAAGGTATAGTTGCTTAGGGGTAACCCATAGATGTTATGGCCAACTATGAAGTTTGTTTTTGAGTTGTGTCTTGATGTGTGAGATGCCTTAAGGATTAATTCATGCCTAATGGATGACCAAGGTGTTGATTATCATGAATGCTCTATAAATAGTGAAACCAAATATGATGGTTTCTACACTTGAGTGAGAGGCTTGGGAGAGATTTGAGATAGGCTTGTATGTGTAAATTGTGGATTGAAGGAGGGGTAGAGTGACCTATGGATGAGTTGAAGAGTAGAACAAATTGAATACTATTTTTATGAGTTGTAGTTCATTTTTTTATTAGCAGAAGAGTGCTCTTGTAGATTGAGTATGAGTGAAGGTGAAGAATGATAATCAGAGGTCCATCATTAGGTGTTGAATACATCAATTAAAAGGTGGATGTGTTCATATGTGTTTTTGTGGTAGCTCAGCATCTAAGGTGGTTACAACCACTTTGAAAGGTGAAACTTCCTAAATTTTGGTTATTGTTACAGCTCAATTAGATAGGTATTATAGAACTTTGTGGGATTGTAGTCTCACTAAATAGGGATTATAGTTCCTTGATCAGTTTTAGCTGCTCTAAATTGGTTCTTGTTATTACATGACAATATTCCAATTACAAATTATAGTGGGTTTTCTCTCCCAAGAGGGTTTCCCACATATGTCATGTGTTATGTGATTGATCTTATATTGTCTCTCTTTCTCTTTGCTATGAATGATGTATATACTTCATGAATTCTTGTGGTAAATATTTAAGTGTTTTTAAATATCACAATTTAAGTTTGATTATTTGGGCTCACTAATTGACCCCCCGTCTCAGTGATTGTACCTTTAACACAATTATCCAAGAATCCAATTTTCCATGCTAGAACTAAGCATATTGAAATCAAACATCATTTTTTTAGATACTTGGTCAATGATAAAAAAAAATTCATTGAATATGTGAAAATTTAAAATCAATTTTATGATATTATCACATAGGTATTGCATAAGTAGATTCATGGAAGACTCAAGGAGATGATAAACATCTCTCCTCTTTACATAAAATGGGGAATGTTGAGTATGATGCTAATATAGGCACCTGATTATTAGTGTTAGAATTATTTTATTTATTTTTTATTTGTTTAGGAAGGTTATTTAATTCATTTATGTCTTAAATTAGTTTTTTTGTCAAATTTAGACACATTCCAAGAGTTTTCTAAAAAATAGTTGAAACTGCTAGTTAAGTCCAATTCATTGTCTAAATACTCAAATGAGTTATAAAGAGGTTAGGCTCCATTTTTAGTGTTAGTTAATTGAAATGAAAGTGTATTTATTTAAAATATTATTTTATAGTGAGTTTTAGTTGCCATAGTTGAGTTTTTTGACTACTTGTTGGGAAAGACTTCTTGCATGTTGACCTTGTCTTAAATGTAATTCAACCTTGTTTACTTTAGTCTAATTTTAATTATCTTAGAGTATTTTTTAGAATTATAATTATATATTAATTATTTTTAAATTAAATTTATTTATTTATTTTTTAATTTATGATTTTATTAAAATAAGTTTTTATGCAACTTATATTATATTAGGCTTGTTATAGACATAGTTTATCACCCTTACATCGTAGGCTTGTTAACATTTTGGCCTAACATGCCAAAATATCAACCTTTGTCATTAAAATAATGTTGATTACCTTTGATTTGTCTTGTTATAATTCCTCATAGTGTTCTTTTTCAAGGAAAAAATGACTAACACAAATCTTGAGAAGCCAGACCATCATGAAAATGTCATAAAGGAATGAGCAGAGCAAGTTGGTCATACATTTAATAATTATACCTAAGGAGTATGCCAAAGCCAAGGGATTGTATGAGCATGATGTAATTTGTCCTAAGATCATCCCCTATAAATTTTGTGCCTTGATGAGTCTTTTATCTTAAGATATAAGCTTCCAAAGTTAAACTTATATTCTAGGATGTGCGTGAAAACATCAAGTTTAAGCTATAGTAAATAGATATTTAAATTCAAAATATTCCTAGGTTAAATGTGAAGCTAATAGATGTCAAGATATTGGGGTCTTAGGTAAAATATCTATGGTTCATGGTGATTGATAAAGATAGTGGGACCAAATAGATCTAATGGTGCATATTTGATCATACACCTATGATCTAACAAAGAGCATCAAGTTAACTAGTCAATGGATCCCAAAGATGAATGCATAGGTGACAAGTGTCATGATCATGGTACACTTCAATAATATCAATGGTTAGTGTGACCAATGATCCAATGATGCATGTTCAATCATGATAAATTATATCAATGGTACATGAGGCCACCATGTGGCATAAGCATGTGAAGTGTAGGGACTGACAGAATGGTCTATAAGAAGCACACAAGACCAAGAAATGTCACATCCCTAAAGTTTGAATCAAGAACCAATACAGGACTACCAAGTGGCACCATATAGAGACCAAATCATAGATTGATAACCAAATATGAAGGTCAAAGGTGTCATATCTTGAAGACCCAGATCAAGATCAATAATCACTGTTAAAGGTCGAATATAGTTTAAATTTGAACTAGAGCAGATGTTTTAGGATCAACCATCACCATTAAATATTAGTATAGGTAAAATACATTTCTTAGTGCCTAATACAAAGATCATAGATAGGCAAATAGTTGTTGAAATGAGATCAAGAAACCTACAGATCTTCATTGTAATTATGTCTATAATAAAACCAATAGGTTGATTGGTTTTCATCTATAGTATACCTATGCTCAAATATTGTAACAGGCTAGTAGACATGATCATGGATCTATCAGGTACATAAATATGATGATCTTATCCTTATGATAAAGGGAATTAATGTAGAGGAGATTAAAAGGGAATCATATGGTGGAGGTGGTTGCTTCTTGTAATGGTATTGACCTTCATGATCCATCCTTCCATAGTAGAAAGAGTCTTAGTGACACTAATGTAATCAAGATCTCAAGTAATATGTGATCTTGATCATTATGACCCCTTATCCACTCTCCCATGCATTCCTTCCCATCTCTCTCATCCCATTATGCTATATATATAGTCTTATAATCCTTGAAAACAATCCCTCTCTTGGGCATGACTAGATTCTACCAAGATTGAGATTTATAACCTCTTAAGATTAATATTAGATTGTGTTAAGATTTAATTATGCTTATCTAGTGTGTTCATGTCAGTTTATTTGCATATTTGGTATAAATTTCTCCCTTGTCAAGTCTTGATCTCACCTAGTTGGTAGTTTGTCTTGTTATACAAGTCATGTTTAGTGTTTAATGTCATTTGATTGAAGCTATCATGTGGATACATTGACTAGTTAATGTTGTGAAGTAGGCCTCTCCATCACTTCCCTTAAGTTTTTATCACTTGGTGAACCTCTGCATGAAACATTGATGCATAAGAGACTTTGGAGTTGTATATCCAATCATTTATTCTATCTCATTAGTGTTTTAGAACCTCAAGTAAGAGTGGATGAACAATCATTCCAGGTGCATCACCAATAGTATCTTAGGGTTTCCATTTTAATTTATTTATTCCATTTTTCACCCTAATAATGAGTAGGTTTTTGTGTAAATGAACTAAGTGATGCATCAGAGGAGCTAGTCTCATTAAAAATCTTAGAATTCTGACCCAAGATTAGGTGACCCATATCCTAGGGTCATTTCCATTATGGGCTAGGGTTGAGAATAGGACTTGAACACTTATACTTTTAGCTAGGGTGCAATCTCAGTCTCCAACATTTTTGACACACCCAATGGGACTCAATTTTAGCTATTGAAGCAAGTTTGTAGTGCATTCATCTTCAAAAGTAGTTTCAAGTGCTCCTTGGTCCTTATTTCAAGGTAAGAGGCATATTATTTTTTATGATTTTAGTTATCTCCATGTTTTATAGGCTATGAAATCCTCTAAAGAAGAGATCTATCTTTCTCCTCCTCATTATAAGTTTCAAAATGATCCATATACATCTCACTATGACCCTCACTAGTAGTATGAGGACCTATATCAGTCATACATGCATAATATTTCCCCTCCCTAGTCTTATGATAAGTCCTCTTGTTACCAATATCATCAAGCCTTGTATGAGTCTCATCTACCCACTCTATATCCTAGTTACCCTCTTGATCAATCATGGAAACTACAAGATATTCTTGAGTAGCCTACTTGTACCCCAAGCCATTCTATATATAGCCTTAAAAAATCTCTATTAGACTAGGAGAGAAATATTATAAACATTGATACATTAAAGGGGTATGGGCAAGAAATTCCAAAACATGTCATTAGAGGTGTTATGACTTTAGTTCATTAGGAAAAGGAAGAGTGGATGTCTTTCATTATGAGAGGTTACTCTATAAATAGTAGTGATATGCTTGACATAGATGGACTCATCTCCAAGATTGAGGAGAAGTTGGTAGCCCACGAATAACATCAAACACCTCATTACCCATCCTATCTTCCCTCATTCACTCCATGCTAACCTCATTTTGAGCTTCATGTAACCACTCATAAGCCCTAACCAAATGATTTTTTAGGTCATCATAGTTCCCCCAACTCCTCTCAACCTTATCCTCATGGAAATCTATACAAAGGATAGTCCAGGAGGAAAGGAAAGTTTATGTTGAAAGAGCTAGTCATCATAAGTAATCAAGGTCTTATTTTGAAGCTGCCCTTGCTAGGAAAATTGAATCTATAGATAAAAAATTTTACCAAACATTAATATATTTAAATTTAATGTCACCTCAATTTCACATACTGTTAGGTTATGGAGCTAAAAGCTTCAACTTGTTGCAGACATGGAGGAGGTTGCTGAGTTTCAGGGATATTGGCATCGGCAGTGGGACCAACGTCAGTCAGATTCAGTGCAAAAGGCAACCGACATCGGCAGGGATCCGTTCGATGTCGATCACCTCCAGTCAAACAGGGACTGACGTCGGTCGCCTATGTGTTCCAAAACTATTCGTTGCATGAACAATTAGTTTGTTGAACTGATTGTTTGCATGTAAAGGCTATTTCGAGTCTTGAGCTACGTGTCTATTATTATTAAACTAAGAGTATAAGTTATTGTTTAAGTCTGGGATCTATTTATAGACCCATTGGCATGTATTGTAATTATGAGCTGAAAAGGAAGGCAAGGAAGATCCTTCCATTGTAAGATCATTGAGTTGTAGGTTGTTGCAAGCTCATAGGAGATCTACATGTGTAAGTATGGTCTGTTGAATTGCAGGTTGCAGGTTCATGAGAAGATCTACTTGAAGTAATTTGAGTACTTGGTGTACTGGTAGGGTTATTACTGACTGGTTGGAGAGGTGAACACCAATTCTGTGTGTGAGTTGTGTGTTGGGACCATTTTTGGTAGGAGAGTGAACTCTTGATTGAGAGTTACTGGGAGCCCTTGAGGTGTGGGAAGCCTCTAAGAGGTGAAAGAAGAAGTGGCATCTTCTTTATTGTATTTTATTTCTAGATGAGTATTAATACAGTTTGTGTTGTCTCTCATATTCCGTGTCATTTGTGAATTCTAGTTACTTATTGCTTCTAGATAATTCTGCATGTTTAATTGCTTGTATATGCTAATCATATTGTGCTCTTTCTGAGGAGCAAGATCCTAACAAGTGGGATCAGAACAGGTGTGTTTTTCTGTATTCCCCATCAATAAATAGTAGTGATATGCTTAACATAGATGGACTCATCTCCAAGATTGAGGAGAAGTTGGTAGCCCACGAATAACATCAAACACCTCATTACCCATCCTGTCTTCCCTCATTCACTCCATGCTAACCTCATTTTGAGCTTCATGTCACCACTCATAAGCCCTAACCAAATGATTTTTTAGGTCATCATAGTTCCCCCAACTCCTCTCAACCTTCTCCTCATGGAAATATATCCAAAGGATAGTCCAGGAGGAAAGGAAAGTTTATGTTGAAAGAGCCAGTCATCATAAGTAATCAAGGTCTTATTTTGAAGCCATCCTTGCTAGGAAAATTGAATCTATAGATAAAAATTTTTACCAAACATTAATATATTTAAACTCAATGTCACCTCAATTTCACATACCTCCTTTCATTCCTCAGGCCATAATGTACACTATTCAAGAAGATCATAAACCCAAGTTTCCACTATGGATTCAAGTCATGCAGTCAAGCAAACCAAAATTTATTAAATCCCCACCCTCCCCTCCTTAAGAGTCTAAATCATTTCCATCTTGTAAATCCATCCATAATAGTATAAAAAATGAGGAGGACATGACTGTTAAAGATAAACAGTTAAACCAAGGAGGTGTCACATATATCTCATCTCTCTTGGCATCATCCCAAGAATATCATGTACCACTCCTAGAAGAGGTAAGTATTGAAATCCATATTGAAATCATAGATGATGATGATGAATTATTAGAGTTGGAAGAGGGGCTAATAATTGGGATACCAATAGGCAAAGGCAATCATGTTTCAGTCTTTCAAGTTGCAAAGATAGATGAATTCAAAGAGGAAGCTAAGATAGAGGCTGAGATACAAGTACAAGAACAAGTACATCAAGAGGAATATACTCTATTTAAAGTTCCCAATTTCATTACTTCCTCCCCTAAATATCAATCCATAGAGGTTCCAAGTTTCACACCAATTCCTTCTATGCCTCAAGACCCATCCATACCACCAAATCCTACACTTATTCCATTCAAAGTCCCAAGATTCCTACCTCCTCAAGAAATAGTTATCCCTTAACCCACTCCACCTACCATTCCTCATGAAACCCATCCATCTCAAACTTGGAAACCCTCATGGGATATGCACTCAAATTATGTGATGCCTAACATTTGTCATGAGGATCATATTATGCCTAGTCCATCTAATCAAGCAAAGGAGACAAAAGAGGTTAAGCAATTCAAGGTTCCAAGCTTCATGAGCTTCCTCTATGGATATTCTACCCAAAAAATTCAATTTATATAAAAATTGGATCCATCTTAAATTTCTATGATTCACACTCAAGAAGAGGAGCATGCCATGTGGGAACTAGAAAAGGAAATTATTGATTCAAATAAGCTTCAAGAGGAATGTACTGAAGATGATGCAAGCATTTATGAAGAGGAGATTGATATTTTTACCCCTCTTGGATGTGAAATATATAAATTTAAGGATGAGGAAGTAGAGCTACCATCTTATGTTGAAAATGAAGAGGTTGAGGCTGTCAACTCCTTACCATCTTATATGGAGGATGAGGAAATGGATGTAATAACTGATCAAATTAATGAATCTGTAGGGCAAGTAGAGGTTACTAATCAGGTAAAGGGATCTTTTGAGGACTTATTTAAATATTTTTCATTAGTATATACTCTTTTTTAAGAGGACTATGATTTGATTGCAGCCAAAGAGAGTAGCCTTGTTAAGCAAATCGAAAAACATGAAGTGGGTAGTCCTTTAATACTGTCACCCCAAGATTTCATTGTAGACATGGACTTATTTTATGTAATCATAATGTTATATCAGCCCCTTATTGATCCTATATACATGATCATGCTTTTAAAATTTAATATAGGTCATTTTTGTGTATAACCTAGTCAACTAGATTATGAAGGAATGGAGCTTGAATCTAAGCTAAGGGTTGCTAGTAGGATTACCATTACAAGAGGGTGTCCTTTGAGGCACCTATTTAAATTAGAGATTATAAAATAAGAAGAGACATGAAATGATTATATTTACATTAGAGGTTACTTTTATCCTACTATTCCACATATGAGTATGTCAAAGGAGTTGAAAAAGAAGAGATTCACTTCCTCAACCACTAGGCTTGCAAGGCAACATGTGACATGTCATTATCCATCTCATCATAGAAGTGAAATTAGAAATTTTCCTTTTAATCTAAGTGGATCATGCTTTTTCTTAGTTAGTTAGGTTCCTTTTACATAATTGGTTATTTTCCTCAAAGTATTATCCTAGCACATTAGTTTGTTTTGCTTTGGCCTTATTTAGTTCACTTCCTTGTTTATGTTTTTCCTTTTTTTATCTATTGGGTATTGTATTTTTTAATATTTTAATAGTATTCAAGGTTGAATTTTGTCATTTTTTATAATTTAAAAATTCATGCAAGTTTCTAGGTTCTCAAGCATAACAGGCATGCTTCCCATTTGAGTCACTAGAAATGTTAACATTTTAGCCACATAAGCCAAAATATCAACCTTTGTTACTTAAATAATATTGATGAACTTTGATTTGGCTTTCTCTAATGCCTCATAGTGTCATTTTTCAAGGGGAAAATGACTAACATGGGCCTTGAGAATCCAAGCCATCATGAAAATGTCATACTGGAATGAACAAATCAAATTGGTCATGTATTTAATAATTACACATAAGGAGTCTAACAGAGCCAAGGGATTATATGGTCATGATTTAATTTATCCCAAGATCATCCCCTATAAATTTTGTTCCTTTATATGTTTTTTATCCCAAGATATAATATTCCAAAGTTGAACTTATAGTCTAAAATGTGCGCACAAACATCAAGTTTAAGTTGTGGCATTTAACTGTTTAAATTCCAATATTCCTAGGTTAAACACAAAACTAATAGATGTAAAGATATTAGGAGCAAGGGTAAAATATATATGATGCATGGTGACTAAATAATATAGTGGGCCCAATTATACCTAACGTTGTGCATTTGATCATGCACCTAAGATCTAATAATGAACTTCAAATCAACTAGTCAATAGATCCTGAAGGTAAATGCACATGTGACAAGTGTCATGATCATGGTGCACTTAAATAGAATCAATGGTCCACATGACCAAGGATCCAATATCATATTTTCAATCATGATAAAATATATTAATGGTGCATGAGGCTACCACATGGCATAAGTGTGTGAAGCACATGGACTGATAGAAGGGTATACAAGAAGCATTTAAGACTAAAAAGTCTCACATCCCCAAAGGCCAAATAAAGGACCAATGAAAGACTTATAAATGGAACCATCTAGAGATTAGTTCATAGATAAATGGCCAAATATGAAGGTTGAATGTGTCATATCTCAAAGACCCAGATCAAGATCAATGGTCAGTATTAAAGGTTGAAGGTATAAGACTTTGATTAGAGGTAAAATATGGTTTAAATTTGAACCAAAGTAGATCTTTTAGGATAAAAAATCATCATGAAATCTTAGTAGAGTAAAAATATGTCTTTTAGGGCCTACTACAAAGATCAAATATAGGCAGCTAGTTTTTGAAATGAGATCAAGCAACCTATGGATCTTCATTGAAATTATGACTATATGAAAACTAATAGGTTGATTAGTTTTCATCTATAGTAGACTTATGTTCAAATAATTAAATAGGGTGGTATACATTATCATGGCTATATTAGGTGCATGAATATGAGTATATTATCATTATAGTAAAGGGCATTAATGTAGAGGATCTTGAGAAGGATCATGTGACAGAGGTGGTTACTTCCTACAGTGGTCTTGACCTTCATGATCCATCCTTACATACCAAATAGAGTCCCAGTGACATTAATGCAATCAAGATCTAGAATAAATGTGATCTTGGTCATTATGACCCCTTTTACACTCTCCCACATGTTCCCTCCCATCTCTCTCATCCCATTATGCTATATATATATATAGGATTTTTAGCCCCTAAAAGTATCCCTCTTTTGGGCATGACTAGACTCTACCAAAATTGAGATTTGTAACCTCTTGAGATGAATAGAAAACTATGTTAAGATTTCATTATGCTTATCTAGTGAGTTCATGTCAGTTGATTTGCATGTGTTAGAGATTTTTCCCTTATCAAGTCCTGATCTCACCTAGTTGGTAGTTTATCTTATTATGCAAATCATGTTTAGTGTTTAATGTTAATTCATTAAAGCTAGCATGTGGATACATTGACGGGTTAGTGTCATGAAGTAGGCCTCTCCATCACTTCCCTTAGGTTTTGATCACTTCATGAACCTCTACAT
This sequence comes from Torreya grandis, assembly GCA_037957365.1. Classification (NCBI taxonomy): domain Eukaryota; kingdom Viridiplantae; phylum Streptophyta; class Pinopsida; order Cupressales; family Taxaceae; genus Torreya; species Torreya grandis. The sequence continues at coordinate 3,033,055 of JARHVA010000818.1, read as the reverse complement.
GAAACATTGATGCATAAGAGACTTTAAAGTTATAGATCTAGTCATTTGTTTTGTCTCATTAGTGTTTAAAAATCACAAGTAAGAGTGAATGAACAATCATTCTAGGTGCATCACCAATAGTAGCTTAGGTTTTTCATTTCATTTTCTTTCTCCCCCTTTTTACCCCAATAATGAGTAGGTTTTAGTGTAAATGAGCTAAGTGATGCATCAGAGGATCTGGCCTTGTTAAAAATCCTAAGGATCTAACCCAAGATTAGGTGACCCATAGCTTAGGTTCATTCCCATATTGGACTAGATTTTATATTAGGACTTGAACACTTATAATTTTAGGTAGGGTGCAATCTAAGTCTCCAAAAAATCTATCTCTATCCCCTTTAACCATAGATTCCTTAATCTATATTTCAGGTTTAAATGTTTGGTGAACCTAACCTTTGGTCCCCAAAACCCTATATATTGATCTAAAGTTTCTTGATTCTCTATTTCTAATTTAACAAGATTTCACAAGTTAAAAATTAGATTTCATTTCATTATAAATATATGATATATGAATTCATCTAAAGCCTATTTTGGGGTCTAAATTGTGATTATATTTGTGTCTTGTTACTATAATTTATTAATAACTATCATTAAATTAAATAGGTAAATTCATAAATATAATGAAAGTGTTTTAAAATGAAATAAATAGTTAATATCTCTTTATAATTTCTTTTTTAATACTTTAGATCTAGTATCTAGACACTAGCATGCCTGCTCTCAAAAAAATCCTCCACCTAGATCATATTTGAGTGACAGTCATTGTCCTACACCCATTATTCATGCCATGTATTTTATTAGATTATGTGATCCATGCTATCATTACTCGAAAGGGTAAATGTGTCCAAATTAATCTACCACATATTATATATAGTAGGTGCCTTCTAATCCAAAATTAGTGATTAAATCTAAGGGATATGACCTTGTTTACTAACTGAGTAACATGCATGCTAAGATCTCAATCCTTGAACTTATAAAGCAATATGTTATCTATAAGGAAATCTTATATGAAGCATTGCATAATACCCAATTTTTAAGTGATATTGAACCAGCTTATTTTATAGATATTATACAAGACCTCAAAAATAAAGCAAAACTCATTACCTTTGATCCAATAGATTTACTATCCAAGGATATCATTGACCAATATTTTTGTTTATTCATACAAGTGACTATACATAATAATGGATTAAAATTGGTGGTTGTTGATAATGTATTAGGCCTAAACATTTGAGGCATAAATTTTCAAACCACCATGGATATTATCACCATTCTCATTCAAAAATTAGTTATGCATATTAAGGGATTTGATAATTCACATAGCCCTCTAGTTGGCCAAATCACTTTGGATGTGACATTGGGATGAAAGATAGTTCCAACCACTTTTTAGATAATTTCTTAATAATTACATTATAATCTACTTTTGGTTAGACCTTGTATATATACAATGTAGGTTATTCCATCTACTTTACATCAATGTTTAAAAGTCATACATGATGAGACCTTATTGACAATTCCTATTGATAATGAGCCCTTAAATTTTCATAAAATGATAATTATGGTATAAAAGGCTTTCCTATAGTGGTACCACCTACATAATGCATCATGCTTGAGAATATACTTAATTTTGAAACAGGTGAGTCAAGTACAATCACTTCTTTATATCTAGATACAAATAAACACCACACACTAAGATGCACATAGATACACCTCAAGATAAATAACCATTTACAAATGAACTAATTATACTAGAACCAAAATAAAATAAAATAGTTGAGCTTCCTTTATTGGTCAATATTGAGTAGTAAGATGACCATGTTTTAAATTATTATGATAGTGATGATCTATCCCATGATATGATAAATATTTCAAAAACTTAATTTTGATCCACTTGAGCATACTTTTCATAATAGATTAACACTTATAGGTCCTAGTACATATAATCTAAATTAACATGTAGAGGATATGGAACCACATCAAGATAAGTGCAAAGAAAAAATATTAGATAGGCATGGAAATGTTTGTTATTCCATACATCCCTCTTGGATTCACACATTAAGTCAACCTTACATGGGCCAAATGTAGATACATCATATAAATAATGTGGAGGTCTCTTATAAAACTCCAAAACATATTCTACAGATCACATCAAACTAAGATACTATGGATATAATATTTTCCATGCTACTTGAATATAGCATGATATCATTACCTCCTAACAGATAGATCAGGTAGTAGAATTTTTCCTAAAAATGATTACCATATTATAACTATCATCAGATCATTGGACATCATACAAATCAATGTGATCCATCATAAAACCAAATTTAGAAATATAAGAGTGAGGGTCACATAAAAATTGTGCCCAACAAGAAGAAAATACATGATACTTCAAAAGTTTCACAAAAAAACCATCCTTTAAAGTGATCAAGGCAAAAAGATCTAACTATTATTGCTAATATTGATAGGGTATATTATCAACATCTCAAGTTTAATAGGAACAATTGAGATAAAAATTTTAGCACCAAATTTCTTTAATAGTTAGGACATAATACAATTACAATAGCATACTCTCTATTGATGTCATAATCTTATCGGTACATACACCTACCAATAGCATGTGGACCATAGGTGGTCCCTAAATCATTTGGATATTATATTAGGACCCACATTTGACATTAAATTTTTGGAAACATTGGTTCACCAATTGGAATACAACATTGAATACTATAGATATGTGTATTACCTTTACTATTAAGGATAGGGAGATTTACTTACACCATGATGGATATGTCCACCCCTCCACACCAAAAACTTATATAAAATAATTACATAAAAACATTGATAAGGTGACCATGTGTTTCTATAAATAAAGGTTAAAAAAGTTTCAAGTGATCCTACACCTTTTGATGATGAGGACTTATTCAATTAGTCCTTTTAAATATTCTAAAAAAAAAACCTATTTGTAGCATTCATAGATTCTATTAGATCCTTGGCGTTGCTAATGATTTTTTTGTCACACAATGGGATGGGTGAAAACATGAAGAGGATCAACTATAATAATCAATGAAAATAACAAATCTCAGTATATATTCTAGTTCTAGCCCTCCTTTTAGCACTAGAACATGATGATGTGTGTCTTAACACAAGTCAAAAATTAGGCAAAGGGTTATTAATCTTACCTCTCCTAATAAAACGGAGATCCCACGAGGAAAATATCTTCCCAAGCTATAAATGTACTAGGTCTTGGTATATTGGTCTTCACTAAGTTGGCTGATGTGGATTTGTTCCATGTAAGGGGCCTATTTTAATGAGTTCAATTGTAGTAAGCTTTGGCTAAGATATTCATAACAAGAGGCTATGTACTTCACTTGGATATTCTAGTAGAGTTTAACTTCTAATAGAAATAAAACTTCAACAGATTCATATGATTTGAAATCAATTATTTCTTTAATAGCTTACCACATTTATGAATACAAAAATGTTGTAATAATGATAAACTAAATGGTAAAATATCAATCAAGATAAATAATGAAATTTAGATTGATCTTGATCTTAAAAAAACTTGATCATAAAGAAAGTGAAAAAGATTAGGTATAAATAGATAAAACATCTTCTATAGACATAGATGAATCTAAAATTATGTAGCTGAATGAATCTAATAAAACCAATCTTCATTTGAGTAAGACCTAGCACAAGTCCAACTAAATATGGTGCAAGAGTCTATGGATTTTAAATGTGAGAAGGAAAGACATAAATACTATAAAAATGTGAAAGAAATGACTACACACTCTCAACAAACTTCAAATTATCAATTTCCCTTTTGATTAATAGAGTACGGGATTCATACAATCATCTGAGTGTAGGAGACACCTTTAAAATAGTAGGACTAAAATAGGAGAAAGGGAGAAATTATCTTATAAAGTAGTAATGTGTAGGAAAATAAAATGGGCATAGTCTTTCTATGTCTCTTATGATTTACAAATAGTTAGCCTTTTGTAAGGCCTTTAGATCTTTATATATACATGAATGGGGTGAGCCCTTCCAATCTTTTCCAATTCAACCCACTAACGAGACAATTACAAATATTCATTGTTTATTGAGGAATGCAATTGAGATTCTATCATATATGTTGGCTTGATGATGATCAAGAACTGATAAGAGCATGCCTCCTTAAGGTAAAAGTTTATCTTTAGTGCTTATTTTCTCTTTTGGGCAACTTTTCTTATGCACACCACAAGATGACTAGTGCCATAATAATTATGTTTTATTTAATTTGGGGCTAGATAGAGATATAATTTGAAGATTTATGGTGAATCATTATTAGGATCCTCTTGAAATTTCCAATCCACCATATTCTACATAGACTTCCATATTTAGTTTTAGGTTTGAATTAAATGAAGTGGCCATCCCTAAATTTATCATAAGAATTTTTTTATCAACTTGCTCTTTCATGGGCTGAAATTTATCACTTCAGAGTCCTCTAGTTGGTGAAAAACCAATACAATTAGAATATGATTATTATCTCAAATTCACAATCCTATCTCATATTTTGATCATTTTTAAGGAAAGACGATTGTTAATTTCAAGCTAGTTCCTAATTGGCTATGCAACCAGCATGTCCTTTGCTTGTAGGGTCCTTACCATGCATCTTATCCTTACTCTTTCAATTCTTGGCTTGAGGCCTTATGCACTTATTGATTATTCTTTTCATGTTGAAGCAATATCTCACCACATGGCATCATCTCACTCACCTAGAGCTCTGACATACTGTTGGGCTTACACACACTACCCTATGGCTATGGAGTAGCATCATTTCACCATGTGATATAATCCAACTAATTTGCTTGCCCAAAGGCTCTTTATTTATATGGATGGTTCTGAGATGTTGGATCATCAACATCTTTCCACTTACAATATCCTACTTACCTACTTACCCATAACTTTGTTGATGTGGAAACTCATCAAGTAACTTCTTCAAAATTGACTAAGTGTTGAAAGGCATTCTAAACAAGACTAGGATTATTGTAAGATCAACATGTGGCACTGGGAAACTTTTACACCTATAGGTAAGACAAATAAAATACATAATTAGCAACTTTGATTTAAAAAGTAACAGCTGGGAAGATTCAAATTCAAATGGCTAAGTCCTTTGAATAAAAATAGGTAAGTCATTTGAATTTTAAAAAATAGTGTAGAAACTTAGTAAAAGAAAGCCACTTTGAATAAATATAAAACCTATTGTCATGCAACTTTCATCTATTTTTATAGAATCAACTAAGGTAAAAAGTGAATTTAAACAAATTTTAATCAATATATATATCATAATTAAAGAAAAAATATACCAAATTATTTTAGAAAAAGAGGCATAAAAACTCTAAAGTAGTTAGATATTTTACATGAATCTAAGGTGAAATATCCTAAAAGGATGTTTTATATGTGTTTCAAAAAACAAGCATAAAATAGACTAAGACTTAATAAACTCATGCAAATTCAGATCTCCTCTTTGATACATCCTAGATGTGATTTACATGCCAAGTTTTTATGATGCTAGATTAGTACTACTCAGTCTTGGATAAAATAGTGAAAAAATTTTAAACCATCAATCTTTACATTTAAGAACAAAACCATAGCCAAGTCACAATAATGTGAGAAATAAGTAATAGGTTTTACTACTTGATTTTTAGACATTCACATTAGTTAATCAAGAATAACGTAGGTTCTTATTGAAAGCTTGAAACCTATATAAATTAAGTATCTATCTAGTCTAAATAGCTTTAAAAATGATGCCTTGACCACTTTGACATCTTATATGACCTCTAATTTTAAGCTAATTAAGTACCATGTGGGACATTGTTATTGGTCCAAAAGGTCATGTTTACAATCTAGTGACATGTGAACACCCATCAAATTAGGGATCAAAGAGAAGATGACATCATCAGGGTGCCACACGGTATCCCCTCATTCAATAGGGTCATTGGCCTAGGTTATTAGATCGATGCCACATGGCATCCACTTGGGGCCTTGAGACTTTAACTTGGTCGTTATAATTAGTCTTAGCTTTGAGCTCCCAAGCTTTTGAAAAGTCACCAAAGGGAATATTCTTGGGGCCTCAAGGCCTTGGGGCCATTAGGATATTACTCAATCCTTCTGGGTTACTAAAGTCTTAGGTCCCTAGGAAATTTCTACATGGTGTTGGAAATATTGTCATTGATGTCAAAGGTATAGAAATATTAGTGATAAATGCCCCATTGCATTTAATTATGTTTGTAATAGTTATATCTTGGCTAATGTGTGTTGATATTTATTTAATATTAATGAATATATTTTTGGTTGCATATAAGACAAAAGAAGGGCCCATGGAGAAGTCAAAGAGTCATAGGGTAAAGACAAAAGAAGAATGGGATGCATTTCCCCATGAAGAGTCATCTTGGGGAATTTCAAGAGTAACCAAGTGAAGACAAAAGAGGAAGGGCACAATTTCTCATGAAGGGACACTTTGAGGAATATGAAAAGTCACCAAGATAAAGACAAAAGAGGAAAGGACACTTTTACTTATGAATGGTCACCACATGAATTTTAAAATGTAAGGATATGAAGGGTCAAAAAGGGAGAAGGCCAAAGGTCATTTTGAAATCTATAAATAGATGGTTGAGAAGCCATTTTTAATGTGTGAGAGATGAGTATGATTTGTATTTGTTATATCTATCTTATAAGAGCAAAGGTGAGAGAGGAAAGAGATATTGTAATGAACTATCATTTGTTGAGATATCAACATTGAGAGATAGTTGTGTGGTATACACAAAGGGGTTGGTGCTCCTATAGGTTGCTACTCATGAATTATTGATGTGTTAGTGCTTAGCAAAGGGGTTAGTTCTCCTATGGGTTGGTTCTCACAAATTGTTGTTTTTTAGTGCTAAGTAAAGGGTTTGGTGCTCCTATGGGTTGGTGCTCATGAATTGTTGTTGTGTTGGTGTTTAGCAAAGGGGTTAGTGTTCCTATGGGTTGGTGCTCATGAATAGTTTCTATGTTAGTGCTCAGTAAAGGGGTTGGTGCTCCTACAAGTTGGTGTTTGTGAATATTATAGTTTGAGTTGGTGTTCATTCATATACTTGAGATTGTTCTCCATGGTTTTTGCCACATTGGGTTTCCATGTTGAATCTGGTGTGTCTCTCTATCTTGTGTGGTGTTTATTATTTCAATTTTATTACATATATTGAATGTACGTTAAAGTGGAATTTGATTAAAGAAAAGTCTATAAGATTTATAATATACTAATTCACCCCCCCCTCTTAGTATATCCCATGCTTAACAATTGGTATCAGATCAGGTTCTTTTTGAAAACATTTTATAGCTTGAAGGTAGATCAGAAAAGCACGATGGTTGGATCACATGAAGGATTTTATATAAATAAGGCACCTTTGTTTGATGGGATGAATTATATTTTTTGGAGCATAAGAATGAATACTTATTTGATGGCCCTTGGATTCAACATATGGCAAGTAGTGATGGAGGAATATGATGAGCCACAAACACTTGTAATTACTCCAATAGAAAAGAACGTAAGTGAATGTAATGCTAAAGCTTTAAATTTTATTTTATGTGGTTTATGTGAATCTAAATTTGTTAAAGTTATGCAATGTAAATCTACTCATGAAATTTGGGTAAAACTTGAGAATATTCACAAAGGTAATGGAATGGTTTAGCAAGCTAAGCTTCAAACTTTTAGAAGACAGTTTGAGAGTTTGAAGATGGAAGAAGAAGAAGATATAGTAAGTTGTCTCTTGTGAGTTGATAAAATAGTAAATCAAATTCAAGGTCTTGGATAAAATTTATAAGAGTCAATGGTAGTCAAAAGGTTTTGAGATCTCTACCAATAAGATATGGTGCAAAGGTTTTGACAATTGAGGAGATGAAGAATTTAGCCAAGCTAAAGATGGATGAGCTTCATGGTATTCTCATGGCATATGAGATGTGGACTGAACAAGATAAACCTTTAAAGAGAGAAGTGGATTTCAAGACATTAAAGAAGAAAAAGCTAAGATTCAAGAATCAAGTGATAGTTTTAGTGATGATGAAGATGACAACGGAGCTCTATTCATTTTCAAGCCGAAAAGGGGAACAAGTAAATATCAAGGAAAATTACCTTTTAAATGTTGGGATAAATAATTGGAAGCACACAATTGATTACCAAGAAACTTAATATGCGAAAATTAACCAGAATACACAAGTAACTAGAATTCAAAAATAACACATGATATGAGAGACAATACACAACTTGTATTAAAACTCTTTTAGAAGGAAATACAACAAAGAAGGCTGCCAAAGTTCTTCTTCCTTACACACCTCTAGGGCTCCCACACCTCTAGGGCATAAACAGTAAATCTTCCCTCAAAGCTCTCTCTTAGGTCCCAACACCCAACTCAAACACAGAGTTGGTGTTCACCTTATACCTGTGCTCCACGCACTCCACAAGTGCTCCACACACTCAACAAGTACACACTATACTCCAAGTAGATCCCACCTAATTCTGCTCCCTATTGTGTTGCTGTCCTATCTGATCTTGCACACCTGCAAATCAACCTGGTTTTGCACACCTGTGAACCTTGACCTTACACACATATACACCTGCAAATCAATGATCTTACTTACCCATGTAGATCTCCTATAGAAGCCATGCTAACCTGATGACCAAGATCATACATACATGAGGAACCCTGTTGATTCTCCAATCCAGCATCCACACTTGGTATTGTGGCACTAGGAGGAACACACCATTGCTCTCTTCTCTCTAGCACAAGTTTACAATACAACCATGAGTCTATTATATAGATCTCATCCAAACAATAATTAGACATCTAATACAATAATTAGATCCACAGCTCTCAGTCTAAAATTAGCTCTAAACATGCAAAAACTTGGTTCGTCAACCAACTGCCCGTAATATACTCGTAGCTCGAACCACAGGTGACCAACATCGGTCCCTGTCTACCTGGGGGTCGCCGATACTGGCTGACTTCTGATCAATGTCAGTTTCCTTCCTGTCTCCTCCCTGCCAATGTTAGTTGGCCTAACCAATGCTGGTGAAAGTAACACTTCGCAACCCTTTGCAACCTCCTTCCCTGCTTGCATCAGTGAAGCTTTTAGCTCCATAACCTAACAATCTCCCACTTGGAGATAAATAGCTACACTGTACCTATACCTATACCCCATCTAATTTGTTTCCTGGTTTGTATCCCTCTTCAAGCTCAATCCTAAAGACAACCCACCATATAACCTGTGATGTACCTCCTGTCATCCGAGTACCCTGCCGCATCCGCATCTACAAATCCATGTAGTGAAGTCCTGACCCTGAATAGCATGAATCCCTACTGCTGGTCCCTCTCAAATACCTGAGAACCCACTTCTCTGAATTGGCTCCTAACTCTCTGACAACACCCAATGCTTGGGCAAACTCAGGCCTATACCAGACCTCATGTGATTTTGGACACTTAACTGTCTAGCCCTTAGTGTGCTCCGGCCCTGCATCCTGAACCTCACCAACACCTGATTCACATCAGCTCCCACTGGAGACAAAATCAACCTGTGATCTCCCATGTCCCCCATGCCAAAGATTTTTTTTGCTCCAATTTATTCATAGCAAACCACTGAACTAATCTTACCCTTAGCTCAGTAAAACCCTATATGTACAAACCTGCTAGCAAACATACCATCCACATACAGTAACAGGATAATGTCATGACCATCATCCCCTTGGTAAGACAAACCATAGTAGTTACCCTGACACTGACTAAAGTCAAGCTTTGTCATCCCCCTGTCAAAACCTGTACCACTATCCTGCAGCTTTCTCAAGACCATATGACTTGGTCTTCCATCTCACGTGTCTGTTCTCTCTATTCTTCAACTAAGGTATCCATTCATCTCTATGCTTTCTTCCCACTGGCAACCCTACCAAATCTCCTGCTTGGTTCTGCAAACTCTCCATGCCATGCTCCCACTGTTTCCTGGATCCTTCCTACTCTACAGTTAGTAACAAGTATAAAGAAGAGGAACAACGAATTTGAGGCTTACTTACCATCTTCAGTCCTCCATATGGGCGTTTGAGACTCCTTGACAGCTAGCTGTCCACCCAAAATCTGTTACAGTGACCGACCTCGGTCACCACATAGTCTGCATCCAACCAATGTCAGTTCCATGTGCCTGTCCTAACTACCAACCCTGCCAACGTCGGTGTCCTCCTGCTGCCGACGTCGGTCCTCGTGACCGACATCAGTCTTACCTACTGTCAATGCCGGTACCTGTGTTCACCTGTGAGTGATGAATTTTTCCCCATGAGCTCCTTTGAATCAAGTCCCATGTCCAAACTGCCCTGCCCAGAAGTATCCAACCCCATCCACTGGTCTATGTCCGCCATCTCCTCCATAAACACCAAGGCTTTCCAGTTCTTAAGCCTGTCAAATATATCAGTCTTCCTCTTAAGAACATGCATCTCCTTCCTGCTCATGTGAATAAGCCTATGAAGCCATGTCTCTACAACAAAAGAAGAATCAGTAATATAAACAAGTAGATAAAGAGTACCTATTTTCTTACCACCAGCTAATTCAAGTGCATCTGCTGTGAGAGTTCTTGTGCATCTCTCATCACCCAACTTTTCTAAAGAAATTAGCCATATCTCCAAACCTGGGACCTGCATGACCTCCTTCAACACCCATGTGTTAGCCGCCTGCGATTTCAGCTTCACTTCCCCTTTGCCAATTCTTTGACAAGGCTCACCAGCTCCTCTCTCTGGGGCTGCATGGAAAGAGGCAACATAATCTGTTATCCAAGAAACCTCCCAAAGCATCCTGTGTAACAACACCTGCAACATCTACATCTTCAGTTCCTTCATGTTGATCTGCTACCAACCAACAATATTCTTTTACCTACTCTTTCTTTCCATAGGACCGTAAGTGACCATCTGTGCTTTTCAACTCCTCCATTCTTAGCTTACTTTGATCTACCATTGCTCTACTCCCACTTGATCAGAAACCCCTGAGAGTGACTTGTAACCAAACACAAAACCTGCTCCCTACAACCTTAGCTCTAATACCACGTGTTGGGATAAATAACTGGAAGCACACAATTGATTACCAAGCAACTTAATATGCAAAAATTAACTAGAATACACAAGTAACTAGAATTCAGAAATAACACATGATATGAGAGACAATACACAACTTGTATTAAAACTCTTTCAAAAGGAAATACAACAAAGAAGGCTGCCACAATTCTTCTTCCTTACACACCTCTAGGGCTCCCACACCTCTAGGGCATAAACAATAAATCTTCCCTTAAAGCTCTCTTAGGTCCCAACACCCAACTCAAATACAGAGTTGGTGTTCACCTTATACCTGTGCTCCACACACTCCACAAGTGTTCCACGCATTCCACAAGTACACACTGTACTCCAAGTAGATCCCACCTGATTCTACTCCCTATTGTGTTGTTGTCCTATCTGATCTTGCACACCTGCAAATCAACTTGGTTCTACACACCTATGAACCTTGACCTTGCACACACATACACCTGCAAATCAACAATCTTACTTACCCGTGCAGATCTCCTATAGAATCCATGCTCACCTGATGACCAAGATCATACATACATGAATAACCCTACTGATTCTCCAATCCAACACCCACACTTGGTATTGTGGCACTAGGAGGAACACACCATTGCTCTCTTCTCTCTAGCACAAGTTTACAATACAACCATGAGTCTATTATATAGATCTCATCCAAACAATAATTAGACATCTAATACAATAATTAGATCCACAGCTCTCAGTCTGAAATTAGCTCTAAACATGCAAACACTTGGTTCGTCAACCAACTGCCCGTAATATACTCACAGCTCGAACCACAGGTGACCGACATCGGTCCCTGTCTGCCTGGGGGTCGCCGACGCCGGTCGACTTCTGATCAATGTCGGTTTCCTTCCTGTCTCCTCCCTACCGACGTCGGTTGGCCTGACCAATGCTGGTGATAGTAACACTCCGCAACCCTTTGCAACCTCCTTCCCTGCTTGCATCAGTGAAGCTTTTAGCTCCACAACCTAACATTAAATGTTTTAATTGTGGAAATATTAGACATTTTTCAACTAAATGCCCAAATAAGGGTAATGATGATGATGAAGAAGGAAATTATACATATAAGAATAATTTCAAAGGTAAATTCAAGAAGGGATTTGAGAAGAAGAGCATGTATTCTAAAGATCCTAGCTCAGCCAAAGATAGTGGAGTCAGTGATTCAGAAGAAGAGATTATATTCATGGCCATATATAAAGATGCCTCTATCAGAAAAAGTATAGATGATCAAGAAGAAGAGGATGAATCTAAAGTGAATCTGGAAGGAGAACTCATTTGTGCCTTAGAAGAGTTAGAAGCTATTGAGAAGAAGAATTAAAGATTGAAGTGTCAGATCAAGAAAAATGAAAAGGAGTCAAAGGAAATAATTCATGATCTAACAACACACTTTGAAGAAGCTAAAAAGAATGAAAAATATCTAACAGCATAGTTGTAAAAAGTATGAAAATAATGTGAAAGGTATGTTATTGAAATTGCCTCTTTAAAAGAAGATATTGAGAAAATAGTCAATAATAAATTAGTTAGTGATTCAAAATTTGAGGATAGCACTAACATGCTGAATAAGATATTAGAAAGTCAAAATGTAAATTTAGATAAGATAGGTATTGCATTTAAAAATAAAAATAGTTATGTTTAAGATCTTACAAAAAAGGAAACAAAAAGGAAGAAGTGAAGAATACAAAGGACATTTCAAACAAATAAGGTTGGAGGGAACAAATCTACAAAAGGCAATCAGGTTAGAGATATACAAACAGGTCCTATTTTTATGGTTACTATTTTTATTGTAATGGATATGGTCACAATAAAATATAATGTCAAAAAAGAGCTAATAGTTTTAGAAATAAGGAGAAGGAAAGTCATGTAGAATCAAGTAAAAGCTACAACTTTTTTTCTCCTCATCAAGCTTTGATGAAGAGGCCATAATATGCTACAAATGTAACAACTTCAAACACATAGCTCAGTACTATAGAAGTGTGTTTGAGTCAGTCAAGAAGGACTATATTTATAAGGCTCCATTCATTAAGAAGAAGGTTTAGACATGTTCATGGTAGAAAAATCAACCTAAAGATTCTATTTTGATACAGACAGCTTTACATGCAAGAAATGAAGATCAGCCATGGTTCATTAATAGCAGATGTTTGAGGCATATGATAGGAGACAAGAGTAAGTTTATAAATCTAAAGAATATCAATGGTGGCATAGTGAAATTTGGAGATAAAGCCACTACCAAGATAGCCGAAAAAGGTACTTTGAGTTTTGATAATGGTAAAACCAAGACTAAGAATGTTTTGTATGTAAAAGGTCTTAAGCATAATCTATTGATTGTAAGTCACATATGTGATCAAGGATACACATTAAAGTTTTATACAGAAGGTTGTGAGATTAGAATAAAAGATTCAAATGATTTGATTGTATATGCTCAAAGGATAGGCAACAATTTATATGTATTATTAGATATCTTCTCAAAGGCATGATCAAAGGACACATTCAAAGATCTACAAGAGGAGTTGGGAGTAATTTCTATTACTTCCTACCATTGAGGTTCAAAATTAGTTGAGGGGGAGCTAAGTGTTAGCTCTAAGTAGGCCCTTTTCCATTGATGTCAAAGGGGAGAATAATAAGTACAGGTATAAGTACAAAAATAGGTATAGGGAATAGGTACAAGTTGCTATAGTAAGGGGGAGTTACTATATCTTTTTTAGATGATAGTATGTGTAGGTTTCAAGATGTGGTAGTTTCAAGATTGAGGTTTCCATCAATGACAAAGGGGGAGATTATTGGAAATATTGTCATAGATGTCAAAGGTCTAACATTATTGGTGATAAAGGCCCCATTGCATTTAATGATGTTTGTAATAGTTATATCTTGGCTAATGTGTGTTGATATTTATTTAATATTAATGAATATATTTTTGGTCACATATAAGACAAAATAAGGGCCCATGGAGAAGTCAAAGAGTCATGGGGTAAAGATAAAAGAAGAATGGGATGCATTTTCCCATGAAGAGTCATCTTGGAGAATTCTAAGAGTCACCAAGTGAAGACAAAAGAGGAAGGACACAATTTCTCATGAAGGGACAGTTTAAGGAATATGAAAAGTCACCAAGATAAAGACAAAAGAGGAAAGGATGCTTTTTCTTATGAAGGGTCACCACGTGACTTTTCAAATGTAAGGATATGAAGGGTCATGCAAGTTTGGCACCATTTTCCATGAAGATTGAAGGGTCACAAAGGGAGAAGGCCAAAGGTCATTTGGAAAGTTATAAATAAATGCTTGAGAAGCCATTTGTAATGTGTGAGAGATAAGTATGATTTTTATTTTTTATATCTAGATTAGAAGAGCAAAGGTGAGAGAGGAAAGAGATATTGTAATGAACTATCATTTTTTGAGATTGCAACATTGAGAGATAGTTGTGTGGTATACACAAAGGGGTTGGTGCTTCTGTGGGTTGGTGCTCATGAATTGTTATTGTATTGGTGCTTAGTAAAGGGGTTGGTGCTCCTATGGGTTGGTGCTCATGAATTTTTTTTGTGTTGGTGCTCATGAATTGTTGTTGTTTTGGTGCTCAGTAAAGGGTTTGGTGCTCCTGTGGGTTGGTGCTCACGAATAGTTTATGTGTTGGTGCTCAACAAAGGGATTGGTGCTCCTATAAGTTGGTGCTTGCAAATATTATAGTTTAAGTTGGTTCTCATTCATATACTTTAGATTTTTCTCCATGGTTTTTCCCACATTGGGTTTCCATGTTAAATTTGGTGTCTCTCTCTATCTCGTGTGGTGTTTATTATTTCACTTTTATTACATATATTGAATGTATGTTAAAGTGGAATTTGATTAAGGGAAAGTTTATAAGATTTATGATATAATGATTCACCCCCCATCTCATTCTATCTCATGATTAACACATGGAAGCTTCTTGGGGCATCAGGGCCTTAGGGCCACTAGGGCATTTGATTTATCAGTTTAGTCCCTCTTATATTTTGATCTCCTATTTTTATGCCATATGGCATGATTTTAGGGCCTAGAGTATTTAAAAGGAATTTAAAAGATTTTGGAATTATAAATATTTACTTGGCCTAAGAATAAAAATTAATCTAATAAATACACTTGGAACAACTTAGAGAAACTTGAAAATTCTAAATCATGCAAGGAAATCAAGAAAAACTAAGGGAAATGGCCTACAAATTTAAAATAGATTAGCTCAAATTTGAAGAGCTTGGGGATTAAATGATTTTCAATCTTAGTGGAATCAAGTTAGATGTGTGATCTAGGAATTTGACTCAAGAGAGGATGGTTAGTATCATGTTAGTTCCAAATGAAAACAAAATGAAAAAACCATACTAACTAGCATAACATCTCTAAGCCTAAACACTAGGGAGAGCTTAGTTAATAAACATGAATAAAACACATGACTAAAATGAAAAAGAAATATTATTTTACCTCCCTTAGATTCTCCAAAAATTTTATTTTAGTGGCTTTCTCAGCTTGTGCTCATGAAGTCCTTGGCAATGGAAGCTTGGCTACCTCCATCTCTCCTTGGCACCTTTGGCTTGTGGCTTGGCTTAGCTTGGAATCAATTTGGCATGGTAAAACTAATTAAAATGGATTTTGGAATAATTTTTGCATTATAAATTTTCATTATCAAGTCTTTGAATATATTTTAGCATAATAAATTTGCACCAAAATAGCTTAGAAATGATGTGGAAAGGCCTCATATTTATAGATTTTTGCAAATGTCTAGAATCAACCTGAACTATCCATCTTGAGATTAAGATGTGTGGTGACAACACAATGATTTTCCCAAAGGTGATCATTGAGAAATGTAGGTGGGATGGTGTACAATGATTTTCCCATAGATGGTTATAATCATTAGACCCTGATTATGGAAAACATGATAAACTCAGTCGAGGATGATGATAACTTAACATAAAGGGTAATGATGAATTAGAATAACCTACTAGTAGGGAGATGCTCATCTAAACTAATAAAGGTTGAAATTCTTTCATAGTTAATTACTTTATTTGGGATATGATTGGGAGTAAATCGAGGTGTTCGTGTTAAAGATATGATGCTATTGCTGAATAGAATTTTTGAATCTTAGATTTATTATAACAAGTTTCGATAGGCATCATGGTATAACATCATAAGGACTTAGCCAAAATATGCATAAGGACTGACTCTTGTAATCCAATACTCAATAGAAAACAATGCACCAATGATAGAAATCATGATGATAATGTAAACATATTAATATGGATGGATTCAAGTGTAAGTGTGGGAAAGGAATCACCCAATGACCACACATAAATTGAATCCAAGCAATAGTGCTAAAAGCAAACAAATAGGCAGATAAATAAACAAAACAAGTAAAAACAAACAATGCAATAGAAACCATACAAACATTGCCCCTAGAAAATAGGTGACAACTAAACAAACAAACAAAATGAGGGAATATAAGAAAATTAAAGGGGTGGTTGAGTTGTCTTCATATGCACAAGGCAAGTGAATGTTGCCTACATAGTTCCATGGATGTAATATCCAATAAAAAACTTCAGGCCAAATGTAGTTCTCCCAAGGAATGGGAAGAATGTGATAACTAATGGAAATAAATAGAATGGATGTGAGAGAAGAAGAGGAATGATCTTGCAAAATGGCAAGTGTGTGAAAGAAAAAGGCCAAAAAGGATGGGGAAATTAAATGACAAGTGATTTGATTATAACTTAGTAAGGGTTCATATAATCCTTAAGTCAAAGAAGTGGTCAATGTTTTTATTTTTTTCTAATGATTTTTCAAATGTTTTTGGAATTGTTTTGGAGTGTCTCAACTCAATTAAGAATGATGAGACACTAAATGGTTCAATCTCATAAAATGGTGAGAGTATTTAAACTAAAGTTGTTCATAAAATAGTGAGAACATGGCTTAGGTTACTCACAAAATAGTGAGAGCATGGCTTAGGTTACTCAAAAAATGGTGAGATCATGGCTTAAATTGCTCACAAAATGGTGAAAGTGTGGCTTAGGTTACTCATAAAATAGTGAGAGCATGGCTTAGGTTGCTCACAAAATGGTGAAAGCATGGTGGAAAGGGTGATTGAGCTAACCTCAACAAGTCTTGAGCATTGCCTACATAATCCCAAATTAGGACCTCAAGTCACTCTAGTTTTTCCCTTATAGTGGAGGAATTCAACTAGTGTAGTAGTCAATTCAAATAAAATAGGCATAGTTGGTAAAAAGGCATAATATGACATAGGAAGTGGTAAGTTGGTATGTCAAAGCTTTATAAAAAAATGTTTCCCCTAGTTTGCCCATAGGCAGTTATAACTAGGAGACAACAGCATGGATCAATGGTACTAAGTTGCCTAAAGGTAGTTATAATTAGTAACAAAATCGAGGATAAGAAAGGAATAACAAAAAAAGGACACAACTACCAAAACTTCTATCACACTACTCCAAGATATGATCTCTATCTAAAGTACATGAACTAACTGATGAAATTAAATAGATACTTTGATGCTAAAAATGCATAACAAATGGAAAAAGCCAAGGTCAAATAGGCTAGGTTGTAGGACACATTGGGTTGATAAAATGAAAGTGGAAAGTGGATACAACCAAGAGGATTGATAAAGATGATATTTGTAAAAAGAAGAATAGTGATAAAGTGGCATAATTGAAACTATCCTTACAGACAATACACCTTAGCACTCAAGCATAGTACCACTTGAGATGAATAATATTGATCAACTCAGGAAGTTCATCTCTATTTGGTGTGGCAAGCTTGTATTCTCCTGATCCATAATCTACAGTAATGATGAAATCCCATATCTAGTTTGGTTTGAATTTTCCTTTATGCTTCTTCTCAATCATGGTATTCTTTTGGTTTTATTTAAGAAAAAGATCACAAAATTCAAATGTTATATACTTAACATGTTGATTATAGTGGACTTGAGTCAGTTCTAATATGCTTGAAGATTATTGAGCATAACTATGCATTTTTAATCAAGTAGGTCTAGCTCTTGCAGGTGAGCTACTCGATAGTCATGATCATCTAGGACATGCTTAAAAGAGATGTGCAATGAAGGCAATTCAACCTCAATGTAAGTATCGCCTCAGTACCATAAAAAAGTGAGTATGGAGTGGCTCACGTGGGGGTATGATGACTGGTATGGTATACCTAAAGGGCAAGGAATATTTGTAAGTGCCAATCATGACTGGCATCATTGAAAATTATTTTGAGAATATTGACAATGGTTTTATTCAATGCTTTGGCTTGGCCATTACCTTAAGGGTAATATGTTCTATAAAAATGTTGTGTGATGTTATATTCAGAATATAGCTGGTCTACATCTTTGTTCTTAAATGATCCTCCATTATCAGATATAATGTCAGAGAAGATACCGTAGGAACAAATGAGATGGTTAAAGATGAATTTGGAAATTTGCTTTCCAGTCATGTGAGGGGTATAACTTTAACCCACTTAGTGAAATATTTAGTGGTGTTAAGGATATGTTTATGGCCATTACATGAAGTGGGGTTGATCTTCCCAATGAGCTCAAGTCCCCATGTAAAAAATGGCCATGGTGTCAACATTAGTTTTAGATTTTTGGATGGGGCATGAATCATATTATCATGTTTTAAACATTTTTCACACTTTTTTACATATGCAATAGCATCTGTGTCTATCATGGGCCAATAATAACAATACACAAGAGCTTTTTGGATAGGACTACCTTGCTAGAATGAGCTCCACATACTTCTTCATGAAATTTTCTTAATGTTAATGTAGACTCTGTTAAATTTAAATAATAAAGCAGAGTTCCATCAAAAATATGATGGTAAAGGGTGGATCCAAGTAGAGTATAATGAGTGAAATGATGAATGAGGTCTTTGGTTTGTTTTCAAGAGAGGTTAGGTGATATAACTTGGTTATGAAGGTAGTTGTAAAGGTTTGAGTACCAAATAGAATTAGGATCAATAATAACATAAATCATTGCAACAATTGAAGGTTCATGAGCTGAAGCTGACAAATTCTCAATGAGGAACTGATACTTTTTAGCTTTATCTATTTGTCAAATCAAAGAGCTAATAGTAGCCATGGAATTTGTAGTTCTATACTAGCCCTTGGTATGTGCTCAAACTAAATATTGGCAATTTATTACTTAAGAGTGTCAACCATGGCTTTATATGGAACTAGCTTATCATCTTTGATCTAAAAATGATCTATGACATGATTGATGATTAACTAAGAACCACCACAAACTTGGAGATGATATATCTTCCAATGTACTACCTATCAAAGTCTTGCAATAAGTGCTTCATACTCAGCCATGTTGTTTGTATAATAAAATTTGATTCTAAATGATTTAGGGATTAGATCCCCCTATGATGTAATAAATAATAGGCCTGACCCTGATCCATATGTAGTAAATGAACCATGAAAATACATCTTTTATGGCTTATCCTCAATGGATGTGTCAATGACAGTCATTATGGATTCATCAATAAATTAAAATGTGTGTGGTTATGTGTCTATGAAAGGTGCTTCCACAAGTTCATCTATAAGAACTTATCCCTTGATTACCTTCTGATTGACATACTCTATGTAAAACTCACTAAGAATCATGATCTATTTAGCCATTCTACCTTGCAAATCCATTTTAGATAGTAGATACTTGAGTGGATCTACTTTTGAAATGACCATGGTATTATTATTCAACATGTAATGGTGTAGTTTTTGAACTGTGAAGACTATGGCCAAACAAGATTTTTCAATAGGTGCATATGTAACCAAGGTACAACTTAGGTATTATATGGCATGTTCTTTTCCATTGTCATTATGTTGATCCAAGCATGCCCACAGAGCATGGTTGATATTTGATAGGTATAACAAGAATGGATTTCTTGGAATAGGAGGTAATAAAATAGGTGGATTAACAAGATAGTCTTTGAGTTATTCAAAATCTATTTGGCAATGATCATCCTAGTGAAATGCAACTCCCTTCTTTAGAAGGTGTGTAAATAAATGATACTTGTTTGATAACTAAGAGATGAAGTGTCAAATTGACTAAGTCTTACCCTATAAACTATGGAGTTGCTTTAAATTGGTTGGTGGTGGCATCTCAATTATAGCATAGACTTTAACTAGATCAACTTCAATACCTCTACGAGACATGATGAAGCTAAGTAATTTCTTGAAGTTACACTGAACACACATTTCTTTGGATTGAGTTTGACTGTATACTCTCATAATCTTTCAAATATCTTATGTAGCACTACTATATGGTTGACCCTAGTTTTGTATTTTCTTAATATGGCATCGACATAGTCTTCAAAAATATCATGTATCATATCATGGAATATGACAGTCATGGCCCTTTGATATGTATCTCTAGCATTCTTAAGGCCAAATGGCATTACTTGATATTAAAATTTTCTCCATGGAGTGGTGAATGCTATTTTATGTTGGTATTCTGGTGTTATTCTAATCTGGTTGTATCCTGAAAATCCATCCATGAGTGAAATCATTTCATAACCTACCATGGAGTCGATGATCATGTTGATATTAGGCAAGGGAAAATCATTTTTAAGACAAGCTTTGTTGATGTCTCAAAAATCAATACAAATTTTAATCCCTTTAGGATTTTTTCTAACAAGTACCACATTAGAGATCTATTCTGAGTAGTCAATGGATCAGATACATCCTACTTCTAAGAGTTTTTCCAGCTCTTTCTTTACCAATATAACAATGCAAGGAAGCATCTTATGTAGCTTTTGTTTTACCAATTTGGCATCAGTATTAACCACAAGGTGGTGTATAATCAAGGTGGGGTCTAAACTTGACATGTCATAATAGACCCATGCAAAGATATCTACAAATTATCTCAATATAGTTGTAAAGACTTCATGTTCCTCTTTAGTGAGGGACATGTCTAATTTTATCCATTTTAGGTCAGATGGAGTCCTAATGTTTACCTCTATTTCATCTTCAACTAGAAGGGTCAAACCATCTTTTAGGATAGTAGGAAATGACATGAATTATGGGATTATGTCAAGGTCCTCTATTAGGACTTGCTCTTCAACTTCTCCTAGGCATGATGAATCTGAGCCCCCTAGCAGGAGATCTAGCCATGTGACAAAAATGGTAAAAAATTATTGAAGAATTTGATCAAATACTTATTGTTACTCAAAGATAAACTTGAATTTATAGGCAAGTTCATCATTTGTGGTCTCTTGGTCTAAATTTGAAGAAGAATGAACACCC
Source organism: Torreya grandis (assembly GCA_037957365.1). NCBI lineage: Eukaryota > Viridiplantae > Streptophyta > Pinopsida > Cupressales > Taxaceae > Torreya > Torreya grandis. The sequence continues at coordinate 3,011,643 of JARHVA010000818.1, read as the reverse complement.
CCATGTAATGGTGATGGGCCTTTATCTTTACTTTTTCCCTAGTCAAAAAGTGCCTCAAAGAGGTTTTCACTTTGGGACCTCAATGTTTTACTTATTTATTTTTGGCTAAGGGTGTTCACTCTCTCTCCAAAATAGGCTATAAGATCTAATGTGATTGAGAATATTGATTTGTGATCTCCCAATAGAATGTTGTCTCTAAGGCCTAGAAAGTCACAAAATGCCTCATCATTCTAAAACTCGTCAATTGGTAAATTGTATTCTTGTTATATCCAATCTATCAATTGGGGATAATATAATGAAAATGGGTTGTGATGAATGACTAGCATAAGGGTACAAATGGCATTGTCATCAATTAGGTTAGTTTTAGCTAGGTCATCAAAGGTGAGGCTAGGATCAGACTCTTCTTCACTGTTGGCATCATCCTCACTAGTCGCTAGTGATGGAGATTGAATAAGATATGTGGGGTCATGCTCAGGTGGTTTAAATCCAAGTCCATAAGGTCTTTCATACTTATTCATATAAATTGGCTCAATGGTTCCTTGTTAATAAGCTTTGAGGCCTCTTCTTTCATAATTGTGATGCTCCATGATCCTATTGGGAATAGGATACTTTACACTTTTATAAAAATCAGCTTGGTTGTCATTGTATAACCATGATTCATCCCCTTCAAGAGGGTCAAGCTCTAGGCCAGATGTTGGTACAAATGTGATAGTTCCCTTATCTATGTTCTTTTGTTGCCAATGCATATGTGGGGTGACTTTAGGTCACCCAAAGGTTTTTGGATTATGAGGAAGAATGGCAATATGAAATGTATCATGGGTCACATACTCTTGTGATCCATTATCTAAAATGGTGAAATGATTAGAAGCTTTAGGAGGTATCATGTGGGAAAGTGAATCCAAGGTATTAGGATATATGCAATTATCTAGTGAAGGATCAATAAGTATAGCCTTTCCTTTATCTTACTTGGAACTTGGACTCATGTTTTACTAATAATTATAGCTTTGAAATTCAGCCTTAAGATGTTTACAGTGTTCATATGGGTGTAAATCTCTTGGAATATTCACTTCCATCCATGAGTGGGAAAACTTGATACATTGGTGCAACTTTGACGGGACTACATGAATCTCATACAACCAAGGCCTACCTAGAAGCATATTGCATGATAACTCAAGATTAAGCACATGGAAAAGTGTATCATAGGTCAAAGGCCCAATGATAACTAGGAAACTAATGGTGCCTTATGATTCTCTTTCTTGATTATCATAGGCTTTGATGGTTATCATTTCTAGTTGGAGATATACCATTATGTACCCAGGAAGCTTGATTAGCTTTAGAGACACTATGTTGAGGCATGATCCATTGTATATAAGGACATGTTTCACTTTATGCCATCTTATATAAACTTATATGTATAATGGATTATTATGGAGTAGAACAAGGGAAGATAGATCTCTTTGTTTGAATGTGACTTATTGGGTTGGAGTTATGTGTCCAACCAAATCTTGAAATTTATCAGGGGATATGTCAGTATCAATAGTGGATTGGGTCAAAAACTCATTCAATATGTTCTTGTGGATTATTTACATTTGTAATAAATCTAAAATAGAAATTTGTGCAAGTGTCTTTTGCAATTATTCCATAATATCAAACTTCTTGTCTTGGTCAGTAGTGAATGGTTTATTCTGAGGTTGAATGGTTGGTTGGATGACAAGTAAAGTGGTGGATGGTTGTGGTCTTGGGATAGTAATCTTTGACCTCCAAGTTGTGATTTCACAATCAATACTAAATATTGGACCATTATTGCTAACAAATGATGGGAATGGTTGGGACTAGACAGGAAAGTCTTGGTTGCCAATGCACTCATATGTGGTCATGTGGAAAAGATGAGTTGTCGACATAAGGTCCAAAAGGGGAAGTCCTAGTTTTTTGGTTTTCCTATATGCACTCCTAGGTCAAAAAAATATTATCCATGTAATTTTATTGAATATTGATGTTTAGCAATGGTCTAGGTTGATTAGTGCTTGGTCTAGGATTAATGGAGATGGTATTAATGCTACCCCCTATAATATGACCTACAACCCTATTGTAGTCATGTGCAACTACATGGTAGGTTTGTTGGTTATTACCATTTTGAACTTGGTTTTGTCTATTATTCTATTGTTATGGGTTATATTGTTTATTTTGTTGATTCTACTAGTTCAACCTTTGATTTTAATACTATTGATTTTATTATAGCACTGGTCATTTTTGTTGCTACTAATTATTTTGTTGTTGTTGATTGTTATGTCAAGGAAAAGGGTTTTGATAAATCCCAAGAGTTTGATTGGAAGTAGAAGCACCATTATCCAATGTTATCTCCCCATTATCCAACATATTCTCAATTAAATTCTTGATTTGGACACATCTTCATAGATTATGCTCATTGACCTGATGATAGTCATAGAATAACCATTACCAATAAAGATAAAGAATGCCTTATAGATAATGCTTTGGTATAGGCCAAACAATTAGATTAAAAATAACAAGCTTGTGAAATATAGACTCAATAGGTTCTCTTAGGTCACTAAAGACATGACATGTAGGCACGGTTCTTTTAGGAGGAGGGGTATGTAATGGTAAAGGTTGTTGTATTTATTATGTAGGTCTTAGTTATTATGCTTGCAACATTGGTTGGAGATATTATTGGGTAGGAGTAAGCTGAAAAAGTGGTGTACATGATGTTTGCACCATTTGGACATGATGGGATTCAGTTACTCTATTTCCCACAACATTCTTATGTTGGTTGAATTGCTTCGATCTTTCTTGGTTATTGGCATATGCCAATTGTGATACTTGTGCTTGAATGGGATGTTGATATTAGCCATTACCCTAATTATTACCTTGATTTTGATTAGTTAAATTTATATTGATGACTCCTTTATTAATGCGCACCTACTCAATTAATAAACCTTTATCAATGATCTCTTCGAAAGTATGTGCATATTGTAGTTCCAAATGGTAAGCTATCTCACTATGCAAATTTTTAGTAAACATAGTGGCTAATTGTTTATCTGGTAAACTATGGGTGAAACACCTTGTAAAGGCTCTCCATCACTATAAATAACTTTCAAAACTCTCACCATCTTTTTGTTTTGCTTGCGTTAAGTCCACTAATAAAATCTCATGCTCAAGATTATATAAAAAGTGCTACACAAACTTATCAAAAAGATCATCAAAATATGTTACTAATTTTTTGGGAAACTTTAAAAACCACTCCAAGGCTTATCTAGCCAAGCTCCTTAGAAATAAATGAAAAATTTATATGTCACCATATGCCATTGGTTGGCATGCGATAAAGAATTCAGTCAAATAAGACTTAGGGTCACCTTTCCCTTTGTATTTATCAAATTTTAGTGGTTCGTATCCTAGAGGAAATCATATCTACAAATACTCCATGTTGAATGGATAGGAACACACATCATCTAATTTGAACTTTTTAATCTATTTACCATCTTGAATGGTACCAATTGCATCTTTCATCTATTGCAATTCTTGGGATAGGAAACTAGAAAGAACATTGGTTTGAGGGAGAATATTAGTTTGGGTAGATGGTTGGGAGGTCACAAGTGAGACACTTTTACTAAGGTATGATGGAGATACCTATTGGGGTATATTCGATTGGTTGGAGAATGGACTAGGAATATGCTACATGGATTAGGATGTACTTTTAATTACATATTTGGTTGTGTAATATTCTAGTTTGGGTTGGTGATCAACATTTGACTTGGAGGATTTTTTGGTTGGGATGGAGGAATATAACTATACCATGCATGTTTTGGTTGAAAAGGGACATTATGCTGACTAATTGAACCTTTTTATTTAGTGAGAACTTGTGGACCAAGACCCTATCTCTAAATTTGTGTCACATTTTGAAACAATGGTTGTCTAGTAGGTACTTGAGAAACATGAAAACCTCTTTGTTGCATGAATCCCTATAGGGAAGTGAAAATAGATTTCAAATTTGGCATCTATCAGTGACCAATATTTACATATTGTTTACTAGTCATTACTTAGTTTTGGATTGGCATATTATTCTCTGACTCAAGAGTTATGTTTTTCATTACCTAGTGAGGTGGAACATTAGTTGCCCCTATTTGAGGTAGAAATGTATTTGTCTTATGTTACATTGATACACTAGATTGTGCCTAATATTGTGTAATACTACTCGTTACTTATTGAGGAGGAGTAGGATTCATCACATTCTATCATTGAGGAGTGACATTGGTCATTGTTGGATTACCTAATCCCATAGGTTGTACACTTGAGGAAGCAACCGATTGAGGTTGGGATGTAGAAACTCTTATTCCATAATATGATGATCCACTCATGGGATGAACTATAGGCACATGTTATTGGATAGCTATTTGTGTATCAGTACCACTTTGATTGGTATTGGATGTTGTTTGGATATTATCCACTATGTTTGCCTCACTATTCTGTGTAGAGGCTAAAGATAATTCTTTAATAACAAGCATATGCATCAAGTTATCTATCGAAGCAATTTTTATGAATGGGTCAAAACTCATATTCTCTTATCCATTTAACCCTATCAACACTCATATTGAATGAACTAGGTCAATAAGAGGATTATTCACCATGTTCATCTGATTAAAATTACATGCTAGATTTAGGTAGGTTTGATATGTTGTCTACATTTGGTTAAAGTTATCTTCCATGATGTTTTTTCCTTGATTAGATACATTAGAGTCTTGATACATTGTTTGGATTATAGCCATAAGATTTCTAGAAGAAACCTATTGATCATAAATGATATTATGGGGCACTCTTACTAGGCATGATAAATTTTTATGGGGGAAGTCTATTGGAAACTTGGCCCCTGCCTATATGGATCTAATTAAAATCTCATCTTTATTCTCTAATAAATTCCACTCAAACAAAAATGTAACATACGTGGAATCTATATTAGTAGAATATGACTATTGAAGAACTGGTTCATCCACTATGGGTATTGTAGCTAGGTATTGTGTGGTTTTTTCTTGGTCTTATTTTGAATAAGGTGGTGTGTTAACCAAATAGTTAGCTAAGGTATCTTAGTTTTGTGCCCTTTATTGAGTATTATAAGAGGGATAAGAATCCATCTCATAAGAAATATTATCTGCATAGGGGTCTCGCACCATTTCTTTTGTGCAACTATATTACCAATCCCTAGATTATACATGAGTCTACTACGAGTGTAGGAATACATGTTAGGATCCATAGTCAATGCTTTGTGATAAAAGGTTAAAGATTTTTTCAAACTCTAAAAAGATAATGTCTAAAATAGATGATGTTTCAACTTGGTCTAGATTCGTCAAAAGGATCAAAAGGTTTATACAAATATTTATGAGGAAAGAAGCTAGCATGAACTATCTAATGCTTCACTATTCATACAAAGATAAGGAATTAAATAGACCAAAAATCAAAATGCCAAAATCTAAGTTTGAAGTGTTTCAAATTAGTCTAATCTATGAATTTAAAAGTTTTTAGGTCTTTTGGCCAAACATGGCATCAAAAGCTTGGCTCAAATAAGGCACGTGCTAGGACTTTTGGCCATATGGCATCAAAAGCTAGAGTTTGAAAATAGATGAAATTTTTAATCTAATAGATTTGAAAAACTTCTAAAAAACACTAGGATTTTAATTATTAGTCATGAACTTGATCAACTAGGTATAAGGTATGAAACAAAAGGCACTTTAGAAATAGTTTATTTTCTCACAAAAAATGGTATAAAACTTGGTTCTTTTAACAAATAAGCTAGACAAAAGTGAATGGTATAATTGTTATTTAGACAAAGGATCATAAAAGTACACTTGGATTGGTCTAAAAATGTAGGAACAAATTTGAATTTTATGTAAGAGGTTCTATGAAACAATATTTGGAATCTTTTGGCTAACATAACGACACTACACTACCCAAAAGGTGTGACAAAAAAAATTGTTTCAAAAACTCTCTAAGGCAAAGATAATTTCCCACAATTTTGACAACATAACACTAATTTTATTAACTCAAAATGTTGTGGTGCATAGAATCAAAGTGCAAGTGTTTAGCAGAAAATGGTTTACATCTATCAAGTGATGACAATGATTAAGAGTCTTAAATGGCCTTCAACCTAGATTGGAAATTAAACCTAAGTTCCCTAAAGTATAGTGAAAATGGTGAACCCACTTAACACATCAACCTTATGAACATATAAAGGTGTAATTATGAGTTTATATTATAAGTGAAGGACTTAAAAAAACTTTGGTAAAGGTCTAGACTCAATTGGGCAGCATAACTGTGCTAAAGTGGATGATATGACTCCCAAGCTTTTGATGAAATTTAAACAAGGAAAATTGATGTTTTCACATGGGAAAAATAATGTCTCTTTGTTCAAAGGAAAATTAGGAATATGTCTTTTGGTTTGAATTATTTTTTTAAACCAAGTTTTGACTTCAAACAATACTTTAATCTAGGATAAAAATCAACTAGTTAATCATTCTTAGACTATAAACAGACAATGTTTCTTGGTATTGTTGGAATCCATCTATATATATAATTTGAGAGGATATTAAGTGTTTATCCAAAATTAAATGCATATTATATAGTAGGGTTTTTACACCCCCTACTCTCAAATAATAGCACTATGACATAGACCTTGAGGTGCACCTTGCACCAACAATACTTCTATGGCAATTGGGGATTTGTCTACGATCTAAAAAGTTTCTAAAAGTTATAGGGGAATAAATTAAATAATGACTTTCATGCAAAATAATGCAAAATAAAGCATGGATTTTGGGTCTGTATCACTTGGCTTGTTGCAAAAAGGTCTAGTCCTTTTTACAACCACTACATTTTGTTGTTCACTTAATGTAGAAAGATGTCCAAAGTGCCACTACGTCCCATGTGTAACTCTAATTAGGAGCCAAATGAAGTCAATGCTGGAAGGTGAAACCCTGGGTCAAAGCTTCCTTAAATAACTCATGGGAGGTGATGAAGTCCCCCTCGTAAGCCAAGTTTGCACAAAAACAAAGAAAGAATGAAAGTAGAAAGACTTTAAGGTTGTTTTCAAGGTTACCCAAACTTTGATAAGTTTTTGGGGAGTGCTTTAGATGACTTTATTTCTAAGCCTTCGACTAGGCTACTTGAAATAGGAATAGAACTTTTGATTCCAAGGGTTCCCTAAAGGGGACAAATGGAAGAGCATACACGCAACATCCCTGTTTTTGCCAAACAAAAATTTAATTTAAATAACTAAGTGAATATAAAAATCTTAAAAAGGTGAGTTCATTTTTAAACCCAAATGTAAAATGAGGTGGTGCTCATTTGATCCCTTGGTCTTAGTTGCAAATTTTGAAAACATACACCATAAATATCTAAATTTTTTGTTAAACACCAAATCAAGGTTCCTAATTGATTTTTAAGTACACAAAAGGTGATCTAAACATGCTTTTTTTAAAATGTCAAGCTTGGTCCTACAAAAAAAATGTTATCATGTCCTTTATCCTTGAAGCTCTTTTAGGTTTGAAATAATGAACTTCAAAAAAAGAGCTCTCAAGTTTGTTTTTTAAGAAAAACATAGTGATCGACGTTGGTTATATAACTGATAGTTACACTAGCTAACTAATGATGGTTATCTAACCAACATCAGATATACCAATAGTGATCGATGATATCTATCCAACAAATTTCAATTTTACTAATTGACATTGGTTACTATGTAAAACTTGTGATAAATAAAAATGGCAAAACAAAATTAGAAAATCAATTTGTAAGAGTTTTAATGATCTAAATAAATATTTTAAAGCTGTAAAATGATCTTTTTCATGTGTGGGATGTATTTGGCTCCACTGGGTGTGACATTATGTGATCTAATAATTTGACTCAATAGAGGATGGTTAGTATCATGTTAGTCCCAAAATGAAAATAAAATGAAATAAACACACTAAATAGCATAACATCTCTAAGCCTAGACACTAAAGAGAGCTTAGTTAACAAACATGAATAAAACACATAACTAAAATTCAAAATAAACCTTCTTTTACCTCTCTTGGATTCTCTAAAATTATTTTTGTAGTGGTTTTCTCAGCTTGTGCTCATTAATTCCTTGGAAATGGAATCTTGGCTACCTCCATTTCTCCTTAGCACCTTCGTATTGTGGCTTGGCTTGGCTTGGCTTGGAATCAATTTGGCATGGTAACACTAATTACAATGGCTTTTGGAATCATTTGTGCATTATAAATTTGCATTATCAAGTCTTTTAATATATTTGATCATAAGAAATTTTCACCAAAATAGCTTAGAAATGATGTGGTAAGGCCTCATATTTATAGATTTTTACAAATGTCTAGAATCAACCTGAACCGTCCATCCTGAGATTGAGATGTGTGGTTAAGGATTAATTCAATTTTTGGAATTAATTTTATAATTATAATCATCATGACATTGGAATAAGGGGAAATTAGGAGGTATGGAGGGCATCATGGAAGGCATTGATGAGCATGCAAGGCATGAATCCTAATATTTGTGGCATTTATGGCCTAGGGATGGCTTCTTAAGAAATAAGGTCACCTGATGATGCATATATTCAATATTCATTTCCAAAAATAAGTTTTCAACAAGTTTCCATGGAATTATTAATTAGTCTCTAACTTGGATTAATTAGATCTTAAGCATGTTTAAGCACTTTGTGCACAAATTACTCAAATTGATCAAAATGTCTTGTTATTGGTCCAAAATTTGACTAGATTAGAATTGGAAGTCACTATCAGATGTGTTGGATGTGTTATCCCATTTAGGATGTTATCAATATAAAATAATAAAGGCACATGTCTCAAGCAAGAAATTTGATAGAAAAGAGCAATCTAGAGCACCTAGGTGCAAAATTGGCATTTGGCTCAAAATGATCTTATCAAAGTTAGCTAGCCCATAAATTGCATTTCCCCATTTAGTAATACCTTGGCCAAAATTGGCACTTGAATATGTCAATTTCAACTCATTTAATGCATTTTAGTGTTTTTAGGCCAAATTATATATTTTAAGTGGAAATTGGTCAAAAGCCTAGTTAGAGGTTATCAGTATCCAGATTTAGGTGTTTACAGATGAATCATGAGAGATTTAATTAGATATAAATCAATATATTATAAGAGGAAAAATATAAATGATCCATTATAAATATAAAATTAATCTTATTAGAACCTAAACTACTACCATTAATGCAACATCCCTCTCTCAGGCTAACCCTTAGACATGAAAATGTCTCTTTAGACTAGATTTAGAATTAATAGGATCAAGGTCCCCATTTTAAATATAAAAGTGAGGAATATTTTATAAGCAACAATAAATGGTAACTCCTACTAGGAGATACTCCTGAGTATCTCAAGAATCAAGAATATTAAGCTCTTATTCAAAAACAAACATTAGTTGCAAGCAACCTCCTAAAACAAAGTCAAAACATGGAGGCATAAAATTTTTCTCTAACATATGGTATTCTAAACTTCAATTATACCTAAAGACCATTAGTGTGTTATTCTATGTGACTAATTCAATTATTTTTTAAATGCACATAATAAATAAAATTTGCCTAATTAATGGGAACTATTAAAAGAGAAAGGATATTACATTTTTATCTTAGGATGAAAGGGCATGGGCATTGCTCTACTACTAGTTAGGAATCTATATCGCTGATATAGATACCTTTGGTCACTTCCTAAGGCCTTTTTTCACTACCAACCAAGCCAAAATTCCTATGGTGGAGGTTGCCAAGATCACCCTTTTGAGGAGAAAGTACAAATTTTACATTTCATCTCCCTTAATTTGAAAGGATATTTCATTTATTCTTGTCCATTAAGGGTTTTATACCAAGCAATGGGTCATGTGATAATCATCAAGTGTGCAGTCAATTAAAATAAAACTAGAATATTTAGAGTTGTATTTTACTTTATATTTTAAAAGTATTAAAAATCATTAAATATTATAAACTCTAAATATGAAACCTTTTTTATAATATTTAATGATTTTTAGTACTTCTTAAACTATGCCTAGTTTCGTATTTCCCATGAACATACCTAAGTACCTCAACTACTTATTCTTTACTCATGGATCTCAAGTATATGCCTTCATGGTTTCTTTCATAGAGAGTACCAACTTTAATCATGAAATCACTGCTCCTTAGGTGTAGCACTCTTCATTATGTGGAATTCAGGTACTTGGGACAATGATCATTCAGTAAATAGTTAAATATTCTTGAGTGCCAATCATCATTAGTGATGTCACATAATGAGTATTGTTGGTAGATGATTTGGGGATCCACCTCAGCCATGGTTTTGTAGATTCCTTGGCCTCAAACAATTTTCATTGATTTCAGATCTAGGTCAAACTCTTGGAGTATGATCATTTATTTACCATGCCTCTCCCTCAGTTCATTTTGCATTAACAAGGCCTTTATGTCTAGATCAGGTCCCACAGTAAATAATCTTGTTAAGAACCTCTACACTCATATAGCTAAAATACTAAATATATTGATATATAAATATAATATTCCTTTTTGGAAGGAAGGAAAAACTCCCCAATTACTTTCCACTTTGAGAGGGATACCTATTTATTAGAATATTTATCTCTAATTGATATATTTTTATTGGATGCATTACAATAACCTATTCCCCCTTATTTATACTAGTTCTAATTTACCTAATTCCTCATTATTATGCATGTGGTACTGAACTATTATTTCTTACTATTCATTCTACTTCTATTTTACCCCTAATATGCATTATATTCCCCTCCCTAAGTATATAACATTCCATCCCCCTTGACATGTTTCATCCTCAAAACATGTATAAATTATATATCAAAAATATGTAGAATACTAGATGGAGGCCCTACCATGCATTCTTTTCTTCTTCCACTTCTTCCTCTTATGCTTGGAAATTAGCAAGTACAATGTTAAATCAAGTACTATAACATGAGGGTGAAGTGCATGCATATTTATGGATGAAATAACCTCAAGTTGAAACTTGTCATTCATGAGGTTAGAGTTGACCACTGAAAGTTGAAGTGTGATTATCATCATCTCAAAGCTAGAAGAAGGGTGCTCAAAATAGGTTGTTCGGTGAGCCAATGGAGGATACATATCATCCCCCTTGGAATTTTTATTTATATACATTATTTTTTGAGTGGCTAACCATAACAAAGAATTCAAAAAAAAATAAAGGATTGGCAGCCAACATAAGCTCATCAGTGGCATGCTCAGGGCCTTACTTAGGTGCACTAAATGTGAAGTAATCACAACCAAAGGAAGTAAATCAGCATACCATTTGTTGAAATAATCCTCCAAATCTATCCATGTAATTATGTTCTTGTAATATGCTTCAACTATAGGAAATGAATCATCATACCATGCATTGCAGTTATTCTTTCAATCCAACCATGCATTAATTTCCTCATCATAATATGTTAGTATATGGGAGTAAAGCTTTATTCTATCAAAATTACTATGCATAGTAGTACTTATTTTATACAAAATAGCATCCACTTTTTAAAGTGATAAACTTATTTTATATTTTTGGACAGTAGTGAGAGAAATCACCATGATTTTTTATTTTTTTATTTTTTACAAATAACAGTGAGGAAAATTGAGATGACATTCAAAATACTAAATGAAATTAAAAAATTGAAACTATTATGAAAAGGTGAAACTAAGGTGCACAAAACTTTGAAATGGTTTGATGTAATTATATCTTGTTTGAGAGCAGCATGTAGAAGAATGGTCATTTTTTTACAATAGTAAAATTTAATAAAACTATGATAAATTTCACAATATTAAATGAAATCTAAACATTCAAACTATTCTAGAAAGCTATAAATGAGGCACACAAAACTCAGAAAATGTTTAGAGTAATTATTTCCTATTTGAGAGTAGCATGTAGAAGAACAATTATGATTTTGAGGGTAAAAATTAAAATCTATACTTTTATTTTTACAAATTTTGGTTAAATATTTTAACTATGATAAGAGAACAAGATATAGATCTAACTTTTAAAAAGCTCCATGATGTAATGAATAACTTAGACTTGTTCCATGAATCTCCAAAATATATCTAGAACAATAACTTTAATACATAAAAATGGCCTTGGAAAGAGTTTTGATACCATATGTTAAGAACCTAATATCTTACATAAAATAACTAAAAATGATGAAAATGTATTATATTATATTCCTTTTATAGAAGTAATTACTCCAAATTGCTTGCCACTTCAAAGGGGCTACCTCCTTATTCACTATTATTCATCCTATGTCCCTCTATTTATACTATTCTAATCTACCCAACTCTTTATTCTTATGCATGTGATATTAATATACTATTCCTTACTATTCACTATTCTACTATAAATGCTACTAATTTACCCCTACCTATGTATATTACATTATATTATTATTATTTGTCAACTGAAAGTACTAAATATATATTATAATATATTTTTTATGGAAGGAATCACTCTAAATAACTTGTCACTCAAAGCATTTAACTCTTCATTGATATATTTTTCTTAGATGTATTACAATAGCCTATGCCCCTTTATTTATACTATTTTGCTTGGATGTATTACAATAACCTAATTCCTATAATCACTCTAATAGTCACCATCATTAAGGACTCTCCCAATGTCATAAAACACATAAACATTAGTTATTTAGAGGTATATGTAAGAAGTCTCCAAATCATCCTCTCATGGCTCCGATCTTGTAAAATATCTCATTTTCATGTTATGCTTGTCTTCAATCTTCTATCACCAATTTAGTTTCTCTCTCTTGATCACCATAATTAGTAGTATCCTTCCATAATTCCTATTTCTTGTAAATTTAGAGTAACTTTTTTATATCATAATACCTCTCTCATTTCCCTCACATTCATTCTCTACCTCATTCCATTCATTCCATTCCTAAACTTCCTCTCATACTTTCACTAGTTTCTCACTAGAGAATTCTCTTAGGTCTCAAGTACCAAATCTTGATATAGGTATCAAGGAGTAAATATTATATCATATATATTCTTATATTGTTAAATCACACCTGCCCTAACCCATTACAAGTGCTCAAACACACTTCAACATTCAATTCCACCTATAAGGCTCAAAATGGTCTCTTTAGGCTTGTAGCCTTTTTTTTTAAATTTATCTTAGTTTGATAAAAATAAGCACTCTTATATATATATTAACCCATTAATATCTACCCTCTATCTTCCTTTAGGTTTGTATCAAATTTCATGTCCTAACTCCACACCTAGACTACACTTCCTTTGCAAACTACTCCTTAATTAAGCCTAATTAGCCCTAACACACACCCTAAGTCCTAGAATCCATACTATACATCCCTTAAACAAATAAAAACCACTTTATTCACTTTAATCACACCAAATTATTTAATATTAAAATATTTTATCATTTTCTAATGGTTGAAACTCTATTTATGGGGTTTCCTTGTTTGAAACCCTAGGTTCAAGACTGTATAGGTTAAGAGCACCTTAAATTCATTTTCTTGAGTTTGTTATAATTTAAAAGGACACAAAAATTATATATAGGTATTTTTTTACCTATTACACCCATCCAATTAGTTTTTATAGCCTATCCAATTCATTAAATGCTGAAGGACAACCAAACACAGTAGACTGAGTACTTTTTTTGTTGAATTTGCAAGATTTCATAAGTATGTTCACCTTGAATTACTTTATAAACCCCACATAGGTCATTAATTAAGGTTTATACACCTTTTTACAATATAAAACTCACCTATCACAATATCCATTTTCCTTTAATTTATCAATTACACTTAAGCTAGTTCACTGACTGTGCAAACAAGATATCACTTGTGCAAATAGGGGTCTGTGTGTTAGACCTATTGGTTTTTAAAAGTTCCAATAATCCATTAGTTATTTATAGTATTTTTTATTTTAATCTATCAGACCCAAACTCTATCAACTCCATGACTATCAACCTTTCTTATAAATCCATCAATCTATCTTGCCACTTGACTATAGGCAGGGGTTTCTCATTGTCTATACAAGGTTACTTACTATATGAATAAGGTAATAAGAGTATATTCAATTTTTTTATCATTTATTTCACCTTATAATTGAATAAAATATCCTTCCATCACATGTTCCTTGGTATATAGAGCACTATCATTAGAATAAGACTATTCTCACTACAAACACCTTCATAACTTTCATTTTCTTGCAAACCTTGATTGTTATAGCCCACAAGCTTAAGAGTTTGAGAATTTTCACCAGATCCTTACCCTATAACACATTATTTAAACCAAAATATGAATTTTTCAATATAGATAAAGACTGATGTAAATCATACCACATGTGTCCCTTGACATTACCACAATAAAAAGGTTATTAGGATAGACCTTCTCCTTGTCTGTAACCTCCAGTCTTGCATTAAACCCTAAACCTTTAGAAAATATCATTAATAAATTGATGTCAATGAACTCCTATAAAATATATTACTAATTCAATAAATATACATTGAATGGAGATCACACATTAATAAGATTTCTTTCATTTATTCATAGAATTATTTTCTATTACATACAATCCTTTTATGGACTTTTAATCTCTCTTAATGAGTTTCATTATCCTTATAATCTCTTGTTTTCTCCTCCTATCCTTTGTATATATTTCTATCTCCCTTCATACTTTCCCCTACCTATGCCATCCAACTAACACCAACTCTTCCCAATTCAACTTCAACACTAGTTTTTGGGGTGGTTACATCAACTTGTTTGTCATAACTAATCTTCAATGTACAAGAGAGATTTACATTAGTTCATATGACTTGACTTAAGGACTAAACATGAAATGTTTTAAAACATCCTTATCATGACTTTAGTGAACACATTAAACTAATTTTTCTCAACTAACCCTTCCATACATGCATTTGGCCCTCCTAACCTTAGTTTAAATATTTGAATTTTCAAATTCCCTATCTTGGAGGGAAAACTCGTAGAACCTATATAACATTCCCATATGACTAAAAAATTACTCAAAAAAAACAAAGGTCCCTCACTCACATTTAAACCCAAAAGTTGACCAACTTTGACCTCTTTTGAAAATAACTCAAAAATGATGTCTTCTAGCTTGATGTTCCTACATTACCAACTCATCATTATTATGTATATGGTATTAAAATATTATTCCTTACTATTAAATATTATATTATTTATGTTACTAATCTACTCCTCCCAAGTTATATTATATTCCATCCACCTTGACATGTTTCATCCTTGAAACATGCAAAGAATTACATATCAAAAATATGTACAAGACTAGATAAAGGTACATCCATGTGTCATTTTTAAATTCCACTTCTTCCTATGTTTTTATAAGAGAATGTACAATAATAGTGTTAATAAAATAAATGGAATAGGGGGTAGATGTTTATAGAGATAGCTGAATGGAATAATTGTAGATGGAAGTAAGTCAGTTTGGCGATTAGAGTCAAGTAATGAAATTTGAAATTTAGTGATAAGCACCTCAAATATAGAATAAAAGGGCACAAAATAATATTATTGGTGAACCACCTAAGGATACATATCATCCCATTTAGCATTGGTCTTGACATACATTTTTGTTAAAGTGCCTAACCCTACCAAGGAATTCAATGAATTGTTGGAATCGTTGCAGGGTAAAATAAAAGAAGTTTCTATCATATGTATGGAAGACTTGGTGAACAGAATATCAAAATAACCACCCTCATCCAAGTGAAATATAACTTCATGCCATGCTTTGTAAGTAACTTCTAGATCTATAAATTCAATTATTTTTTCATATTTTTCAACTATAAGAAATAAATCCACATACCATTCGCTATAGTTATTCTCCCAATCTAACCATACATAATTTCTTTATCATATTGTGTTATAATATGGGAGTGAATATCAAATCTATTTAAAAGTTCATGTAGGTTACTATTAAATTTATCCCTGGGATTTTTTAATTGATGATTTCTCTAGATAAAATGGAAATCTCCATTTTTTATTTTTTATTTTATTTTTATTTTACTAATAACAGTTAGTAAAACTATGATAAATTTCAAAATATGAAATGAAATTAAAAAATTCAAACAATTTTGGAGTGGTGAAACCAAGGTGCACAAAAACCATAAATGATATGGTGTGATTGTTTATATTTGGAGAGATGTATGTAAAATAAAAGTCATTTTCTTTTTTTAAAACTACGGTAGTTAGTAAAACTACAATAACTTCTATAATACTTAAATTCAAACTATTTTGAAATATAAAAATGAGACGCACAAAAATTAGAATTATTTTAATTCAATTATTGTCTATTTGATATCATACAAAAAATAATAGTAATGATTTTGAGGGCAAAAAATTAAATATACACTTTGAAACTATAATTAAATGACAAATCCAACTAACTTTACAATACCATAAAACCTACACTTTTATAATTAGAATCTCTCAACCTACTTGCACAACCTCTTATAAAAAAATAATTATATAGAAATGGCCCTAGAAAGAGCTTTGATACCATATGTTAATAACCTAATATCTCACATACATAAAATAACTAAAAATATTGAATATATATTATACTATATTCCTTTTTATGGAAGGAATCACTCTAAATTGATTGCCACTTCGAGGGGGGTACCTCCTTATTAGAGAATTTAACTTTTGATTGATTTTTTTTTGGATATATTACAATAGCATATGTCCCCATATTTATACTATTCTAATATATCCAAATCCTCATTCTTATGCATGGGGTATTAAACCATTATTTATATTATTCACTAATATTCACTATTCTACTATTTATGCTACTAATCTACCCCTCCCTACGTATATTACAAATCTACTGCAAATAAAGAAATGCTTAAACTTTTTAAAAACCTTGATTAAAGCAAAGGCTTTTTTATCAATTATTAATACATGAGTTCAGTATCTCTAAGTGGTTTCTCATGAAAGATACAAGCCTTTCATCCCCTACTTCTTTTCTTTATGTAAACATATCAAAACTAAAAGCTTACAAGTAAACAAATACAAGTAGAAGGTTGGTTTGTGTGTAATCAAAATTGATGAGTACTAATGTGTTTATAATGGTAAATTTGATCTGGTCAAAATTTGTTTGTGTTTTAGCAATCTAATTGATTTTGGCATCCTTCTTCAGCATGTTATTGAGTGGTCTAATTATCTTAGTAAATCCTGAGATAAACTTCCTTACAAAATTGATTTTTTTTAATAAGTTATTCATATCTTTCCTAGTGCTAGGTTGTGGGATTTTTAGGATTACCTCCATTTTTTTCTATATATATGTGTCTCTCATAAATAATATGGCCTAGTAATTTTATTTTTGTTACCCCAAATATGTATGTATTATGATTTAAAGAAATCCCATGGTATATGCATCTTTGTATCACCTTTATCAAGTCCTTTACATGATCTACTCTACTTTTGGAGAAGATTATCATATCATCCATGTACACAACTATGCATTTACCCATGAGGTCTTTGAATGTGATGTCCATTTCCTTTTGAAAGATGGCATCCGTGTTGATCAAACTAAAAGGAATTCTTCGATATGCTAAGGTTCCCCATTTAGTATTAAAATTTGTCTTGGCTTTATCTTCATAACTAACTATAGACATCCAGTTTCTAACACCATTTATGTTGAAATTGTCAATCTTACTCAAATTGCACTCAAATACCCAATTTAGGTCAAAATCACTAAAAACGTGCTAAATAGTTTAAACTTGTCACATATAAGTGCTAATTAACTCCAATGTATCCCTAAATGGGGAAATTCATTTTATGTGATTCCTAACTTTGATCAATTTATTTTAATTAAAAATAATGATTTTGCCTTTTTATGCTCTAGGTCACTTTTTTATTTTAATTAATTAGTACACATCACATACCTATGTTATTTTGTGTTTACAACATCCTAAAAGGGAATATAGTTCCAATGCATCTAACATCACCTTAAAATTCTTTCCAAGTCAAATTATAACCCAGTAATATGACTTTCTAACCATTTTAATATCTTGAGGGCCAATTTCTAAAGAATTGCACAAATATTCATTAATAATGTTTAAAGCTAATTAATTCAAGTCAAGAGCTTGAGTATATTTTCCATGGAGGTTATTGATTATTTCATGATTGGAAATTAATTTTTAATATCTACATCACCTAATGACATCATCTATGGAGTGGCATCCATAAGCCATAATTACATAAAATATCTAATCTATGGCCACTCATGCCTAATAATTCCCCTTCCCCCAAATCATTATTAGGATATTTAAATATTTAATTTCAAATATTAGATTAATCTATGGCCACACATCTCAATCTTGAGATGGACAGTCATGGTTGATATTAGACCATTTCCAAAATCTATAAATAAGAGGGCATAGAACACCATTTCTTAAGCTTAATTGTGTAAACTTATAGTGCTAAAATCTCTCCATAAGTCATTTTTGTTTTGATTATTGTGTTATTTGCATTTGGGTAAGCTTCATTTGATAGGCTAGATTAGATTTTTTTTATATTAAGCCTAGGTTATGCATAGAGTTCTTGAGTTAATGGAGGATCAAAGAAGCTATTGTTTATAAAAACTAGAGCTCTAGATCAAGGGGAAAACATGTTTGAATCCACTTTTGAGTAATGAAATCATTTAGCAAGGTAATGGTTGATTGTTTTCTTTCATTTGTATCTTGTTATCATTATCAACCCCCACATGAATAGTTTGGATTATATTTTCAATTCTTATGCATTTTTTAATGAGTTTTCATGACTAAAGTTTTAATTGATCCTCTTTGAAATCCATGCTACATTTTCGCACGTCTAGTGGGACACGATTGTGCACCCCACATATTTGAACAAAAATGACTATTAAAATAGCTCTTATTTTTAATTAATTTATTATTTTATCAAAAAAAATTATAAGTTATTCTTATTGGTTTCATCCTAATTCTCTAAAAAAATAATAAAATCTAATTTTTATTTTAGAAGTTATGATTCTTTTAGTGACTGTCATTTTTTGTTTTCTATTTTTTGGGTAAAAATGGCTAGTACAAAGCTAATAATTTTTTTGTATTCACTGTTTTGACTTGAATTTTTTTAGAGAGGTGATACTTGGACCCATAAATAACCTCTAAAAATTTTGTGACAAACTAGTATATCTTGTAAAATTTATGATCAAAATACTAACTACAAGTTTTTATGTTTTGTGTGTTCAGTTTTATTATTTTTAGCCTTCTAACTTGTTGTTTGCCTGTTTTCATAAGTTTAATATTAATTTTTGTGATTTATTGAGCTAAAAATTATTTATAAGCATAATTTTTTTGCCTTTGGGTTCACAGGTAAAACATAAAAGCTTATTTTCTAAAGTTACTTGTCTCAAACACAAAAGAGCTTCAAAGCTAAATAACATTCTAACAATTTTCTTATAAGAACTACTTGGAAAGTGATCAAATAATTCTTAATTAAGTATTTTTAAAGATATTTTAGATTATTAAAAATAATTATTATTTTATATCTGGTGCTTAAAAGAAAATTTAGGGTGTTTACTTGAATCATTTTGTAGTTGTTCTTTCAAAGCTTTACAACATAAGGCTAAGGGGACAAAGAACACCACCAAATATTTCATTTTAATGCTTTAAAATTTAACTCACTTCCAATTTTTTGTTTTATGTAAGTCATTTATTATTTTCTTGGTTAGATTATTCTTAGAAAAAGGAAGTTTTGCATATATGCTCTCCTCCTATCCCCTATAGGGAACTTGTGGGATCAGAAGCACCATATTCATTGCAAATTGCCTTAGTCTAAAGGCATAAAAGGGATATTGTGAAGGCTCTCTCCAAGACTCGTATGGCTTGGGTGATCTAGAAACAACCTTAAAAATCTCTTTTACTTAATTTTTATTTCATTTCATTTTGTCTTATGAGGGGTATTCCATCACTTCCCATAAATTCTATAGGGAAGCTTTAACCTGGGGTTTCATCTCCCAACATCATCTTCAACCCCTCTCCATAGGGGGTATATAAATTGGAATCCCCTCACTATGATGATGGTTTGAGTGGTTAAACTATATCTATTAGTAGAGGCTAAGCCTGAGATGTTTGAGCATGTTGGACATCATACTACATTGAATGAGCGATGGATGTAGTGGTATTAGAAAAAGATAGACTTTTTTACAATAAGGAATATGATGTGGACCCAAATGACATGCTACTTCTCTTGTTTGTTGATGTAAAAGTCATTTGACATGGGATCCATCTATAAACATGTAGAAATTGTTATGTTTAGTCAACCCCACTTTGCCACACCTTGTCAATTTAAGACTTAAGATGATTACTTATTTTTACTTATCTAAATTGATCTTAGATTACTTGGTCTTGTTTTGAGTCAAAACTACTTGTTAATAAAATGTCATAACCTAATATAGTAACCATAATTTTTTGAATAAAGAGGCATTACGTTGTCCAAGTGAAAATAATATTTTCCTTGTTCAAATTATCATCTAAAACATTATGTCATATCATCAATTTTGGTATAGTTATGTTTCCAATTTGATTCTAAATCATTTTCCAAATTTTCTTAAGTCCTTCATTGATAATTGAAATTCAAAATTGGACTTTTCTAACTTTTAAAGGTTAATGTGTTAAATTGGGTTCACCAATTTAACTTGAATTGTTTTAACTTGGGTTCAATTTCCGATTTTAATTGAGGGCCATTTATAAACTCATTATCATCTTTTTTGAATTCAATTCATCTTGCATATCGTTCACGTGTTAAGTCCTAGAACACATTTTATACTACAATTTCTATTACCATGTGGTGATGTTCTGCCACCCATTTGGTTCTAGTTTTATACTTAGGAATTCTTGCATGTTTTCAGATCATGAGTTTCTTGGTTCTCATTATCTCCTTCCTAATCCAAAGGGATTTCTTCTAGTTTCCTAATAGCAACTCATCGAAGTTGAACTAGTTTTTATGGTATTAATGTATCTCAAAAGTTTACATTTTAGTATACTAGTGACACTCTAGGATTTTCAAGTTATCATACCCTTTTCCAATTCATATGATTTTAACTTTACCAAAGGTTGAGTAAATTCATGAAAATCATTCTTCTAATTGTGTGTGGTTTCATGCCACCCTCCTTTTATAGTCTCTTTGGTGCCTTAGTCATTTGTTTGGAAGAAAGATTCAAACACATACCTTGTTTAAAATGTTTTCAAAACATAGTCCAAATCTTAACAAACATAGATAACAAACCTTTCTAAACATGACTCACAGGTACACTTGTAGCAAGGTCTCTTATGGCCCAAGTTGTAAGGTAGAACATTATTATGACAGACATGAAAACTCCATCTTATTTGGGGATGTCACCCTCTTCAATACTATTTATTGAATACCATTCCAATCTATGCTGATTTTTTTGCAACATCCCTATTCTTCCCCTTTGATTTACATGCCACACTTGAAGGTTACTATTTTTTGATATCTTCCTTCAATTTGCACACTATGCTCGAAGGTTACAATTCTAGGTTATCCCCCTTCAGCTTGTGTGAGTGATCTGACTCTAAAACATGAAAATGTTAACATTTTAGGCTATTCTCCATTAATTTGTGAAAATAATCAAGATCCACAGCACGTGAAGGTTACCATTTTAGGACCTCCTCCTTTGGTCTATGTGAACAACCAAACTACGTAGCATCTAGTTATACCATTTTAAGCCCATCACCTGTATTTAGTGAGCCTATTGTTTAAGAGCATCCATTTGATGAACCAATTATTATTGATCCATTTTTTTATGGTCTAATTTTTGGAGATTCCATACTGAACCACAAACCAGTGTTCCCATTAAACCAAATTTTCCCCACTTTATAAATTTTGATCCAAAATAAGAACCATTTCCTCTTCAAGAGCCATTTTTTGAGGACCAAAATGTGTTCAAAATTGATATTTTACAACTAATTATTAACCAAGATCACAATGTTATTATTGAAACACCCATTTGTGAGAAGTCAACCTATGATGAATCACCTATTCATATTTTACCTATTTTTAAAGATCCTCATCTCCTTGACAACCCAATCTCTACAGAGTTGTATCTTGACCTTTTCCCACTTCTTGAGGAGTCTCCTTTTGATAGACAATATTTTATCAAGTCATCCCTTGAGTGGTACCCTCTCTTTAAGGGGATTCACTTAGATGAGCCATTCTATGTTTAACCCTTCCTATATTAATCACTTTTTATAGAACCCATTATGCCATCACAATCCATTACTTGTTCAATACCAAACATTCAATAAAACAACATTATAGAAATAACCATATCAGATGAGGAAACAACATTAGAGTCAAGTTCTATTTTTTTATCGACATTAGATTTAGTAATGGAAATAGAATCAACATCAATTATGACATTAGATTTACAGTCCCTTATATGATAATCAGATTTAAAAACAAAATATAGTATTCGTTATTACAACATTGGTTACAATTGTCGTGCAGATCAATTTGAATATATTTATGATCCTTCTATAGTTTTTGAGGATGATTAATTCAACATCAACATGGGTTCTCCTAGTATATTCTATGAGGATTGTGTTTACATTCATCAT
Source organism: Torreya grandis (assembly GCA_037957365.1). Lineage (NCBI taxonomy): Eukaryota > Viridiplantae > Streptophyta > Pinopsida > Cupressales > Taxaceae > Torreya > Torreya grandis. The sequence continues at coordinate 2,988,964 of JARHVA010000818.1, read as the reverse complement.
TCCATTATTCCCACCCAACATAGATATTATATTAACATTCCACCTCCCATAAACATCGATTAGGATTGATATAATCACACTTTGTTGAAATGCATCCATGGTGACATACCATTTATAGAATATCAAGGGGACCAAGACCAAATTTATGTAGATGGAGAATAATATTCTAGTAAAACATTTTCAAAGGTGATAGGGGATGAGAAAAGGTCAAACTTAGCATCTTTTAGTGAACCTTTATGAATGTTCTAGAAGATAATCAAAGTCAAATGTTAATATATCTTTATGAAACCTTCTCAGAGGTATTACCGGATAATCAAGACAAATTCATTAGTGAAAACCTCATTAAGGCACTAACAACTAATCACAAAAATTCTTAACTACTTATTGAAGATGTTATTCATGATCAAATCAATATAGTTTCCAATTTATAGCTTAATCAGATGGTCACTACTCTCAAGATCAAACAATAGAAAAATATGGTGGTCTTATCAAGAGCATTTTTAGAGGTCTTTGACCCAACCACAACCATAATTAGGTCAAATCTAGAATCAACAACATTACATATGATTGAAGGTCTTGATATTCATTTATTTCTCATTTATTATACACTCCATTATCATCCACCTATTTATTACCCACTTATATCATGTATCATATGCCTAACATTATTTACCATCACTAGAAGTAGTTTTCAATGTAGGGGCTACAAGGATAACTTGTCTCGAGATTTAAAGGGAACTAAAACAATGACCAATGAAGATCACAAACACATTATTAATAACCAGATCGGTAGCAAGTTCTTGATAGAGTAGCATTTTCAAAAACGTGTTGGATAACAACTTTATAACTAATCATTTTGTTGTCTCACATATTGACTAAGACATGCATCTCCCTATCAGTAAGAATGATAAAACCAATTTTTTACTTTTCCAATTACCATTTGTCATTACCATGCCTCTTCTCTTAGGGGAAACCCTATGGACCCTTTTTAGGCATATTATACCATTATATTCTATTTACCACACTATTTGAACCACATTGACTTGAGGTCCTTCAGGACTATGTAGGTAGCACTCAATTACTATTGAGGTCAGCTTGATCACACCTTTTCTATGCTCTCACCATTTTTTGAGTAACTGTTAAGTTTGAATGCTCTCAGCATTCTATGAGTAACCTAAGTAACTTTCTCATAATTTTATGAGCATAGCTAATCCAATCATCAATTAGGAAAACTTTTTTTCCACTATAGCCAATTGTTTTTTTATCATTTTCCTTATACCATTCCTTTACTATTGACCAAGGCTTGTTTTTAGCTATCTTGCTTATACCATTTTGATTTTGGTTCCTTTGGTTCTTCCTACACCTTACTGTGAGGGGATTTTGATCTAGTTTCAACAATTTTAGAATTTTTTGTTGAATGATAGTCTATGGAAATAGTGTGACATTTAATATGGCAAGTTATCTTTTATCTATCATCTTAGTTGGTATCATTGATTATAACTACCTATGGGAAAATCAATAGTATCCTTGATTATAACTGCCTTGGGAAAAATCATTATTATGACATTATTTCCTAATTATAATTGCTTATGGGAAAATTAGGTACAATGCCTTTTGTCATACATTATCACATCATCTCATAATTATTATTATCATTTGCCTCATTATTTGCCTTTATTTTCAAACTTGTGTCATAGTCAATTTTTCATAGCCTTTGTATAGGTAGAATCACTATGACTTGAGGTCATAATGGGTTTATGTAGGTTGTGCTTGATTAATGTTGAGATCAACTCGATCCCCATTCATTATGCTCGCATTGTCTTGTGAGCATTTTAAGTTGGTGTACTCTCATCGTTTCATGAGTTTGAATATTATGTATCTCTTAATTCTCAATCGAGTTGAGATACCTAGAAAAATTCCAAAAAACATTCATAAAATTTTAAAAAATCTAATAACATTTTGTTTATTTGATTATTGTTGGTGTTGTTTGGTTTTTTTGTTTTACCATTTGGTCTTGCTTTGTTTGTTTTCTAAGTACATCTTGATGGTCCACATAGATCTTGATTATTCATATCTTGATCTCATGTTGTTAAGATGTTCTTGCTTGTCATTTTTAAACATTTTTTTCCTACTTAAGTCTTGATTATTCATATCTTGATTTTAATTTGGGATCATTTATGTTTATCTTTTTCTTTGTCTTTGCTTCTTTATTTAAATTTAAATAGTTGTAACTTTGGTTTTGGTAATTATTTTGCCAATATACTTAGTTATAGGTATTCACATTTAAACCAAATCCATGAATTTTAAATTCCTTGTCATTATGATTTATTCATACTTATGATGCCTAAATTATTTTTCTATAACAAGCACTTTGTGCTCTAGACTCAAGTTTTCACGTCAACACAGATCCAATGAATAGGTCTTAAGAACACTATGCATAAACTAGGCTCAATAGGTTTAGCAACTGACTCTATGCATAGAAGTGCATCTCTTTGCATACATCATGAGTCTAATCAATCTTTGGTTAGTTTTCATCATCCTTCATTCCATTCTCTCCCATTTCTAGGAGAACTGCATATTGGCTTGAGGTCTATTTGGATTATGTAGGCAACGCTTGGATATATGATATATCTCAAGTCAATTTGGCCATTTTCATTCTTATTTTCATCTCTTTCATCACTTTTTGCATTCTTGTATGCCTGGTTTTTTATGGTTTTTTCTAATCCATTACACCATCACATCTATGTTTGTGCCCACTCACTTAAATCTATGTTTTAGTTTATATTATTGAGCTAATTTCTTGCTAATTTTCTCATGAAGGGGCATCCCATTTGAACCAAGTCACAAATATAAATCAGCCCTATGGGGGCAAGACCAATCTTTATTCTTTATCAATGATCAAAATTATCCCTATCAAGGCAAAACTATTTTATCATGATCAAATCTGCTCTACTATGGCACTTCTTATTATCATCTCTTTAGAGACCATGCTCTTTTTTTCCTCTAATTCCAAGCTCTCCACACTTTTTCCCATGATGTAAATGTTTTAGTGTGAAACTTGTCTTAAGATTGATTAATGTTGTAAGTGTGTAGCTTGCACTCTCAGATTGGATGCATTCAAAGTGTGTCCCTTATATGTTTGGATTGAATCCTTCACAGTCCCCCCATATTTGGGGCCCATTATACATTTGATTATATTTTGATCATTAATGTTAACCACGTGTGCAAGCATTGGCTTGTCTGGATGTGATCTATTCTATGGGTTAGAATCTCACTTTCTCTCTCTTTTCGAGAGTCCATCCTTTTCTTTCATCCTAGTATGTCCTCTCGATGGGGTATCATGGGTCATTTCTATTTATCCTTGACAAAAAAAAATTTGAAAATATGTTGCTTCACCTAAATGTATTTTTACACCTTCTAAAATAGGGGGAAAATGTAGACATCCAATTCTTAACACCATTTGTGTTGAAATTATCAATCTCACTCAAATTTCACTTAAATGCCTAGTTTAAGTCAGAATCACTAAAAATGTGATAAATGGTTTGAGATTGTCTTATATAAGTACCGATCTAGGCCAATGTATCCCTAAATGGGGAAATGTATTTAATGTGATTCCTAACTTTGATTAATTAATTTTGAGTCAAAATGATGATTTCACCTTTTTATGCTCTATATCACTCTTTTCTTCTAATTAATTAGTGCATTTCACATACCCTTGTTATTTTATATCGACAACATCCTAAAGGAGATTATGGTCCATACACATCTAAAAGTGCCTTCCCATTCTTCTTGAGTCAAATTATGACCCAGTAATATGAATTTCTAACCAATTTGATTGATTGAGGGCCAATTTCCAAAGAATTACACAAATATTCATTAATCATGTTTCGAGATAATTAATTCAAATTAAGAGCTTAAGTGGATTTTCCATGGAGGTTATTGATTATTTCATTAGTGTAAATTGATTTATAATATCTACATCACCTAATGACATCATCTATGGGGTGTCATCTATAAATGCATAAAATATATAAATTATGGGCACCTATATCTAATTAATGCCCCTTCCCCCACAAACCATTATGAGAATATTTATAGATTTAATTTAAAATATTAGATTAATCCATGGCCACACATCTCAATCTTGAGATGGATGATCATGTTTTATCTTAGACCATTTCCAAAATCTATAAATAAGAGGGCATAGAACATTATTTCTTAAGCTTACTTGTGTAAACTTATAATGTTAAAATCTCTCCACAAGTCATTTATGTTTTGATTATTATGTTATTTGCATTTGGGTAAGCTTCATTTGATAGGATATATTAGATATTTATTATATAAAGCCTAGGTTATGCATATATTTCTTGAGGAAATGAAGGATTAAAGAAGCCATTATTGACAAAGACTAGAGCTCTAGATCAAGAGGAGAACATGCTTGGAGCCACTTTTGAGTAATGGATTTATTTTGGAAGGTAATGGCTGATTTTATTCTTTAATTTGTATATTTTTATCATTAGAAACCCCCAAATGAATAGTTTTTATTATATTTTCAATTCTTATGCATTCTTTTTTGAGTTTTCATGACTAACATTTTAATCGATCCTCTTTGAAATGCGTGCTACACTAACTACCACATGATTGTAGCCTTAACACTCATCAAGGAATGACATCATTTAGGAACCTTTAATAATATTAAACACTTCATATAATGAAGTAAAGGGGTAGTTATCCTTTTTATAAGCTTCATTTAAATTTTAGAAATCAACACACAGTCTGATTTTACCACTATTTTTCTTCACCAGAACAAGATTTGTAACCCACATAGAGTGTCTCATCAAGAAGATGATCCTTGATACGTGTAGTTTTTGTAATTATTTTAAATTCAATGAATATATTAGTTAATTAAAAATCCTTTATCTGAGGGCTTGACTCTAGGCTTGAGAGGAATAGTGTGTGTTAATATGGAGATGTTGAAGATCTTGATATCTTCAAAGCTCCATGTGATCACATCTTTAAACTCCTTGATATTTTTTTAAAAATCATGTTTTTATTCTAGGATTAAAATGGTGTCTAAAATAATACTCTTTAATTTACTTCCATTACCTAGGTTGCACTACTCATGTTGCATATCTTTGATAGAGGTAGGATTATCTTTATCCTCATGATAGTTCATGTTAAATAGCCTTTCCAATGAGACCATTCACTTAGGTATATTATTTGTCTTTAGATTCACAGTCAAATATTCATATAATTTAAATTCCTCTCAACCATATTCATCAATTATTTTATCTACAAATACTTTAATGTTGGTGATTAATTCTAGGATGTGTTGGTCATCTTTGAAAACTTGGAAGTTATTAATATTAACTTTTAGTTTCTATGAAATGCTCCTTTGGTCATTCCCTTATATTTATATTATTTATCTAAGTTATGTGAGAAATTTATAATTATTTAATGGTAAATTGTATTTAAAATACTCTCAAGAGTGGCCAATACATCATCTACATAGTTCTTTTATTTAGGCAATGTTTGAATGCCAAAAGCATCAAAATCTTCATTCAAGTTCTACACTTTATTGTGATATTTAGACAAACATTTGTCATTACACGAGTACTAGATCCTTACTTGTCTAACCATTAATTCAGATTTTACCAACACTTTAATATTATTTAATTTCTTACCAAGGGTAAATAGCAGTCTGTGAACCAATGCTTCATACTCAAACACATTATTTGTACAAGAAAACTACAGATGGTAGATAGCCAAATAAGTTTTTTATCTTGGATTGATCAACTAAAATCCAATTCCACATCCACTTTTATACTTTTAACCATAAAATTTCAATGTCCATAAATATAATTTTACTATGCGTACATAATTTGGTGGTCCTTATAAGGGAAAGTGATACAGGAGAATCAAGCAAATAGACATCACTTTCTATTGTTGAAAGTCATATGTTGGTTAGAGGTCAAGTTTGTCTATTTTAGGGATAAAGTGTGTGTGTGGGATATTTTAGGATCAATTTTTTGTATTATAAGTCATTTAAAGTCAAAAGAGTGACTTTTATGTGAGTTTGGATTTTTCCCTCTAAAAGGGCAAATTTAAAAATTCAAATACTTTAACTAAACCAAGGAGGACCATAAGCATGGTTTGAATTAGTTAGGTGAGATAAAGGGTAAAAGAAGTAATTAAAAATTGGTTTGAATACATTTCATGTCTAATTCATAAAGGTGGTGAACATTAAAAAGTCATATTTAATAATTTAACTACTATCTTCACATTGGATGTAAGAGTCTAGTTTGGTAACTACTCAAACCAACATAGAAGTTGGATGAATAGAGAAGTTGAAAAGTAGTTATAGTGTATAAGGGAGAATGGATAGAGGAGAGATATCCAAGAGTATAAAAAACTAAGATATAAATAATGTAAACTTTTAAAAGGTTGACAAAGTCCATTCATGGACAACAATGTAATAGAGGTTGGCTCTTTTTGAAAAAAGGAAGTTATTTTGTTGTGTTCATTCTCTTCACAAAGATAATTTTTTTATTTTTATTAATTAATTGTTTTATAAATCCATTGAGGCTATATGAAATCTCTTGTGTGTGTAACTATAGGTTTTAATGGTAGAATACAAGTTACAGTCAAGGACAAAAGGATTTAATGAAGTTGATGAAGGTTTGACAAAGGACTATTTTAATAACCTTTTATAATGGAAAATGACACATGTGGTAATATTACCTTTGGATTATATATGAATTAAAAAATACATAATGTGGTTATATATTATTTTATAGGGTAAATAAAATGATGAAAGAGTCACATCCTTTGAACCCTGTTGATTGTGACAGTCAAGGCTATCAAGAAGGTGTATGCTTATTGGAGTGTTTTGTAGCAAGGAGGTCTTTGTTAAAATGGAGATGATATATAAGTATAATGATGTTGATGAGTTATATTTTATAAATTTATAATAAAAAAATAAATATAAACTCAAAATTTATTGTCTATAAGAAAGAGCATGCTATGTTTGCTCAGTTAGGAAACCTGGTTTCCACATAGTCTATATGTAATGGAAGAAGGTATGCATTTGAATAAATGAATATATGTGGTATTGGGGAAGTTTTTATGTGTTTAAATAATTATAATCCTTGATAATAAACATGTGTAGATAGATAACCCTTTAAAGTATCAACATACCCCTGAGTCCTCATACAGTCCATTGAAGAATGCACAAAATTATGTAGTTTGTGTCATTGTCAACATAACCAGATTAATAAAAGTTATTGATCAATTTGATGAGTCATATAATGTTTATAAAAACCTATTTAATGTTTTATATCCTTTCAAGGTGACCTATAACCAAATATATTGACTTTAGATTCTCCTCAACCGTACATAGTCATTTACTAGTATGCAGAACTCTGTGTTTTGGCTCAGTTTAAGATAATGTAGGATTGGTACGTAGTTATAACCTATTGGAGAAGGTGTATAATGTTAAAAAATATTTGGATTTGGTCTTATATTCTATTTCAATAACTATAAACAAATAAAGTGAAATTTTGAAACCTCTCGACCTCTGTAGACAAACAACTAGGGTTTCAAAACCTAAAACCCAATATCATGAGTTATAACTAGTCAAATCTTATGAAACTTTTTAATATAACATATTTTGATGTTAAAATAAGTATTAAAGATTTTTTTAGTGAGTTACATGTCTGTATAGTATGGAACTAGTATTGTGGGTGTGAATGAGGGCTAATAAACTTAATTGAGAATAAGCCAACAAAGGAAGTACTATATAAACATGGAGTTAGACCTTGAAAATTTATGAGGAATTTTAAAAAGATAGAGGGTGATGAAATATTCATTTATATTCATTATTTGACTTATATATTATTTAAACAAAGGTAAAAGGTAAAAAAAAGGCTACAAAGGCATATTGGCACTAAAGAGATTGAAGAGTGAAAATGCATGATAGAGTGAGACTGAGAGGTTTAAAGGGGTTATAAAAAGTTTAATATGATCATGAAATATAATCCACGTTATCAGAGTATCTTCATGAAATCTATAACAAGATGAGTGTATTTAAGCCTTGAAGAGCTTGTCTAGAGTGGCTAGTGTGAGCAAAGTGAGTGAATTCTTGATGAGGAGATGAATCAAAGGATGGAATGAGTAAAATAATGATTAATGAGTTTTTAAAAGGGTTTAATTACATAGATAATTTATTTCAAGGTGATTATAAAACAAGGTTATAGTAAACTATATAGTCAAGTTGAAACAAGTTGGAAGACATCAATGTAAAGTTGATCCTTGAGAATAAAGCCAAGTATTGAATTTGAATTCAAGAGTAAATATCATTGTATATCAGGTCTAGGATGGTGATTATGAATATTTTACCATATACCTCAGAATAATTTAGTATCATATCAAGGTAATCTCTTGGTTTGATTTTGTATTGAGTTCTTAAAGCTTGTTGATTTGAGATAGGTAAGGTATGCTATGAGGATTGTATGAGATAACATTATAGGGTATTGTGGAAGAAAAATTATTTTGAATATTTTATCTATTGAGGTTATTAAAATTTAATTACATATTGGTGAAGAGAGGAGCAACAACCCCAAATTCCAATGAGAAGGACTTGAAGCTAGTCAAGAGGACTAGAGAAGGTAGAGAGAAAAGAGAGAATTGAAGCTCAAGAGAGGAATAAGAGTAAGACTCCAATAGATGGTTACTAAGGATAAAAAAGGTTCTAAAAAAGGAGTAGTGATAGAGGAAGAAGATCTAAAAAATATCTAAGATGAAATTAGGAGCTTGCTAGTGATTGATCTAGGTAGACCTCGAAAGTGAAGAAAGAAGTGGGAAGACGGATGTAGAAAATGAAGTGGAAGAAATGAGAAGATAATTAGGGTAAATATAGAGAAGATATATCTCATGGTGAATCTCATGAATACTTAATTAATCTAATGGCTTGGTTTATATGTAAATAAGAGGGTGAAGTGGCCATTAAAGCTACTTAAGAGAGTGAGAAGGCACAAGATGAGTTTCTTGAGGAATGAAAATAAGAAAAAGGGTACAACCTATAGAGGCATGAGGATTGAAAACCTACCAAGAGATAAATAATATAAATAAGTGGATAAGAGAGTTATAATTTAGGATAATAAGGAGAGATAAATTCTAATAAAATCATTTGAGAGTGAAGATAAGAATAAGATAAGAATGTCTATGCAAGAGGCATTCAGGGATACTATGTGGTCTCTCATTTTATGTTCTAATGTTGCTAATGAAAGATGGGCCTAGTAAATCACCCATCAAGAAGAAAGGAGAATATAAATAAAGATAACTTATTATATAAGATAAAATGATAGATATTGAAGGCATTCAACAAGTTAAAGATGAAATAAAAGAGGATTTATATGATGTTATGACAAGTATTGCAGCTAAAGCAAGAGAGATATCTCACCAAGAGGACATGAAGGTAAACCATAAAGATTTGGGATAATAAATGGCCTTGTATCAGTCATGCATGGAGGTAAATGAGTGTTTGGTAGTTGATTTTGATTGCACATATGAAAGGAAAGAAACTAATATGCATATTAGACAAGTAAAGAGTAAGGTACAACCCTCAAAAGTGATACAAGGTCATGGGTATGTGATGCCTAAATGGATGAAGCAAATAGGTTTTGAGAAAGAAGAGGTAAACCTCAAGAAAGAGGTCATGCAAGGAAAGTAACAAAGTGTAAAACAAGAAAAAATATGGAAACAAAGAACAAAGGGCAGAATACCTCAAGTTGACATGATGGGATACCTATCCAAGAATCATGAAAGAGATGAAATGAGAATAAAATTGAAATCTAAGCATGAAAAGAAGAAAACAGGTCTTGAAAAGTAAGGAAATAGTGCACAAAGATCATCTTGAAGCTACACTCCAAGAAATATGAAGATAGAGGAAGATTAGAAGTCTACTAAGTAAACAAGATACATGGTGGAAGAAAAAAAACACTAAGAGATGGTGTAGTTGTGTAAGCAAGATGATTACAATAAAGAAGATAAGTGGAGTTAAGGTTTGATGTATAATGTTGTTTACGATGATTCATATGAATTTGATTCTAATAATGAAGACATTTTGTACATCAAAATAATAACATTATTAGATAAGCATGTAGAAATACAAAGAGAAGATGAAGCACCTCAGAGAGTGATTAACAAAAATGGTATGAAACAAAATGAGATTGGATTGATTCTCATGAATGATAGAGTTCAGGGAAAAGTCAAAGATCAAGATGCCCAAGAAGATGAAGAATAATTTACTCCAAAATTTGATGAAGTTGATGAAGAGGTGGATGCTCTCATGTTGAAGGAGGAAATGGAGATGATATAAAATATTTATAGTCCATCAAAATGGCTACAAGTAGGTGAAGCACATCAAGAGAAGCTCCTAGGTGAGCTCAAACAAGATTCAATAATGGGGAAGCATAGGGAATCATAAATAATTATACAAGTAAATCTACTAGTAAGCACACTAGAAAATGAGAAATGGGAGTATAAGTAAGCTAATAACTTAATATATTCCATGGGTGAAGTTATATAAAATTTATAAGTTAAATTTCATGATGATGGCAAGACAAGAATGTGCTAAAAAAACTTGTAACATGTTGAAGATGACTTAGTTGAGAGAATGTTCTTTCTAGATAGGCAAAGTCATGTAGATCCACATCAAGAAATGGAAAAGTGTGAAGAAGAGGTAGTAAATAATATTTTATTTGATCAAATTACAAATATAGATATTCTTAATAATATATTAAAATAAGGATTCAGCATTACCAAAGAATAAGGACACATAAGGAAGTAAGAATCAAGTGAGAACAATGTAGTAATCCATAAAGAAAGAGTAAGAATGAAGAGTGAGAAACATTTGATAGTATCAGAGTATTATGAAGTATAAAGTGAGTTGGAATACATAGAACATGTAGTAAACAATAATTTGAAATATCTGGTATACCTCATAGTGGTAGAGGTAGAACTGATAGGGAGACTAGACAAGGTCAAGAAGTATAAGTACAAGAGCCTCATGAGAAAAAAGGAGAAATAGTAAGGTGAGCATGAAATACCCTCAAATACTAAATTATAAGGCAATAAAGGAGTGGCATTCAATTTTTTCCCTCTTGAGGAGTATGATGCAGGAACATCAAGCAAACAGACCTCATTTTTGTATTGTTGAAAGTAATATGTTGTTTAGCAGTCAAGTTGGTCTATTTTGGGGTACAAGTGTGTGTTTGGGATCCCTTATGATCCATTTTTTGTCTTAGAATTAATTTACAATCATAAGAGTGATTTTTATGTGAGTTTGGAGTTTTCCCTCCAAAAGGGCAAATTTAAAAATTCAAATATTTGAACTAAACCAAGGAGGACCATAAACATGGTTTGAATTGGTTAAATGAGAGAAGGGGTATAAGGATTCATGTAAAATAGGTTTGAATAAATTTCATGTCTTAGTCATAAAGGTGGTAAAAATTAAAAAGTCATGTTTAGTAATCTAACTACTATCCTCACGTTAGATGTAAGAGTCTAGTTTGGTAACTACTCAAACCAATGTAGAAATTGGATGAGGAGAGAAGTTTAAAAGTAGTTGAAGCATGTAATGGAGAAAGGGAGAGAGGAGATATATCCAAAAGTATATAAAACTAATATAGAAATAATGTAAACTTCTAAAAGGTTGACAAGGTCCATTCATGGACTATGATGTAATCGAGGTTGGCTCATTTTGAATAAAAGAAGTTATTTTGTTGTGTTCATTATCTTATTAAAGATATATTGTTTTTTATTATTCATTAATTGTTTTATAAATCCATTGAGGCTCTAAGAAATCTCTTGTGTGTAACTTCAGGTTTGAATGGTAGAATATGGGTTACAGTCAAGGACAAAAGAATTTAATGGAGTTGATGAAGGTTTGATAAATGACTATTTCAATAACCTTTTGTAATGGCAAATGACACATGTGGTAGTATTAAATTTGAATTATATATGAATTAATAAATCCATAATGTGGTTATATATTATGTTATAGGGTAAAGAAATTTATGGAGTCATAGCCCTTGAACCCTGTTGATTATGACAGTCAAGGCTATCAAAAAGGTGCATGCTTATTCGAGTGTTTTGTAGCAAGGAGGTATTTGTTAAAATGGAGATGATATATAAGTATAATTATATTTATCTTTATGATTTATATTTTATAAAATTTTAATACAAACTAATGATAAACTCTAAATGTATTGTCCACAAGAAAGAACATACTCTATTTGTTGAGTCAAGAAACCCTATTTCCACATAGTCTATATGTAATGAAAGAAGGTGTGCATCTAAAGAAAGGAATATATGTGGTATTTATGAAGTATTTATGTGTGTAAATAAGGATAATCCTTGATAACATAAATTTTGAGATAGGTAACCCTTTGAAGTATCAACAGACCCCTGAGTTGTCATATAGTGCATTGAAGAATACATAGAATTTTGTAGTTTGTGTCATTGTCAACATAAACAGATTAAGAAAGGGTATTTGTCAATTTTATTAGTTATATAATGTTTATATAGACATATTTAAAGTATTATATCATTTTAGGTTCCCTATAACCAAATATATTGACTTTGGAGTCTCCTCAGCCTTACACATTCATCTAGTAGTATATAGAACTCGATGTTTTAGCTTAGTTTAGGACAATGTATGATTGGTCCATGGTTATAACCTATTGGAGAAGGTGTGTAATGTTAAAAAATATATTTATGTGGTTTTATATTATATTTAAATTACCTAAATATAAATAAAGTGAATGTTTAAGCCGCTCGGCTTTTGTAGACAAGTAACAAGGGTTTCAAAACCTAAAACCCAATATCATGAGTTCTAACCAATGGAATTTTATGAAACTTTGAAATATAAAATATGTTTATGTTATAATAAGTATTCAATATTTTTTTAATGATTTAAATTCATGTACAATATATAACTAGTATTGTGGGTGTGAATGAGGGCTAATAGACCTAATTGAGAAGAAGCCAACAAAGGAAGTATTGTCTAAACATGGATTTAGACCTTAAAACTTTATGAGGAATTATATTGTAAAAGGATAGATGGTTATTAAATATTCATTTATATTTTTAATATTACCTTTATATTATTCAAACAAAGGAAAAAGGTTTTAAAAAGGCTACAAAGGCATGGTGGCACTAAAGAGATTGAAGAGTGAAAATGCATGATGGAGTGAGATTGAGAGGTTTAAAGGGGTTAAAACAAGTTTAATATGATCATGAAATATCATACATGTTATTATACTATATTCATGAAACTTATAACAATATTAGTGTATTTAAGCCTTTAAGAGCTTATCTAGAGTGGCTAGTGTGAGCACAGTGAGTGAATTCTTGATGAGGAAATGAATCAAAGGATGGAATAAGTGAAATATTGAGTAATGAGGTTTTTTAAGGGACTAAGGATAGAGATAAGTGATTTTAATGTGATTTTAAAACAATTTTATATCAAATGAGACTATATAGTCAAGTTAGAATAAGTTGGAAGACATCAATGCAAAGTTGATCCTTTAGAACAAAGCCACGTATTGAAGTTGAAGTCAATATTAACTATCATTATAGATCAGGTCTAGGATGGTGATTATGAATATTTTAACATATACCGTTACATCATAAATGTAGTTATAATTTTCACCTCTTAGTATATTTGATGATATCTAATTACATAGCAACTTTGCCTTTCGGCTAGACTTTCTATGTAGGAAGCAAATCCATGGGTATCTAGGTTTAATTTTATCTCATTTGAAGAGTCCAAGATGGAATAGTAATCCCTAATAAGACTAATTAGTCATGTGATATCATTTATGGATGGGAAATGTTAATTCCCTCTTCATAACATGATGGATACTTTATGGGAAATTCTCCCCTGGGAGGGGCAAAGATATAATTACCCTTTATGGTCATTCTACCTTTTAGACTCCAAACTTTCATTTTCCAAATTCATATCTAGGAATGACACTAGCTCAAGGGATTCATATAAATATTATTCATCCATTAGTTCTAAATCTTCCACTTCTCAATTTTTGTGTACCCTAAACATGTTAATCGAAAGGGTATTGTGGGAACTTTCTTTCTTGTTCAATAAGTACACTCCCATTTCATATTCCTCATAAAATATATAATTTGTTTTATTATACTCAGTTATAATATGATCCATTTTAAGCTCTCTCTATATTTTGATTTGGTTTGGCAAGCCATGCCATGGTAGCCATATGTGGATGAAATTAGGTGTCATATAAGCATTTAATGTTCTTGACCAGTCTTGACTCAATAGCATACAATGAGCATCCAAGATATCCACCACTTGAATATTAATGAATTTTTGGATTTATAGATCTAAAGCCAATTTCATATATACGTGGTTCATCTCCCTTACTATCTTCATCTATATTTTTTATAGTTGGTGTTGAATATTAATTCTTTTGTTAAGACCTGGAATTGATGTTGTCATTAATGTCAAAGGTTGTTCATAAGGGTTCTTGAGAATGATTTTGCATAGGAAACCTAGTTTGATGCAAAAAGGATCATGGTGTATTAGTGAGATGAATACACATAAGCATATGAGGATTTTTTAATACACTTGAGCATGTATATGAAGCATTGAAGCACTCAGGGAAACTTCAAAATGTGCCTATAGAGGTAAGATCTATTAAATTATCATACAACTAGACTTGTCTTAGACTCTAATTGACCTAATGAAGGGTCATGAAGTGTTTTCAAGACCTATTAAGGATTAAAATCAGTGTTATAGAATGTTTAAGGTTGATTTATCATGTGATTAAGGTGGATAATGCTTGAAAAATATCTAGAATGTCTACTTTAAGGCCTAATGTGACCTACAGGTCAAAAGCCTAAAGATCAAAGAGAGAAATGGTGCCCTATTAAGGTATAAAAATTATATTCCAAGATAATTATGGATAAATTAAAATAAATATAGGTATTCAATGATATTTTAGGTATGTTGACCAAGTCTATGGTCAAATTTTGCAAGGAAAGGCATGAAATGTGGTTTCAAGGTTTCTTATATGCACAGAATGAAGGGTTCTCAACCTAAGAATAACTTTCATGTACTCATTGTAATGTATAACATATGAATTATAACATAATACATTAATTAAAAATGGGTAAGGTTCCTATATCAAATTTCCAAGTATTGGTTTCTAGATTAAGGGCCTAAGCTTTATAAATGATCACTAAGACTATAAGGTGGTTTAAACATCTCTAAAACCCTAAATTTAACCCAATATCAAAGATATTTATTAAATGGAACATAATATATTGTATGATCTAGTTTTATTATTATATCATGTAGATGACTCTCCTAGGTACCTCTAGGTTGCATTGGTCTGTCAGATGAGTGAGTAGATCCTACAAGAAAAGCTATGTTTCTCAAAAATTTATTTTAGTAGGTAGAGTTGACCGAGTCAAAGTTGATAAGTGAGTGGAGGTTGAAGATTTATAATTATATTTTATGACCATAATGGTTTATAAGTAGGTTCTAGACCTCATATATGTTAAACTGGTCATGGAAGATGACCTATCGCTAAAAAGGCCTAGTGAAACAGACAGTGAAAAAAACTAAGTAGAAGTGAGAATGAGAATAAGAATGTGTTGTCATGGATTAAGGATGGATAAAAATACAATGGTTTAGTTTTAAATACTATTAACACATATCCATAATGGATATAATTTTTGGATATGTTTGTATATGATATAAAATTGCTCTCAAATTGACTTGTCTAACTCAATGAGGTCTCTGTATAGTGAAGCAATGAGATTAGTCTATAAGACCAATATTGCTATTTTATATTATAAAATATTAATTTTAAGTTTATTTTTGGATGTTTAAGGATCATATAAACCCATTTTTAGTTCATGAAATTTATTCTATAGGTGTTTTAATTCATTATTTCCATGACTATATTTTGTAGCTTATTGGCAATTTTGAGTGGACTACTTGCAGAGAAGGGTTTAAGTACTTTTGCTTTGAGTTATGAGATCCAATGCACATTGTGATGACTATAAGGTCATTATTTCTCTCTTTATATTATTTTTTACTATGATTTTTTGTCAATTTTGTGTTTTTGGTTCAGTTATTTAAGACAAACTTTTTGGGTACACATAGGCCTAATCATGAACATTGTTAATGGCGTGGTTCAAGTGGTGGTTGGAGATAAAAAGTGTCATGTACTTGATATGAGATTATTATGGGTATAATAAATTTAAATATGATGTTTTTTTACCATTTATATGTATGAGAGTGTTCTGAGGTGTTCAAGGAGTAACATGTGATAATGAATACCTAATTGCATTAGGTCTCCTTAAGGACTAAAAGGGTTTTTAGTCTTATGTGATATGACCAACCTATTTTAGTGTTTGGTTCATGTTTTTTACATGTCCTAAGGCCAATTATATTGATAAAATAAGTGGTAAAGTGTGTGTTTTTATAAATAGGTGTATGAGCAAGAGCCTAATATAATAATAAGGCCTAATAGGCCTATTTTTTTAGGTTGAGTATGAGGGAGTTGAAACAAATGAGATAAAAATTTGGAGGTTGAAAGAGGTATTTTATACCTTTAGGAGGGTAAAAATAAATCATCAGGCATATCTAATAGGGTTTTCATCATTTATTATCAAGGTCATATGATCTAACCTAGTCAAGAAGAGGGTTAATTAAGTGAAAAAGGTAAAGGACAATTTGTGCTTGTGTGAGAAGTAGATTTGAGTGTGATAGAGAAAAAAAAAAGAAATAATAAGTTTTTTAAGGGAAACAAGATAAATGTGGATTAATTTAGAGTGTTTATTGAGTGTTTGCTTAATCATCAAGGGGGTTATAGCTTCTTAGCAAGTTGGTGCTTTCTAAAATCAAATTGGTACTTGATAAATTTAGGGGTTGGTGTTCCTTATTGGGTTGGTGCTCAACTAAACTTGATTCATGGTTTTATAGGACAATTTGTCCAAGATGTTTTTTAATGGAGTTTATTCCCCTTGAGGGTTTTCCACACAAGTAGGTATTTTGTGTTATATGTTTCTCTCATTCTCATGGTTCTAAGTATGTTGCTAGTTTTCTATATTGTTTTGATAACTCATGAATGACAAGGTAAAGAGTGTAAATGTTTAATGACTAATTCACCCCCCCCACTCTCAATCACTTTTTTTTACTATTGACATGGTGGGTTTCACCCTCTAAGGGGAGGCTCAGCTCTCTTCATCCACGTGACACAATGGAGACATCCCTCTTATTGTGGGTAGAAAATGTGAGGGATGAATATCTAGAGTAGGGGATAGTTCCCATTGATGCACCTTAAGACCCTATATCTCCTACTTCTAATTATGGAGGGGATGAAAAGGGAGAGAAAATACTAAAAATGGTACCTAAGTTAAGAAGTGATTCACTAAAATAATTGGTCTACTCAACTTTGGCATACACTTTGAACCATGGATAACAAGCACATACTTCATTCAAGTGATAAAAACTTCCTTGCATCAATATTTCATTAGGGGGTCATATGAAGATACAAGGAGGAATAAACTAGCACAAGAGGTGTTTTAAACACACTACTGGGTAGCCCATTCACTTGCCTATACTTGCTTTGGACACTTTCTATGACCTGTAAAAAAGGAAAATCACTATGCACTAGATATGTTGGAATAAACTTATGAAAGCATGAAAATAAAATGACTTAACATAAGATAAAACCATAGACATATGCAAAAGTGCAAGTTCAAATGGAGGTAAAAATGCTTTTTTTGATTCAAGGTAAATTCCTTCAGGGCTTCACCATACAATCTGAGAGATATCCTCTCAAAATGAGAAGTTACAATTATATACAGCAAGATGTTGATAGAACAAGGAAAGGAGACCCATGTTGTAGTCAAACACTTCTAAGACAAGAGACCATGCTACTACCATATTCTTCAAATTGTGTATGGGAGAGCCATATTGTAGATGTCCAAGCCACCACCCTTATTGTCTTGGGCCTATAAAATCATGGGATACTCCTTCTAGCAATTGACAAAGCCATCTCCAAGTTGTTGTGGTTGGAATATGCTCTCTTCAATGCTGGGTACAACTAGATGTGCATTAATGATGAAGTGTGAAAACATGGGCTGCTCTCCTTTATAGTTTGAAAACTAATCTATTTATTGGTTTTCAATAGATATTTTTCACCCAAAAGTATTAACTCCCTTTGCTGAGTTGTTCATGCCACTTGTCTTATTCTGATTGATCCTTAATTTTACCCTTTGTCTTTGTCAGTAGTTGGAACAATTCTAAGTTTTGTCTTTTCTTCTTTGTCTTTTCTTGAACTAATTTTCCTTCAAGCTTGGCTTGTCTTTTCTCCCATGTTCCTTTTCTTGCTTTCTCATTCATTTTTTCTTCAATCTTTCAGGCTTTTATTTCTGAATTCATCATTGATCTCTCTTTTGTTTTGGCCCTTTTTCCTAAACTTTCCTTCAAATAAAATGTCTAAAGGAATTCTTTTAGACAATTTGTCCAAAGGAAAGTTTGGGAAAAAGGGCCAAAACAAAAAAGAGATCAACAGCAAATTCCTTCAAACAAAATGTCTGAAGGAATTACTTCAGACATTTTATCTGAAGGAATTTGAAAACAAAAGCCTAAAAGCTTAAAGAAAAAATGAACAAACAAGCAAGAAAAGGAACCTGGGAGAAAAGACAAGCTTGGATATTTTACCTAAAGGAATTCTTTATTTTGGCATTGGTTTTTCCTAAAGGTTAAGTTCCCTTCGATCTTTTGTCCTCATCCCTTACTTTCTTAAAATGCCCTCCACAAGGGCCATTTGAGCTCAGAAGTACCCTTCAGAAAAATGAAAATGGTCCACTTTCTCGACCAAGTGCCCTTCGTAAAGACACTTACCCTTCAAAACTTTTTCACTTGCCCTACATGTAACTTTCCCTTGAAGTAAATTTCTTGTCTTTGCAAGCCGCTTACACTAAATTGGGTCCTTGGAAAGAACTTACTCATAAAATTCCTTAAGTAAGGCCTCTTAACAAACCCAAAATACACTTATTTAAATTAAATGAGGTAAACACTTGGTTTTTTATGGAACAAGTCTGATAGGGAACCTTAATGAATGATTTTAGCCAAAGCATGGATTTAAGACTTATGCACAAAAGAGGGGGTGCCCATTTTTTTACTCTAGATGACTAAAAAATGGTCAACAAACTGGCGACTCATAGGGAAAGCATGCCTACTATGCTTGGGAAGACTATAAGCCTCAAATTCCATTGGGTATGGAGTCAAAATGCATCTTGATCATGTTAAAATATCCTTGTAAAGACCTTAGAGACAACAAAGCTTTATCTTAGATAACTAGGAAAAACAACACGCAAAAAGGTAAAAAATAACAAACCTATGCAATAGCACTTAGGGAAAAATAGGAAGAAAAAGTAAAATTATGTATATGATAAAATAAACTTAGTAATAATGCTTAAGGTATATCCCATTGATTTGGATATGTATCTCTTCACCATCCAACTTGGAGAGTTAGAAAGCATTGTGTTGCTTGCATTAGGTGATGACATATGGGCCACTCCACAAAGCATTAGACTTCATGTGCCTTCTAGGCTTGGCTTGGTCCTCATCCCACTTCAAGACAATGTCACCTTCTAAAAATATCTTTAGCATAGACCTTTTATCAAAATGCTTCTTTGTTTGTTGTTGTCAGTTGGTCATGGCATCCATAGCTTAGTCTCTCACTTCTTGAAACTTCATTAGCTCACAATGCTTAACTTCTAGGCTGTCACTCTCCATCAATTTTAGATGATGGGCAAGATCCAAGGCTGATAACTCAAGTGAGATAGGAAGTATATCTTCCCTTCTATACACAAGTGTGTATGGTGAATTTTTGATTGCCCTATTTTGAGTGATCCTATCTACCCAAAAATTTGTTTTTAACTTCACATGCCAAGTCCTTTGATTTTCCTCCATTATCCTCTTTATGATCCTAATCAAATTCTTGTTTTTGGACTCAGCAAACCCATTTTATTGTGGATAGTATTTGGAAGAAGTTCTAAGATAGATGTCATACTTTAATGCCCACTCACTTGTCTTTGTTCCCAAGAATGCCAATGCATTATCTAGAATGATTGTGGCTGGGACCCCAAATATTATCACTGTGCCTTCATAGAAGTCTCAGACTACACTCTCATTGGCCTCTTTCAAATATATGGCATATACCCACCTTTTGAAATAATTCATGGTAGTCAAAACCCACTTGTGGACAACACTAGAAGGAGGATTGATCAGCCCTATGAAGTATAACCCCCATTGCATGAATGGTTATTCTGCCTAAATAAGATGAAGAGGCATGGCAGCCAACCATTATTTCCCATCAAATAAGGCACATTTTTGACACTTCCTCACCTAATCACGAGTGTATTTAAATAAACTAGGCCAAAAGTAACTAGCCCTCATAATCCTTGCAATTATGGCCTTCAGATCAAAGTGACCACCAACTGGTGTATCATAGAAATCAGATAGTACATTTTCAACTTGGTATGAATTAATGCATCTCAAGAGCACCCCTAAAAAAAATTTATTAATATCACTCCATCAACTAAGACATAAGAAAGAGATTGGAGTCTAAAATACCTCTGCTTGGTCATATCAAGACCTTATGGACACTCACCAGTTCAAAGGAAATGAACCATGTCTTGTGCCCAGCTCTTCATGATTGTAGGTATAGCTACTATAGGTTCATTATAGAGTACCAAAATGTCCTCCTTTGTCTCTTTCAAGTCTATATCAAGGTGTTCACATAGCCCTCTTCCTCTTACCAGCTTGGTGGTCTTGATCTCTACATCATACCCTATTACTTTGGTGATCCAACCTGCACTTTTCTCATTCAAGTCTCAGTTCAACAAGAAGTCTTTTACACTAGGATGTGGCACCATGATTTGAACTTTGTTTCTAGAAAATATATGTCTAAACTTCTTTAGACTTCATATGACTTTAAGCACCTGTTTCTCAACATATGTGTATCTAGCCTCATAGTCTTCTAAACATTGGCTAAAAAAAACAAGAGGTTGTTCTAAATTCTCACCATTTGCTTGAGTGAGCATAGCAGAGATTACCTCTTCATTCCCAAAGGTGTATAGATTAATGTTTGTAGAGAATTTTAGACTAGCCAAGGTAGGATCTTGGGTGATAGCTTGTTTGATGCCTTCAAGCTTTTTCTTATTGTTGTTATCCACATGAATGTCTTATCATTCCTTAGCATGAAATTTAGTGGCTTGATAAGCTCAAAAAAGTTAGGAATGAATCTCCTAATTAAATTTATCTTACCAAAGAAAATTTTTAGGCCCTTTTTGTGCTTAGGCAAGTATAATACTAAGATGGCATTCACCCTCTCTGGATCAATGGATAGGCTTCCTTGAAAATACCATGGCCTAAGAGCTTACCTTTGTGGATGATAAACATGCATTATTTTGGGTTGAGAGAGATTCCAAACTCTCTACACCTTTCAAATATTTGCCTCAAGTGATTCAAATTTTCACTTTCTTCCTTGGATAAGATTGTCATATCATCAAGATAACTAGCATGATGTCATTGATCAAACCTTGGAAAGCCATGTCTATAACATGTTAGAATGTAGCTCCAGTATTTGACAATCTAAATGGTATATTATTGTAATCATATGTTCCCCACTTGGTGGTGAAGGCTATCTTGTATTGGTTACAATCTTGCACCAAGATTTGATTGTACCCAAAGTAGCCATCTAAGAGAGAGAACCTTTCACTGCCTATCACAATCTAAATAATTTTCTCTATACTTGGAAGGGGATAGTGATCTCTCAATGAAACTCTATTCAATTCTCTAAAATCCACACACAATCTGACTTCTCCATTCTTCTTCCTAATAGGGACCAAATGGCCAACCAAGAAGAGTGTTTGATAGGGAAAATGATCCTAGACTCGATCAGTTTTGTGAGATCCTTCCTCATGAGAGGCTTGATCTTTGGATTGATTAGCCTTTACTTTTGCTTGATGGGTTTAGAACCTTCCTCCAACTTAATGGTGTGTTGGGCCAAGGTTGGATCAAAGCCCTTCAAATCACCATACTCCCAAGTGAATACATTAGTAAACTCTTGACATAACATAATGAAAGCATGTTTTTCCTCATTGGTACACACCTTCCCAAGTGTAAGTAGATTATCCTTGTAGATCTCTACTTTTTCTTAATTTTTCTTCATGGTTGGCATGCTTACTTTGTCTCTCTTGAGTTGGTCATCTTCATTGAAAATGCTTTCAAGAGTTACCAAACCTTTGGGAAGCGTGTTTGTCTTTACTTGAACAATCTACCCATCATACTGCTATTGTAGCTTGGACTAATTTTTAGAATCAAACTCAACTTATTCTTACAAGTGAAGTGTTATTTACTGGTCACTTTAAAACACCTACCAATTGGTGACATTGTCTAGTATGGAGGGCCTCAAAATCACCTTTAAATGATGTTGATTCTTATTTTGTCTCATCCCCTTTGGGATGTCAAACTGAGCACCAACTATTTATAGTCTATTAGCATGCTTGTTTTCCTCTCTTGGAATGGAAGTGATGTTGAAATCAATGAAATTCTCTATAATTTCCCACACTCTATGCTTGTAAGACTTGAGTAAGGAGTTCTTGGTCAAGCTTTGACCCCTCATTTGGTTCATAATCAACTCATTGTCTCCATACACCTAAAATTCTTTAATTCCTCTCTTCCTTACCCATTATATGACATGAACAGGGGCCTCATACTCTATTATGTTGCAGGTGCAAGAGAACTAAAACCTAAAAGTTGAGAAGTATTTATCCTTTGAAGGTGAAACTAGCATTACCCCACCACTAGCTCCCAACTTGCTTCTAGATCCATCAAATAATAGCTACCACAAACCATAGTCCTCTTGGTCTAGCTTCATCAATTTTAGCATGAAATCATCTTTCTCATGCATGTAATAGACTCTAAGACTAGCTTTTTCAATGAACTTTTAAGGATCATGCTCAAATTTGTCATTTCTCCATTCATCTAGGAGTATGTCAGAAACTCCTACAAGGGAAGATGATGGAGATTGATCCACCTAAATCTCTTCTTCATCAATGATTACATAGTTCACATTTGCTACTTTAGGTGAGTATGGCTTCAGGTGATATTTTTGGATGGGCTCTGACTCAATCTTCACTTTAGTTCCATACTTTATCTTGGAGACCATGTAAGACCAATTGCCTGCCAAGTATCCACCTGTCTTGAATATGAAATCCCTTGACAAGCAAAGAGTGAAGTAAGGAGGAACATCTGCCACTACCACATCATGGGGAATTGAGAATGTTAGATGGGCATAGATAGTTAGATTCAAGCCTCTTGCCACTCCCAAGGTCTTAGCTGGTGATCCATCCAACTGTAGAACTCCTTTGTTCATTTACTCATACTTGAGGCCTAGCTTATCAGGTATACATTTGGGCATAATTGAGGTGTTTGCTCCACTATCAATGATGTAATTATGGATGAGGAAATCACTAATAATTAGGGGAAAATATAAGTGGGGCCTTCTTATCTTTCTTTGCTTGATCATCTATGGGAGGAGCCCCATTTACTACCAACACATTATCATTTCTTGTTGAGACAACTTGCTCACCTAGCCCATACACTTCCTTTTGGAGTATATCTTTTTGTCCTAGCAGTGCTAAATAATCCCACAATGAGATGTTCATGTGTAGCTTCTTCATTTGGTCCACAATATTGATTGAAGGATTACCCAATTTAGATTTCTCCTTGGGAACATTCATAACCTATGGTGCAACCTAAGGAGCTAAAGCTGCAACCATTAGCCTAAAATTGGGAAACTTTTGATTTTCTTGTGCTCTTGGGGATACTTCAAGTATACTTCCTACTTGATTGGGTAAATGAGACTTGGTAGGTGCTTGAATGGCTACTTGAGTTTCATCAATGGCTCTCCTTTTGGACCTAGTGTTGGATGCAACACCAACATTTTAATTAATTATGTTCCCCACATAGTTGACTGTGTAGAACTCTCCTTCCAAGTGATTCATGAGGGTGGAATCAGATTGAGCCTACATATTTTCTATACCAAGATGTGTTCACATCTCAAAATTTGAGAATTGGGTTACCTAATCACCTAGTGAAATCATGCTTTGATTTGGTAGCTCACTAGCATAAGCAACTTATTCTTGGCCATGCTTCAAGGGTGGATAGTTGGGTTGCTCCTGCACTAAATTATTTTGAGTGGGGACAAAGGCCTTGGAAGATGAAGGGGAATTTGTATTATATCTTTGATAAGGCTTGACATGTGTAATTTGACCTTGCCCTTGATTATAATTCTAGAAGGGAGGCCTATTTTCTTTTAAAACTATTGGTAGCCTTGATTTGGCTTATAACACTGAGCTTGTTGTCTTTTGAGGTAAACTAACTCATTGGTAACATTGTGTAGTAAGCTCTTAACTTTATGGATGTCATTTTTTGGGGTATCAACTAGCTTCTATTGATTAGGTAAAGGAGATAGAATGGGAAAAGTAGGCTGGATTGAGGGCTGTAAATCAAGAAAGAGTGGCAAAGGAGTTTTAGAAGCTATCTTTCTTGCTTGAACAAAGCAATTTTTAGTAACTATGGCTATCTCATAAGCAACAGGTAGAGTGTTTCCACCTATGGACTATATCATGACAATATTATCACTATTCAGGGCCTTCAAGTAGTAAAAGAAAGCACAACTTGGGGTTGGCCTCACAAGAATTGGGATCATGTCCCAAGTCTTTTGGAACCTAGTGTTAAAATCTTGCATAAACTCATGTGGGGCTCTCTTCATGGTGGTTAAATACTCAGCTAGAGATAAATGGTCACTTTCTTTCCCAAACCTATTGGGCAAGAGGTTCTCTAACTCATCCCATGAGCCAACTAAGTTCACAGGCAAGGTCCCATACTAGTCCAAAACTTTCCCTTTGAAGGACAAGGCTAGCAATCTAGTGGCTACATTTTCTTCGGTGATATTATGGATATTATAGAGGTTTGCTATGTTTCTAACATGCTCAACAGTAGTGATTGGACCCTCTCCACTAAAGGGAGGAACTCTTTTGAGATTTATCCCTAGAATTGGGTCATATTGTTGAAGGTTCAAGGGACTTTGACCATTGAAGGCCACAAAAGCAAAAGCCCTAAAGGCTGTCATGGCTATGAAAGGATTTAATAGGGGTCTCCTTAAGTAGGTATATTTTATGGCTAGCTTATGAAAATGCCTTCCTACATAAGCTTGGGTATTTGAAAATCTTAATATTTTGGTTGAGTTCAAAGGTAACTCAATAAATTCAAAAGGGACACCCTTAGAAGATATTATAGTGACCTTTGACATGGGATGCCAGGCTAGTCATTAACCAGAGACTTGGTTCTTGAATGGAGTCACCAGGTACTAAATATATCTCCTTTTGGATTTTTTAATAATATCAAGACCATCACCAATCTTTAAACTTATAGGACACAAAAATTGTCCCACCAGGCATGCTAAAAACTATTGACATAGTGGATTGTACCCTCTAAAAGGAGGCTCAGCTCTCTTCATCCACACGACACAATGGAGACATCCATCTTGTTATGGGTGGAAAATATGAGGGATGAATCTCTATATTAAGGGCTATCTCCCCTTGATACACCTTGAGGCCCTGGATCTCCTATTACTAATTATGGGGGGGATGAAAAGGAAGAGAAAATATTGAAAATGGGGCCTAAGCTAAGAGGTGATGCACCAAAAGAATTGGTATACTCAAATTTGGCATGCACTTTAAATCATGGATAATAAGCATACACTTCATTCAGGTTAGAAAAACACCCTTGCATCAATATTTTAGTAGGGGGTCCTATCAAGATACAAGGAGGAACACATTAGCATAAGAGGTGTTTTAAACACACTATTGGGTAACCCATTCACTTTCCTATACTCACTCTGGACACTTCCTATGACCTAGAAAAAATAAAAATCACTATGCACTAGATATGGTAGAATAAATTTATGAAAGCATGAAAATAAAATGATTTAACACAAGATAAAACCATAGACATATGCAAAAGTGCAAGCTCAAACAGAGTTAAAAATACTTTTTCTGATTCAATGTAAATTCCTTCAGGGCTTCACCATACAAGCTGAGAGATATTCTCTCAAAATGAGAAGTTACAATTATATATAGTAAGATGTTGAAAGAACAAGGAAAGGAGACCCATGCTAGATTCAAACACTTTTGAGATAAGAGACCATGTTGTTTCCATATTCTTCAAACTGCATATGGGAGAGCCATGTTGTAGATGTCCAAGCAACTACCCTTACTAGCTTGGGCCTATAAAAGCATGAGATACTCCTTATAGAAACTGACAAAGCCATCCCCAATTTGTTGTGGATGGACCATGCTCTCTTCAATGTTGGGTATAACTAGTGATACATTAATGGTGAAGTGTGAAAACATGGGTTAATCTCCTCTATAGTTGGAAAACCAATCTATTTATTAGTTTTCAATAGATATTTTCCACCCAAATGTATTAAATCCCTTTGTTGAGATGTTAACACCACTTTTCTTGTTTTGATTGATCCTTAATTCTATGCTTTGTCTCTGTCAATAGCTGGAATAGTTCTAAGTTTTATCTTTTATGCTTTGTCTTTGCCCACAATAATTTTCCTTTAGGCTTGGCTTGTCTTTTCTCCTAGGTTCCTTTTCTCGATTGCTCATGCATTTGTTCTTCAAGATTTTGAGCTTTTATTTTTGAATTCCTTCAGACAAAATGTTCAAAGGAATTCCTTTAGACATTTTGTCTGAAGGAATTTGCCTTTGATCTATCTTTTATTTTAGCCCTTTTTTCTCAAACTTTCCTTTGAACAAAATGTCTGAAGGAATTTTTTCTTTTGTTGTTGGTTTTTCCCTAAGGGCAAGTGTCCTTCATTATTTTGTCTTCATCCCTTACTTTCTTAAAGTGACCTCTATAAGGGCTATTTGAGCTCTGAAGTACCCTTCAAAAAATTGGAAATGGTCCACTTTCTCAGCCAATTTCCCTCTACAAAGACACTTACCCTTCATAAATTTTATAATTGACCTACACATAGTTAAAGTGCCCTTCAAAGAAATTGCTTGCCTTTGTGAGCCACTTAGACAAAATCAAGTCCTTAGAAAGAACTTACTCATAGAGTTCCTTAAGTAAGGCCTCTTGACAAACCCCAAATACAATTGGTTAAATGAAATGAGGTAAACACTTAGTTTTTTTATGGAACAGGTCTAACAGGGAACCTTGATGAATGATTTTAGCTAAAACATGGATTGAATACTTATGCACAAAAGAGGGGGTGCCCAAATTTTTACTCAAAATGACCAAAAAATGGTTAACATCTACAAAAATGGTTATCATACCTTGGTCCTTTAAGTCAAGTTTAACTACTTGAAAGGTGATCCAAGTAAACAAAGGGATGTCTTGTGATCAACAGGAAGAAGACAACATGCATGATGAAGTTTACTATAATCGTGAAGAAAGAGAAGTTAAATTTGACCTTGAAACTAAGCTCATGAATACCCTTAGTGATTTTAAACATCAAAAGGATACATTCAAGGATCTCAAGAGCTAGTTAAAATATGTCAACATAAGGTGTAATTCAAAAGAAGTTAAGTATGACTAGTTAAAGATAAAGCTAGATTCATTGAAGGCTAAGCATGAATAACTCCAAGACAATTTGAGAAGATTTGAGAGAGATCATGAAGATTCAAGACATGTTGAGTGTACCAACCTAAAAATATCAACCAGGCAACCCAATTATATAAAAAATAAGGCATCATGGAATTAGGGTAAGTATAGAAATATTACTTGTTATATTTGTCACATTGTAGGACACATTGCTAGATTCTTATCTAATAGGGTTAGAAGGTCCACAAGATTCAACAAGACATATGAATCTCCTAGAATTCATAATAAGGATCAAACATTGGTATGGAATCCAAATTAATCTAGGACAAATCAGATTAAGCTCAAGAAGAAATATAGAATATTTGCCAAAGAGAAATTAGAAGCTCTTAACAAGTTCAAATCTTTCAACACTCTTGTTGAGAATGATAAGAATGGGAAGATCAAGTGCCAAAGGTCTGATAGAGGAGGAGATTTTTAGTCTAATTATTTTGATGACTACTATGAGGTCCATGTAATAAGGAGATAATTCTCAATATCAAGGACACCTCAGTAGAATGGGGTAATGGAAAGGAAAAATAGGAAAGTCCAAGAGATGGTTAAAACCATGTTGAATGAGTTCATACTATCTGATGGATATGGGGGAGAGGTAATAAGCACTAATGTATACATTTTGGATAGGGGATAGATAGTAACCAATGGAAACACTACTCCTTATGAATTATGGAAGGGTATACCTATAAATTTAGAATACTTTAGAGTATTTGGGAGAAAGTGATTCATCAAAATAGATGACAAATACTTGGGTAAGTTTGATTCTATATTTGATGAAGGCATATTCTTAGGATACTCATTAATGAGCTCAACCTATAGATGTTACAATAAGAAACTACAAAAGATAGTGGAAATCACCAATGTGAGGAGTGATGAGACAAGGAAATCTCACTCACATTCAAAGAACACTTTAGAGAATATGGATTTCAAGAATGAAGAGGATAATATAGACGTTGATGAATAAGAATTAGTTGAAGAGATAAAGGATTCAAAAGGACCCTTAAGGCAGATTTAAAGAGACCACCTTGAATCTCAAACCATTGGTAACAAGAATGAAAGTATGAAAACTAGGAGAAGACTGGTGAGTAATCCAAATCAAGAGAATGATTTATTATCCAAAATTGAACCTAAAACTCTTATATAAGCTAGCAAAGACAAATTTTAGATAGGTATTATGAATGAGGAGCTAGATCAAAAAGAGAAGAATGAAACTTGGGAATCAGTTCCTAGGCCTAAAGATAAGAATGTCATTGGCACAAAATGGGTGTTCAAAAACAAGTTGAATAAATATGGAGAAGTCACTAGGAACAAGGTTAGATTGGTATGCAAGGTATATGCTCAAGTTGAAGGGGTAGACTTTGAAGAAACCTTTACACTAGTATTAAGATTGGAGGCCATAAAGTTGTTTTTAGCTTATGTAGGATTCAAAGGATTCAAGGTATATCAGATGGATGTCAAATATACCTTCTTAAATGGGAATTTGGAAGAAGTGTACATTGAGAAACCTGAAGGGTTCTCACTATCAGATGATAAAGACTACATTTTCAGATTGAATAAATCTCTATATGGTCTAAATCAATCCCCTATATCTTGGTATGCTAGGTTGAAAAAGTATATGTTGGATCAAGGATTCAAAATAGGAGTTTCAAACAATAATATATACATCAATACAGAAGATGACCATCAGATAATTTTAGTTGTCTATGTGGATGGCATTATATTTGGTGGAAATAATGAGAACATGGAAAAGGCCTTTGTAGAGGTGATGAAGAAATAATTTTAAATGTCCATGCTATAAGAACTATCATTATTTATTAGGTTTTAAGTCACTCAATCTAAAATATGTGTATTCAACTCACAAGCCAAATGCATAAGAGAGATGTTGAATAAATTTGAGATGGAAAATTGCAAGGTAGTTAGCACACCCATGATCACAGGATGTAAGTTGAGAAAAGAATATGAGTCTTCAAAGGTCAATCAGATATCTTATAGGTCAATGATTGGAATTTTGTTGTATACCACTACCTCTAGACTTGACATCATGTAAGCAGTAGGTCTTGTTGGAAGTTTTCAAGTAGATCCAAAAGAGAATCATTTACAAGTAGTCAAAAGGATACTCATGTATCTCAAGGGGACTATGGAGTATGGATTATGGTATCCAAAAAGTAAGGATTTCAAATTTATAGCTTATAAAAATGTAGATTGGGAAGGGAGTATATATTTTAGGAAGAGTAATAGTGGAAGAGCCTTCTTCCTAAGTGGGTGCCTAGTGTCATGGATAAGCAAAAATTAACCATTAATATTCTTGTCTATGTGTGAGGCTGAGTACATTGTATCAAATCCATTTTGTACTCAATATTTATGAATGAGATAGACTCTAAAAGACTACAAGATGGAGTATAATGGTCTTATCCCTCTTTGTTATGATAATACAAGTGTTATAAGCATCTCAAAGAATCTTGTCATGCACTCAAGGACCAAACACATTCCCACCAGGTATTATTTTCTAAGAGAATAAGTAAGTGATAAAAGTATCAAACTTTAATATGTGTCTACATAGCATAAAATTGTAGACATCTTGACCAAACCACTTCCAAAGGAAACTTTTGAACATCGAAGATAGGAATTAGGTGTAATTTGTACACCTAACAATCATTGAAGAAGCCAAATATTTATGGGGAGCTAATCATGCTCATTAACTACAAGAATAGGTGAGTTGTTCCAAGAAGGTATGCATGGAGATAGGGGGATCATGTTTGTCTTATGTTCCTAAAATTCATTGTTTTGTGTGTTATGTATATTGTCTGTAAGGAATGTGATCCAAGGAATTGAAGACACCAATTTATCATTTATGTCAAAGGGGGAGAAAGAATAGAATGAGGACAAAAGGATTATCAATGTTCAGTATGGTTTTCCATCAATGAAAAAGGGGGAGATTGTTGAACATTTCTTCTTTTGTTGAGACTTGCAATTGTTGTTGTCATTAATGTTAAAGTTTGTTCATAAGGGTTCTTGAGAAGGCTTTTGCATAGGAAACCTAGTCTGATGTAGGAAGTAGCATGGTATATTAGTGAGATGAATGAATGGAGTCATAAG
This sequence comes from Torreya grandis, assembly GCA_037957365.1. Classification (NCBI taxonomy): domain Eukaryota; kingdom Viridiplantae; phylum Streptophyta; class Pinopsida; order Cupressales; family Taxaceae; genus Torreya; species Torreya grandis. The sequence goes on along the minus strand of JARHVA010000818.1, from coordinate 2,958,075 downwards.
AGGATGTTTTAAGACACTTGAGCATGTATATAAAACATTGAAGCACTCAGGGAAACTTTAAAGTGTGTTTATGGAGGTAAGACCCATAGACTTATCATAAAACTAGACTTGTCCTAGACTCTAGTTAACTTAATGAGGGGTCATGAGGTGTTATCAAGACTTATGAAGGATGAAAATTAGTGTTAGATCATGTGGAAGGTTTTTTAAGCATGTGAGTAAGATAAAGAGTTATTTAATAATAGTTATAAGGTATACTTTAAGGCGTAATGTGACCTGCAAGTTGTATACACATAATATTTTCAAATTTTATGAAATATTGATGCTTTACATCTTTAAGAAACCCATCGAAACTCAATCTCTCTAAGTGAATTCCCTAAGGGGTGTACCAATAAAGGTTTGGGTATATCATTAGTGATTTAAAATATTATTGTCCCTTATTTCCATATATTACCAATCTAACCAGCTCCTAAAACCATTCCTTAAGCTATTACTCCTCACTTGCACACTCTTCCAGTATTTTTCCTCTCTCCATCCCTATTTTCCTCACTTTAATCCCCTTTTGTTAGGAGGTTTTCCAAGGTCAATTGGGTTGACCCTATACAATTTTAGGGTATATTTCACTTAGGAGCTAGTTGACCTTTAACTGACCTACCTCATGACCTAATGAATAACTGTCTGAAACTGTGCTAGGTTGACTGGGTCGACCCTATTAGATAAAATATTTGGAAGGGTTTAGGTTTGAATACACCTATATATAAAATATAATTTTTTTATTATTTCAATATTCAATTCAAGAGTTATTATTCACTCGTGCTTCTTTACAATCTGCTCTTCCAGTATTTTACTTGAGGAGTCTTAGCTTTGGGTTTCTACTTGGATAATCTAGTCTTGTGGATAAGTCTTGGATGTTTTGGCCTTTCTTAGTGATCCTTGTAAAGCATAACAACATATTTTTAATCCCCTTTATCCAAGGGAGATATTGAGTGTTGATGGGTTCACATTTAGGTAAGTATTTTCTAACTTTGCTCCTCACTTTAGCATAAGTATTGGTGTTAAATAATATTAATATTCATATTCCATGTATTAGGGTCTTACTAAAACTTATCTTAACTAAGATTCTATTATACATTATTTTATTGTTTACTCACCCCTCATGTTGTGCCACAAGCTCTAATGAGCACTAGATTAGATTTATTTTTCTTGTTATTGACATAGGTGAAATATCAAAAGCCAACGACCCATCTTAGGGTTATTATGTGCTTGTGTTAGACTAGAGGATTTAAAACACTCATTAGCATGGTGTATTGTGATAAATGATCCCCTAATAAGGTCTAGTAGATCCCCATATTGGTCATACTCTTGATTAATAAATGTATTCCTAATCATAAGTGTAAGTATGCTTTATCTTCTTTGAGTTAGGATTGATTTATAAACATGATGCATTTTCAATTGCATACATTATAGTGAACTCGATGTGAACTAACCCTTGCAATACTTATTCACTTATTTTTTATTATTTTTATCATATATTTTCCATATTAGGTTGATTGCATCGACACGGTTCTAACTTATGTGTGCAGGTTTAACACACAATCACATCTAAACAACTCTATTCTTTTTATATAGGTTCTTTTTTAGGTATAGGCTAATTGATTGACCCAATTGACCTAATATAGTTTTTTAAACTTTCAAAAATCCATTCCAAACTATTATGTCAACCTAGTCAACCCTGTACATTTTAAGCACTCAACAACAAGTTTCTGTAAACATAGATCAACCCAATCAACACTGTTACTAGAATTTATAGCCATTTATCAGGTTTCTTTTGATAATAATCTAATTTATCTACATCTTTAGACTCACCAAGGTTCATTTCTACCCTTTCTCTCTTTTCTTATAGTCTTTCCTTTCACATTTTTTAGTATTCAAAATAACCCTTGTACAGTTAACTAGATCGACCTTGTCGACCAATTTTTGTATTATATGTGTTATCTGATAAGTAGGTTGACTCTGTCAACCCTATTCATTTTTAGACCTTTGCTTCTATAGTATAGAGGTGATAATTTCAACCTTGTTCTATATTTTGTGCATACACTTTTGATTATATCAACATTTTGCCATGTTTCAAAGTTAGAATTAATCTTTATATGCTAGTAATTAACTTGCACTTTCATTTCTTCTGCTTGCATGGTTAGAATAGATCACATAATCTAACTAGGTTGTTTTCAATATATCATTTAGTTATATTATTTTATATTTTATGCACACACAACCAAATCACAAAATCTTAAGCAAACACTTTAACAATTGTCTACCCAAGGCCTACCTACTTGGATTTTACCACCAAGGGGCAAGCTGACTTGGTTTTATAGCCAAGTATAAACACATGGTTAGTGGTATATTCTGGCTAAGCACCTAACACCCTTATCACTGTGGTGTGTGAAGTGAGGGGTTAGGCCCCAATACCAAGCATATACCATTACCAATATAGATCTCTTTCATCCCAAACTTCATGAAACCATCCTTAGATTGCTTTCTAGTTCCTTGATTATATCTAACTTACTATCACATTTAAAATTATACTCTAATAATATAATAACATTTAGGTTGAACACTTAGCTTTTAATTTTTAGGTTGATTGCTTGCTCTTTGCTCAAATTATGTGTTTTATTATAAAAACTTGCATTAACTAGTGTTTGTACAAGGTTTAGTGTTATGTACCTCAATTAGATCACCCCATTGATCCAATTGATTATGTTTTTCCCTTTAGTTCCTACTTTTATAAATACTTGAAAATTTATTCTTATCTCAGTACATGATCATTTCAGTTGACACAGTCTATTATAGGTTGTCTAATTTTCCCTATCTAAAATACTTTGTTGAGATAGTTAAATGTGTACACTTTTTTATGCTCTATTTAATGTGCTAGGTCAACCTAGTTGACCCTATACTATTTATAGGCCCTATTTTCTCTGCTAGGTCAACCCATTTGACTCTGTACCTTTTTCTACTTTTTTTGTCGATCCAGTTCTCTATTTATCTTTCTTAGAATTTTTTTCATTTCTCTTGAGTCATCATGAAGTCCCCTCTTAGAATCTTCTTAGATAACCTGAATCCATTTAGACACTATATGGGGTTCTCTTTATTTCTTTTCTTTTCTTCCTTTTTTTAGCTTGCAATGAATCTTGCAATTCCCATCCACATATATCTAGCCTTTGGGGAATCTTGAAATTCCCACCCACCTATCATTTTAGACTCTAGGTCATCTCCCTAAATCCACTTACCCTTTGGGGCATCTTGTGATGTCCACTCTTATTCTACCTGGCATGCTACCAAAATAAGTTAACTTCATGAAACATTTCAAGACACCTAATCTTATCTCTCACATGCTCATCATTGATATAACCATTAATGTAGGATCCTTTCCTTCTTTTCATGTTTTCTATCTACATCTATATAACACTTTTTTTAGGTTACTTACATGGGTCTCTCCTTTTGCATTAGTTCTCTCTTATCACAAACCTTTAGTCCTTCCTTTTTGGTCTTTTGGTTTCCCTTTTCTCTCATGAGTTGCATTTTAAAACCATGCATAGGACCCAATCTTCCTCATGATGTACCATAGTCTTCTTTATTTTCATACTCTTGTTTACACTCTTTATACATCCTTTGGATTTCTCTTTTGTGAGTTACATTGTAACACCATGGATAGGACCTAGCCTTCCTCACAAAAATACCATATTTTTGCTTACCTCATTTATTTTTCCCATGATTTTTGGTGCCCTCATGGGTTTTTATTTTATGAGTTGTAGTGTAAGACCATGGATAGGGTATGGCCTTCTTCATAAAATTACCATCTTGTCATTCTTTTTTTTTAAATGTGTATTTTCTCCTTATTCTTAGCTTTAGTATTTACTTCTTTTGATAGATGAAATTTTCACAACAATCTATGTTAGCATGTTTTCCTCCATTTCCCTCATTCTTATGACAAGGAATCACACTTTACTATCATTGTATCCCTTTTTCACCCTTTGTCACATTTTATGCAATTTGAGGTAATTCAAATTGTTCCATGTGTCATTCTTCTTGATTTTCTTTCCTTTCAATCCACATTGGATAAAACAAGGTCAAAGTCAAGATAACACTTTTATTTTACCTAGACTTAAGAGACTCTTGGACCCCATGCTCTTTGAATTTTTTTCTCTTAGCAACCAAGTCCCAAGTATTCAAATTAAAGTCATCTTTAACACTCATATTTAGGTTTCTAAATCCATATGGAAGAGGAATAAAAAAATCCATCAAGAAAGTTAATAGCCAAATGATTTTAAAACAAAAGGAAATGATACACAAAAGGCAACATATAAATCTTAAAAGTCAAAATCACACCAAAAGACATGATTTCAAGCACATCTCCTATCTCTAATAGAAGCTTAAACTCCACAATTGGCCTCACCATAGAGTTGAGGTCTATTGAGGTGTGGTAGGTCAATATATTAGAATAGGATAATTTAACGAACTATATGGTGCTACCTACTTTCTCATGTAAGTACCCAATTTTTGTAGTAGATTAATGGCTCTGTAAGGAGACATGAGGATCAAGGAACATATTATGGGAAGGTAGGTATATTTTAATTTTTATGCATATTAACTTCATGGGATGGTCTATATATTGCATTTGTTGACCTAAGACTTGTTTTCTAAGAGAAGTTCTTCAGAATCCTTAAGGTTGAAAGTCCTCTGATTTTGACAAACCTAATTTGAGTTCTTAACTTTAATAAAGAGTTCCTCCAACTTGGTTTTTCCTTCATTCTCCCCTCCACACATTTCATTTTCCCCCTTGATAGGAAAATTGTGATTCTAAAAGTTATTTTCCCTTTTTTGTTATTCCCTTCTTCATCATCTCTTAAAAACATACTAGAACTACTTTGTTTTAGTTTTATCTATCCTTAGAATAGAACAACATGTTTGAGTAACTACAAATAATTTTATTTATACCATAGAACTACATTCCTAAACTTGTTTTGTTTTCTTTTACCATTTTTTTCATTGATTTATTGTCTTGCTATTATGGACACTTAAGTTCATACCTTTTTCCATTGTTGAGTGAGGTTGTCTTGTTACTTCTCACATGGTAATGTTGTTTTCCCTTTTTATGCACCTTTTTCCATTGTTGAGTGAGATAAGGATTGTTACTTCTCATTCATCAATGTTGTTTTACCATTTTAATTCTACTTTTACATTTGATATTTGATAACCTTTATTTTTGACATGTATCCCTAATGAGTTTGTTTTTCTTACTTAAGGTTTACTTGTTTGAGTTTTTTAGTCTTTAGTAGCCTTGGATTTTTGGTTACCGGACTTACTCTTATTTTTGACTTGGTAATTTGGTCTAGCATAGTACCTATCATCCCATTTTGCCAAATTCCCAAGTACATCTCATCCTCATAGCACTAGTTATCTTCACTTTCCTATGTTTGTTTGTTTTAGAAATCTAGTTTTATATTATTGGGTTTCTCAAAATAAGTATTTGTTCAGTATAAAATCAAAACTAACAACATAGTAGACAATCATCTAATGATAAAGGTAAGTCAAGGTACACATTAGATTTAATTTTTAGTCATTTACTTTTTAAGTAGTTTACTTTTTAGTCATTTACTTTCAGTTATTTTATGCTTTAAAATATTGCAACTTTTTTTTAGCATCAACATTATGTGTTCTTATGTTCTTTATCAAAGCACCATCCCCTGTTTCACCTTAGTGACACATGATGAGATTCAAGTAGGGCATATGTATACACATAATATTTTCAACTTTTATCAAATATTGATGCTTTACATCTTACAAGAACCCATCAAGAATCAATCTCTCTAAGTATACACCCTAAGGGGTGTACTGGGAAAGGAGTGGATAGACCTTTGGTGCTTCACAAGATTATCATCCCTTATTTCCATATATTACCAATCCAACTAGCTCCTAAAACCATTTCTTAAGATATTACTCCTGAATTTTACACTCCTCCAATCTTTTTCCTCCCTTCATCCCTCTTTTTCTCACCTTAATCCCATTTTATTAGTCAGTTGTATAGGGTCAACTAGGTCAACCCTATTTAGTGTCAAGTTTTTTTCACTTAGGAGCTAGTTAACCTTCGACTGACCTATCTCATGACCTAGTGAATAATTGTCTAAAACTATGCTAGGTCAAATAGGTTGACCCTATCAATTGACATATTCAAAAGGGTTTAGGGTTAAATCTACCTATATTTACAATATCATTTAATTATTATTTCAATATGCAATTAAGAGTTATTATTCAATCATGCTTCTTCATAATCTACTTGAGGAGTCTTAGCTTAGGGTTTCTACTTGGAGAATCTAGTCTTGTGGATAAGTCTTGGATGCTTTGGCATTTCTTAGTGATCCTTGTAAACCATAATAACCTCTTACAAAGCCCCTTTAGCCAATAGAGAGATTGAGTCTCAATAGGTTCACATTTTGGTAAGTATTCTCTAACTTTGCTCCTCTCTTTAGTTGATTAAAGTAGCATGAGTATTGTCTTTGAATATATTACTCTTTATATTCCATGTATTAGGGTCTTATTCATACTTAGCTTAATTAAGGTTCTCTTATACCTATTTTTATTATTTACTAACCCTTCTTGTTGTGTCATAATCTTGGTGAGCACTAGTTTGATTTAATTTTCTTGTTATTAACATTAGTGAAATATTAAAAACCTAGGACCCCCTTAGGGTTATTGTGTGCTTGTGTTAGACTAGAGGCTTTAGAACCCTCCTTATCATGGTGTGTTATGATAAATTATCCCTTAATAGAGTCTATTGGATCCCCATATTGATTATGATCCCACTTAAAAAATTTATTCCCAATTGGAAGTTTAGGTTTGCTCTATCTTCTCCAAGTTAGGATTGATTTATAGATATGATACATTTTTTATTGCATACATATGTCAAAAGCCTAAAGAGAAAAGAGAGAAATGGTGGTCTACTGACGTATTAGAATCATTTTCCAAGGTATTCATGGAAAAATGAACAATTTTATAGGTATGTCATGATATTTCAGGCATGTTTACCAAGTCTAAGGTCAACTTTTGCAAGGAAAGGCATGGAATGTGGTTTTGAGGTTTCATGTGTGCATAGAATGAAGGGTTCTCAACTCAAGAAGAAAATACATGTACTAATTGGCACATGTATCCTCTACATGAGAAACTAATCCATTCATGATAAATGGGTAAGGGTATTAGCTTAAATTTCTAAACATTGGTTTTTATATTAAGGGCCTAAGCTTTATGAATGATCACTAAGACTGTAAGGTGGTTTAAACCTCTCTAAAACCCTAACTTTGACCTGATATGGAAGATCTTGATTGAAATGGATTATAATGTATTGGATTATCTATTTTGAGGATTGGATCATGTATAAAAAGGTCTAGTGAAGCAGATAGTGAGAAAAATTAGGCAAAAGCAAAAATGAGATTAGGAATGTGTTGTCATGGAGTAAGGATGGATCCAAATACATGGATTTATTTTTATAGACCTATAACACATATACCTAATGGATATAAGTTTTGTATATATTTATGTATGATATAAAATTGCTCTCAAATTGACTTGTCTAACTCAATGAGGTCTTTGTACAGTGAAGCAATAAGATTAGTATGTAAGACCAATATTGTTATTTAAGATTATAATATATTTATTTTATGTTGATTTAAGGATGTTTAAGGATCATATAAACTCATTAAAGTGATTTTTTATATGTTCTAAGTCATTGCTTCCATGACTGTGTTTTGGAGCTTATTGGCAGTTCTGAGTGGACTAATTACAGAGAAGGATTTGAGCACTTTTGCTTTGAGTTCTGATATCAAATACACACGGTTATAAATATGATCTCATGAGGGTTATATTTATATGATTTTTTTACCATGATTATGTTTCAATTTTGTTTTTTTTGATTAGTTATTCAAGATAAACTTTTTGGGTACACATAGACCTAATCATAAACAGTGCTAATGGCATGGTTCAACTTTTAGTTGGAGATAAAAAGTGTCATAGACCAAAGATGATATTGGTATGGGTATATTCAAGTGAAATATGATGTGTTCCTACCATGTGAGATGTTTTAGAGTGTTCCAAGGTGTTCAAGGAGAAACATGTGCTAATGAAGACCTAATTACATTATGTTTCCTTAAGGACGAAAAGGGGTTTTAGTCTTATATGATATGAATAACCTATTTAAATGCTTGTTTCATGTTTTTTACATGTAATAAGGCCATTTTATTTATAAAATAAGTGTTAAAGTTTTTTTCCAACTAAGAGGTGTATGAGCAAGAGCCTAGTATAAAAACAAGGCCTACTAAGCCTAATTATCTAAGTTGAGTATGAGGGAGTTGAAACAAATGAGATAAAACTTTGAAGAAGTTGAAGGAGGTATTTTATAACATTATGAGGGCATAAATAAATCATCATGAATATCTGATAGGGTTATCAGAGTTGATTATCAAGGTCATATAATCTAACCTAGTCAAGAAGATGGTTAATTGAGTGAAGGTAAAGGACAATTTGTGCTTGTGTGAGAAGTAGATTTGAGTATGATAGATAAAAAGTAGACCATCATCAATTGTGAGATGAAAAAAATATCAAGGTAGATTGGTTCAAAGTGTTGATTGAGTGGATAATTTATCATTAAGGGGTTTTTAGGCTCCTAGAAAGTTGGTGCTTGCTAAAATCAAGTCGGTGTTTGATAAATTTAGGGGTTGGTGTTCCTTGTTGGGTTGGTGCTCAACTAAAATTGATTCATGGTTTTATAGGACAAGCTCTCCAAGTTTTGTTTTAGTGGGTTTTATTCCCATTGATGGTTTCCCACTTAAATAAGTGTTTTGTATCATATGTTTATTTCATGCTTATGGTTCTTAGTATGTTGCTAGTTTTCTATATTATTTTTATAACTCATGAATGACAAGGTAAAGATTATAAATGTTTAATGATTGATTCACCCTCCCCCCCTCTTAGTCACTTTAATTCCAATATTTGGACAACCTTTTAGTTTGACTTTGTAGGTGTAAGGCCTAATTTTTGGTAGATAGCATATGGAATAACATTCCTAAAGGCACCTAAATCAACAAAGCAATTATATATTTTTTTTTCAAATATCTTGACTATCAATAAAAATGGAGGAGTCTTAGTCCTCTCTTTGTAAATATCAACATGTGCATCATAAATATTAACAACTTATTTTTGCTTATTAACAAAAAATTATTTCAAAAGAAACTCCTTTTTTATTATAGATTTGTAACAACTCAAACATAGTTATATTGGATTTGGTTTTCTTAATATCCTAAATAATATCATAACTAAGTTTGGCCTTCTCTAGTTACTTGTTATCTAAGGTGTACCTATAATAACTCTTGTGCTGATAAGAAGTGAGAGATCCTTTAGGTGGAGGAGGATTATTACTTTAACTTATGTTAGGTCGGACCTGAGTATTGATTGGATGAGTAGAAGTGGTCAAAGGGTTGATTGATTTACTCCTCAGTTGGTAATTATTCCATCTCTAGAATTGCTTAGAGGTCTATATTTCTTCTAAGTTGTCTTCTGGTTCATTTTCATCCTTAAATGGAAATTCGTAAGTTTATAATACTAAGGTTGTGTATGGGTTATTTCCATCTTGTTTATGACTTTCATTAGGACTAGACACAATTGCCATGTTGTCCATATCCTTTTGGAATATATTTAAGGCAATTATGAACTCTAAACAGTGTGCTTATACATGGTAGATTGTGTTATGTACTCAACACCAAGTGTTTCAAGCTAGATATATGAAGTTCATAGAATGGGAGGCATGATTTTTTATTATAATTGATAGTGTTGTTAAGAGGAATGGGCAGGATTCTATTATTAGGAATGGAATTCCACTACATACTAGGATATTGGAAATTGAAATTTCTTCCTTGAAGCAAGTTATTTGTACTCTGAGGTCCCTACCTGTGTAGTTAATCACATCATTGGAAAGTTTTTAAAAGATATATTTCAAATTTCCCACTTTAGATTCGGTGTTAGTGATGGGTTGACTTATTTCATGGGGTTGAAGTTTAGTCATAGGTGCATTTGCATTTAATAATGTAGGGTTAGTCATGAGGGAATGGTTGTGGACATTGCCAGTAGGTGCTTGTGGATTTACATAGGATAGGAGCACCTATTGGATGTTGTTAGATATAACATACCCACTAGTGTTCGATATGATAACAATACTATTGTACTCTATTGGGATTAATTTTTTGTTTTTATATTGGCAAACTAAATGATTGGGAGGCACATAGGGCATGCCACTAGGCATGTAGTTCACTAGAGTTAGATTTTAAACTATTTTTGGGCTTGCATATAGGGCTCTTAGGATCATATTCATCAGTGGTGTATTATGTTTAAGTTTTTGGTTGATCATCAAAATTTGATTATAGTCATCCAATTGGCCCAATGAAGGAAAAGACCAAACCTATAGCCTTGTGGGACCATCTGCTACTCAATTTTAACAACTTCATTATATGCCAAAGATAATGATGTAAGGGTTATTATGGTTATCCTAAGGAACATAGAATTAATAAAGTGTAAATACCTTGGGTAGTTCTATATGGTAACTACTTTAGTCTAAGTGTATGGGTCTTTCAACCACTACTTTAGTTTATGAAATCTAGCATTGAATGTGTTCATAGGATCATTTTTTCTCTCTTTGTAGTTACAAAGTGATGATATAAGACTGTAAGGTCGATGGGGATCTTAAAATGGTTCAAAAAAATTATTTCTAAATCAAGCCAGGTATTTATTGGACCATGGGGTAATACAAGATACCAAGCATAAGTGGTTTCTCCTAAGGATAATGGGAATGATCTACATGCAACATCTTCATGTTGAACTTGTGCTTAGATTAATGCATCCTTAAAGGATTTAATATTTTATTCTATTATTTAAATGTCCCCAAATATAAACTTGGGTCAAAACTTGTCTAAAATCATATGTAAATCATGAGCCATACCTGAGATAGCCACAGGGCAATAGCATCCTTATCCAATCCAGTTCATGTTGACCATTTATAAAGATTGGGGGAAGATAAATGGGTTAACAAAAGGGGAAAATGTAGATGTGGGTGAACTAATAGCTGACTGAATGGGTTTATCCTTTCCTTTCCCTTTGTTAGTTCTTTTTTTTGGTATTCTATGGTCAGTAAGTACTAATAACTCCAAGTTATTCCTTGTAGATTTAGATTAGGTATTTATCCTTTTATTTTCTAGATTTAAAAAGAGGCTTGACTCAATGGGATAAAATAATTCTAAAATATCCTAGTTCGAGCTTTGTCTATGAAGTCAAATCATGGTTATGGCCCTCATTATAACATCAAAACATATTTATGGGTTTATTGGCACACAATAGGATGGGAAAAAATATGAAGGGGGTCATCTCTAAGAATCAATCAAAATAATAAATATCAGTATAAACTCTAGTTCTGGCACTCCTTATAGAACCAAAATATGTTTATGTGCATCTTGACATAAGTAAACAATTAGGTGAAGGGTTGTTAATCCCTACCTCTCTTGAAATAAGGGATATCCTACAAGGAAAATACCTTCCCAAGGTCTATATGTACCAAGTTTTGGTATATTGATATTCACCAAGTTGGTTGATGTGGACTTGTTCCATGTAAGGGGCATATTTTAATAATTTTAGTTATAGTTAGCTTTGGCTAAGACATTCATAGAGAGAGGTTTCATGATTCACTTGGATATTCTAGCAATTTTCATCCTATACTAGAAATTAAAATTCAACATATTCATATGAATTGAAAATTAATTAATTATTTAATATCTTACCATGTTTATAAATACAATAATGTTTTAATAATGATAAACTCAATGGTAAAATAGTAATCAAGATAAATAATTAAATTTATATTTCTCTTGTTCCTAAACTAACTTGATCATAAAGAAAGTGAAAAAGAGTACGGATAAAGAGATAAAACATCTTCTATATGCATAGATGAATTTAGAACTATTTATCTGAAAGAATCCAATGAAACCAATCTTTAGTTGAGCCATAACTAGCACAAATCTAGTTAAAGATGGTGTAAGAGTCTAGGGAGTTTAATTGTGAGAAGGAAAGACATAACTACCATAAAAATGTGTAATAAATGACTACACACTCTCAATAGTCTTTAATTTATCAAGTTTACTTTTGATTAGTAGAGTATGAAATACATACAATCATCTATGTGTAGGAGACACTTTGAAACAACAAGACTAAAATAGGAAAAAGGGATAAATTATCCTAGAAAGCAATAAAGTGAAGGAAAATAAAATGGGCATAGTCTCTCTATGTCTCTCTTATAATTCACAAAGAGATATCCTTTTGCAAGGCCTTTGGAGCTCTATATATACATGAATGGGGTGAGCCCTTCCAATCTTTGTCAAATTAACCCATTAATAGGGTAGTTTTAAATATTCATTATTGATTGAGGAATGTAGTTGGGATTTTATCAAATGTATCATCTTGATCATGATCAATAGCTTTTAATACCACACCTCTTTAAGGTATAAATTTATCTTTAGTGTTCATTGTCTTTTTTGGAAAAAAATTCTTATGCATGCCACATGATAACTAGTGCTATACCAATTGTCCTTTATTTAATTTTATCTTAGATAAATATATGATTTGAAGATTTATGGTGAATAATTTTTGGGATATTCTTGGAATTGCCAATCCACCATATTCTGTACAAACATCCATATTTAATTATAATGATGAATTAAATGAAGTGGCCATCCCTAGATCAATCTCAGATATTTATTGATCAACTTGATCCTTTAATGGGTTGAAATATATCACTTTGGAGTCATCTAGTTGGTGAGAAACTAGTTGTAACTTAACTACACTTATTAGCTCAAATGCTTAGTCCTATCTCAGATTTTGATAGTTTTGACAATAAGGTAGGCCATCAATTTCAAGCTAGTGCCTTGTTGGCTATATAGAAAGCATGTCCTTTATTTTATGGGTCCTTTCCATGCATCTTCTCCTCATTATTTTTCTACTCATCTTGGGGCCTTATGCACCTATTCACTTTTATTTCCACAATGAAGTGAGATTTCACCATGTGGCATCGCCTTACTCACCTAGAGCTTTGACACATTGTTGGGATTGTACAAAATACCTAGAGAATGAAGAGTAGTAATATTTCACCATGTGGCATCATCCCAATAACCTACTTTCTTGAATTCTCTTTATTTATATGGATGGTTCTGGGATGATGGGTTGTCGATATCCTGACTTTGTAGCATCTCACTGACCCCCTTACATAGAAATATTGACATGAACACTCATTGGGAAACTTCTTGAAAATTAACTAAGTGTTGAAAGTAATTTTGAATGGTCCTAAGACAATTATGATATCAACACATGGCATTAGGAAACTTTTATACCTATAGGTAAGATAAATAAAATACACAGTCAGCAACTTTGATTTTAAAATCAACGGTTAGAAAGATTCAAATCCAAATGGCTAAGTCCTTTTAATTAAAATGGATAAGTCATTTGAATTATTAAAATAGAGTTTATAAACTTAGAAAAATAAATCCACTTTGAATGAATATAAACCCAATTTTCATGCAATTTTTATAGAATCAACTAAGGTAAAGAGTGAATTTAAGCAACTTTTAGTCAATTTATATCAGAATTGAAGTAAAAATAGACCAAATTATTTTATAGAAAGAGGCATAAAAACTCTAAATTCATCATATATTTTTCATGAATCTAAGGTGAAATAGCCTGAAAGGAAGCTCCATATGTGTTTCAAAACACAAGAAGAAAATGGACTGAGACTTAATAAATTCATGCAAATTCAAATCTCTTCTTTGATGCATTATAGATGTGATTTACATGATATTTTTTATGATTCCAAATTATTACTACTTGGAATTGGATAAAATACTAAAACATTTTTAAACCATTATTATTTACATCTAGGAACCAAACCACAACCAAGTCATAATCATGCAAGAAATAAGCAATAGGTTTTACTACTTGATTTATAGACATTCGTATTAGTTAATCCATAATAACCTAGGTATTTATCAAAATATTGTAACTTATATAAATTAACCATATATCTAGGCAAAATACCTTTTAAAATGATGCCCTAACCACTTTGACATCCTAGATGGTTGCCAATTTTAGGCTAGTTCAATCCCATAAGGCACATTATTATTGGTTCAGAAGGCTCAGGGTTTACAATCTAGTGATGGGTGGACACCCATAAAATTGAGTCTCATAAGTAATATACAAAGGGTTATATCATTTTATCATAACTTTATATTATCATGTTTGAGCTTATGTATTTACACATGCCTTTATCCATACTTATATCTTTTACAGTGTACTCAATATGTTATGTACTTAATGTTTTTTGCTAATATATATGATCCATGGGTTATTGTGTCATGTTTATGTTGGTTTATTATTTTCCATTATTTCCTTGTTTCACTTCCTTGAGTGTGTTCCTTTATTTGTATTTTCATGCATTATATTACTTGTTTGAGCATTTAAATATGCTCCATTGATTCCATCCCCCATGCCTATGTTTTCCTATTATAACATTTGCATATGTCATGGTTTGTTATATGTTGACATTTGATTATGTCATTCTTTGCTTTATGTATATTTGACTAAGTTGTATCCCTTCAATTATGTAGCATTTGAGCATGCCCCTTGTTTGAGGTCTCCTTAGAACATTGTCTTTTGATTTTCTTTCGAGTGATTTTGTGTGTGTGCTTGATTCCTTATTGATATTATTATGTTACTATATAGACATTATCATGATCTATCATGTATATTAGGACTTGATTTCATCACATTATACATGCTTCAATGATATATCTACTTATATGTGCTACTCTTATATATTACATGGTTCATACATAGATTATATGGTTATATTATCTTTTTAAGGTAAGGTAACTACCAATTATTACTTCCCCTCACCTAAAAATGGAGGACATATTAGTGGGGTCATGTCATAGAGGCATGGCTTCCACATTATTCACATATTCAGATTGTAATTGGGGTATGTTTTGGAAACATGTTTTCCACACTCATACCAATTCTTAGTTTTAGATATATATAGTGGGGGCATGTTATGGAAACATTTTTTCCACACTTACACTAGTTTTTAGTTTTAGATTATAATGAGGAAATATTATGGAAACATGTTCTCTACACTTACATAGTTTGGAAATTGGCCAAAATTCATAGTTATATAATTCAGATATATAATTGTGGAAAACATTTATACACTGGTACCATTTGTATACCCAGGTTTTAGCATGAGACATATATGAGGTGCATATGCCATGAAAATGATCACCTTAAATTATAAAATCAAATTAGCTTCCAAATTTTAAACTCTTTTATAGACATAAACTCACTAGGTTGAACTATTACGGACTGTATTGAGCCAATCTATTGTAGTAGTTGGTTCACTTTTTGGTATAGTTGAGGTGATTAAATCAATCAATATTTCCAAGTTTATAGGTTGGACTTGATTACATAATCCAACCTCACTAGATTTATAGTGTGTGTTGACTTAGTTTACTCACACTCACTAGGTAATAAGTATGATTGGATTGCATAATTAAGCTAATATCAACTAATGGGTGGCAACTCATGTTTTTATCTAAGGTTGGGTACATGTGTCCTCCAATATATATATATATATATATATATATATATATATATATATATATACTATCCAAATTTATATTTTTCCTAATCTTAGTTATAATGGTTCATAATGATATCTTTTTTCAAATTAAATTATCAAAAGTCAAGGTAGTTACATCGATAGACAAGTGTACTTCTAAACCTTGCTTTTTTCATTTCAATGCTTTATATTTTATATTATATTCACTAATTATATACTATAACATGCTCTTGATTTTAGGTCAGTCACCAAAAAAAACTCAAGTTGGGCTCATGCAAAGGCAAGGTCTATTATACACACCTAGGTATAACATGTTCTCAGTTTTAGGTCAGTCACTAGAAAAACACTCAAGTTGGGCTCATGCAAAGGCAAGGTGTGTTATACATACCTAGGTACACATTTATTTTCTTTTAAACTAATAATTTCATTACTAGATTAAAGAGGGGGAATGTAGACACTATTTTTGAATTATATATCACCTCAATCTTGTACAATTAGAAAATACATACCTTGGTTGTTCCTCTAAGTTATAGATATTTCCCACTGCTAAAATGTTCACATCTATTATCTCTTTATGCCTATTGTTTATCCCTTAGTCTGATCAATGTTATTTTGATAACTCAGACCTATTATCATACTCAAAATGATATAAACCTGTATATCTTCTATTTTTTCAAGTTTTAGACTCATGCCTATTTTTGACTACCTGAATAGTTACAGCTTAGTCAGATGCCTATATCGATGTGTCTTATCCCAACACAAGTTTCCAATGACTTAAAATCATCTTTTCAAATGAAACATATTCCTATAGTTGGAATAAGTGCTTTAATGTGAGATATTTTTAAAAATTGATATATATATATATATATATATCAAATCTCATTCATTATACACCTATCATAGACCAAACAACTCATAAGGCAACTTATCAAGCATTCAAGTGAGCAAAACTCCCCTATTTTCCCTTATTTCCATATCAATAGGGATAGCACATCTATAGGTTTGAAATGCTAAAATAAAAACCCATAAGACATATTTTCCAAGTTATAATTTAGGTTATTACTATACTTATCACATATTACATCCTTATACACACACAATCCCACACCTAAGGGAGAACTACATGAGTCTGGGACGCTCTTCAGAGTAGTGGCCATGTAGGCAACACCCACTAATATAGGGGTCTTTGGACTTAGATCAACACTATGATCCCACTAACCCATTTTTTCTATGGTCAATATAAAGATAAATAAATAGGGATTTGACTATTTGACAAGGAGCAACATTCTATGAGCCAGATCCAAATATACCAAAGTGAAGTATGACACAGAACCTAGAACATTCTAGGTGGTCACATTCATATATAGTAGGTGTTTCATATTGGACACATGCATCTAGGTTCAATATAAGTATCGATGCAATCATCTGAGGATGACACAAATGTCTAAGGTCACAAAGGTCAAATTTACAATATCTGATGATTGATCTAGAATCGAGATCCAGTCTATTTCTAATATGTTCAACATTAGATTTTCATGTGCACTATAATATAGATAATTACCATTATTTTCCATTTATTTTAGTATCAATCATTGGTTTTACTTATAATTTTTATCATATCTTAGTATTTAAATTTATAAAAAAAATTATATGAGTTTACAAATTAATTGGCCTGCTATAGAGATAGTTTATCACCCTTATGCCCTAGGCTATGTCTATCCCCTTTAACCCTATTTTCCTTAAATTTAGATTTTATATTTAAATATATTTATACATAAATTCAATTTAAAAATAATTAATATCTAATTTTTTCTCCATCCATGCATTTAAAACCTTCAGAAGTTATGATTTGTCTAGGTTTTCTAGGTTTTGGTGTGTGTATGTGAGTGTTCATTTGTGAATGTAATATTGTTTTAAAATTGAAAGTGAATTATTTTATTTAGTTATTCCTACTGACAATGATTCTCTAATATAACCTAGATTGAACTAAAACTATGCTCTAAGAATATTTTATATGCAACGTCAAACAAAACAAAGTAAAACTATCTTTTTGGTGAAAAAGAATAGAGAGGAAGATGATTTATTTTCTTTTCTTCAAAATTTTTATAAATTTGAACCTATCTACTAAATGAAAACTAATCTAATATATTCTAATAAACTATTTAACCCTTAAATTAAATGTATTATATGATTTCACTTTAAGCTTAGGGTCAAGAATATATAAATGAAATGGCACAAGGGTGATAATCATATCTATAGTGGGCCAATTAAATGCTAAACTTAGATATAAGTATACACTAAATTTATTATGATGAGATAGTCTAAATATGAAAATCACAACTAGGATAGATATATAAATGACAAAGAAGAGAACTAGTTAGCTTATTTTGATGTTAATACAGTATTGGATCTAGAACAGGCTAAAAGTAGGTGGGAAAATAATTTTGAAATAGTTGTCAAATTTTAGATCTGGTACCTCTAGCTATTTGGACAATGTCATCATCCCTGGATAGTTACATTGATTCTACTATCTAATTTTTATGATAGTATCTTATATGTAATATCTAGTGAAATAGGATGTGACCACTTGGATGCTTTTAGGTTTTTGGTTTCCCTTCATTCTAGTGCATTCAAATCTGGGTCATAGAAAGTCACTCCTTGTGAAATGTCAAAACCTTAGCTTTACATTTTCAATGTGATGTTGTGGAAAAATGGATTAGTGGGCACATGGTGTTGAGATGACTGTAATAACCTTGTTATCAAAGGATGTTACCTATATATCCAATACTTCGAAGAGGGCCTTAGAATGATGTAGTTCTCTCCTACATGTTGGCATGTGTGTGTAAGTACAATAGTAAACTAGCTTGTAACTTATAAAATCAAGATCTTAGGATACTAATTTGTACTTTAAACCAGTAGATGTGTAGTGTCTATGACTTATTTGGAAATAAGAATAAATAAGGAAGCTTAATTCAATTGAATGCTCTTTTGGTCTAGTTTCTATGTTTCATATGTTAGTAATGAATGAGGGTTGATATTTTATTTATATCAATCATTTTGGATAAGTAACTTGAATTAAAGAACTTATGTTGACCATTATAATATATTTCATTTGTAAGTTGGATGACTTTATGTCACTAGACACTGCATTAACACATGATAATAATATTGAAGCTAATGTTTGTCTCAAATGTTAATGTCCAGGGAGTATCAAAATAGATACAGGTTCAAAACTTTTAGAGGTGTAATATTATTACATTTAAGAATTCTAGGTAAGATAAAATGTCTATGTCATAAATATAAGATTGATCAGACTAAGATATAGGCTAAGGGGCACAATATATAGAAGATGCAAGGCTTGTAGAAGCAAGGAGATTGTATAACTAAGAGGAAAAACCAAGTGTACATGACTCTAAGAGCATTATAAAGTGTAAAATTAGTGCATATAATCTAGATTAAAATTACTTGAAATAGATTCAAATGAAATAGAAAGTTTTAGGAGTACACTTGTGTGTCGATGTAACTGGTTTACCTATTGGAAAGTTGTTTTGAAAAAGATGTATCATTGTAAGGATATGAAAATGATATTAATATAAATATAGATAAATATATAAAGTGCATATATCTAGGGAGAGATATATATATATTGGAAGGCACATGCCCCCAGCTTTAGATTAAAAGTGAGTTGTCACGTGGCAGTTGAGATTAGCTCAACTGTGGAACCCAATGATACTTATAACCTGGTGAGGCTAGATGATAAATTCCAACTTAAAAACTTGGAAATATTGAGTGATTTTATTACCTCAATAATACCAAAAGGTGAACCAACTATTACATTAGATTGGCTCAATAGAAGTCCATAAAATTGTGGGGGGTATCGGTACATGCAATGGTTTTAGAATCTAAAAATGATTTAAAATTTGTAATATTAGGAACATGTTGCATAGCATATGCACCTTAGATATGTCTTATGCTAAAACTATGTATAAAAATAGTACCAATGTATATGATTCTAACACAACTATGAATCTGAATCATTTAATTATGTGCTTTGGTCATTTTAGATAATTATGTAAGTGTGGAGGGCATGCTTCCAAAGCATGCCCTGATATATATGGAGAAATATAAAAACTAATATAAGTACCAATGTGGAGGACATGTTTCCAAAACATGCCCTACTATAAATTGGAGATGTTGAATACTGAATAAGTGTGTAGAAAATATACTTCTAAACATGCCCCCACTGAATATGTGAACTGATATAAGTATCATATACTAAATAAATGTGAATAAATGCTTCCCAAGCATACCCCCACTAAATTTGAAAACTATAAATTTTTGAAAGCCATGTCCATATGCATGCCTCTACTGAATCTAAAAACTGATATAAGTACCAAATATCAAATAAGTGTGGAGAACATGTTTCCAAAGCATGCCCCCACTGAATCTAGTAACTATGCCATGTGTGTAGAACATGTATATATGACATGACCCCATTAATATGAACCCTCCTTTGAGGTGAGTTAAAAATAGGAATTGGGAGTTACCTTACCTCAAAAGGGTAAGACAATTATATAATCTATGACTATAACCATGTATTGTATAGAAGGAACATGTCTAGGTAAATTTATCACTGAAACACATAGAAATAATGTGATCACATGTAAGCCTAATATACATTATAATGATCATGGAAACATCTATAAAATAATAGTATAAGTCTAAGAAGCAAACAAACACACACACACAAGAGCACTCAAAAGCAAGTCAATAAGCAATGGTATGAAGAAATCACAGATAAGAGGCATGTTAAAATGCCTCACAATCGAAGCGACATGACTTAGTCAAATGTTAATGAAATCAAGAATGACATATTCAAATTTCCAAAACACAAAAATTGACATGATTTAAATGTCAAAGAATTATACATAAGCACAGGGGCCGTAAGAAAAAGAATATATTCAAATGCTCGAACAAGTGTTTTTAATCTTTTAGAGTTTTAAAAGATAATACCCAAGCAACTAAATTTTTTTGAAATTAAAATAATATTATATTTAAACTAAATTACATCTAATAATATACATTTTCTTAATTTAGCATGTTCAATAAATACAAGCAAAAATTAGCTAAGGGATGAAAGAGAGCATATATTGTTTGATGTTCTATTCTAGAATATAATAATGATTAGGGTTTTTCACAAGACTATAATATAGATTTGGGTTCCATTAATTTTGAATATTTATTGTGTTTAACTAATTGACACTTACATTTATGATAGTATCCTTATCTTGATGCTAGTGTCTAGACCATATTATAACTCAATTTTTGAATCCATCAATTGGATTTTTCTGGTTTCTTTTGTCACCTTCTACCTAATGTATTTATATTTTGTGCATAGGATGTCACTCTTTATTGATTTATCTAAAACCTATGTACACTCTTATTTTCCCTTAAATGATGATATGGAAAAATGGGTTAGTGAGCACATGGTGTCAAGCTGACCCTAATGACCTTATTGTCAAATGGTGTTACCTACATAGCCAATACTCTAAAAGAGGGCTTTAGACTCATGTAGTTCTCCTTTATGTGTTGGCACGTGGATTAAACATGCAATATGTGTAACAATGACCTAGACTTTAACTTAGAAAATATAAATCTTGGATTGCTCCTTCAGTACCTCAAACCTTAGATATGTGTACCTAGGACTGATATGGAAATAGAAATAAATAGGGAAGCTTTGCTCAATTGAATGTTTTTTTGAATAATCTTTGGTCTGATTTCTAGGTGACAAATGAATGAGAGTTGATCTTGTAGGTTGACCTTTAATATATATTTCATTTATAAATTAGATGAATTTAAGGAACTAGACACTTGTATCAGAGTATGACACTAGTGCCAATGTTAGTGTCTATCCTAGACATTAGTGTCCAAGGAGAAAAAAATAAGGTATAGGTTTAAAACTTGTAAAGGTGGAAGATAATTAAATTTTAAGCATTATGGGCAAGATATAAATTATGTGTCATCAACATAATAGTAGTCAGACTAAGAGATAGGCCAAGGCGCACAAGATGGAGCATATGTGAGCCTTGAAAAATTAAGGAGAGGTGTAGGACTAAGAGGGACAGCCAAGGTCTAAGTTTTACATGTGTATAATAAAAAAGTGTTATATAATCATAAATTATCATCTACATTTCCCCCTATAGTCTAGTAATGAAATTGCTAGTTTAAAAGAAAATAGTGTGTGTCTAGGTGTATATGCACACCTTATTTTTACTTGAGTTGAATTTTAGTACTTTATTGGTTACTGACCTACAATCAATAACATGTTATAGTATAAAATAAATGCATGTAATCAAGGTTATATTACTTTAAATAGAATGAAATTGAAAGAGCAAGGTTTAGGAGTACACATATGTGTCGTTATAACTACCTTGCCTATTGGCAAGTTGTTTTAAAAAATATGTATCATTGTAAGGCTCTAAAATTAAAACTAGAATAAATATAGATAAATATTTAAATTGAATATATCCAAGGATATATATATATAGAGAGAGAGAGAGAGAGAGAGAGATTGGAAGGCACATTCCCCCAACTTTGGAGCAAAAGTGAGTTTCCACCTCGTAGTTGAGATTAGCTTAACCATGAAAACTAATGATACTTATAACATGGTGAGGCTGGATGATCAAGTCTAACCTAAAAACATGAATCTATTGAGTTATTTTATCACAACAATCATACCAAAATGTGAACTAACTACTTTAGTAGATTGGCTCAATATGGTATGTAAAATTCCATAGGGTATTAATACATGCAATAGTTTTGGAATCTAAAACTAATTTGGATTTTATGATATTAGGAACATTTTTCATAGCATATTCATCTTAGATATATATAATTCTTAAACTATATATAACAATAGTACCAATATATAGAATTCTACCATAATTATGAATCTAAATCATATAATTGTGTGCTCTACCCAATTTGGACAACTCTATAAGTGTGGAGGACATGATTCTAAAGCTTTCCCCCACTAATATAAGTACCAATATGGAGGACATGTTTTCAAAACATTTCCCCACTATAAACTATAGATGTTAAATACTAAATAAGTGTAGAGAACATGCTTTCAAAGCATGCACCCACTAAATTTGAGAATTGATATAACAACCATATGTTGAATAAATGTGGTGATAATGCTTCCTAAGCATGCCCCCATTGAATCTAAAAATTGTGAATATGTGGAATCCATGCCCATATAGCATTCTCCTATTGAATATATAAATTGATATAAGTACCAAATACTAAATGGGTTTGGAGAACATGCTCTAAAGCATGCCGCCACTAAATTTGAGAACTGTGCCAAGTGTATATAACATGCTTCCCAAACATGCCCCCACTAATATGACCCCACTTTGAGATGAGGTGAAAATAGTAACTAAGAGTTACCTAGCCTCAAAAAGGTAAGATAATTATATAATATGAGACTATAACCATGTAGCATATAGAAGTAAATGTGTCTAGGTAAATGTACCATTGAAGCATATAGAACCAATGTGATCACATGTAGGCCTAAGATGCATGATAAATATAATGACAATGTCAATATATTAGCATTACAATCTCAATAAGAAAATAATAACACACACAAGAGAGAGCTCAAAAATAAGTCAAAAAATAATGGTCCAAAGGGACTGCAAATAAGGGGCATGTTCAAATGCCACACAATAGAAGTGACATGACTTAGTCAAATATCATTAAAAGGAAGAATGACATATTAAAATGTTCATATCATAAATAATTATATTTATAAATTCAAATAAATCATACATAGGTATGGGTGGCACAAGCAAAGGAACATATTCAAATGATCAAACAAGAAAGATAAGACACTCAAGGAAGTGCATAAAGTAAATCATAAGTAACCATCATAAACATGTCATAGTGGCCTATGGATCCAATGATTTATAAAAAGTATGTTAATTATGTAGCATATGAATTAACCTATGTAAAATATAATCATGGATAAAGGCATCTATAAGTACATATGTAAGCTTAAACATGATAATGTAGAGTGATCACCAAATCAAATAACTTGTGTGTATCAAGATCAAAGAAACAATGCCCCCAATGTATATATGACATGAGTAGAGAGAAGGCCTAACATCTAAAATAGGAATGTACCATGTGTTTATGCACGCTTATATCATTCCCAAGTATAAGTGTGACACATAAGCATATGTAGGAGTAACTAAATATGTCATCCATCAATATGGAAGTAACGCATGGATGCCAAGGAGCCAATAGAACATGTATGTGCTGAAAGTGTTTTTGTATTTTTGAATGTTTTTCATTTTTATAATATTCTTGGAATATTTTAAATGGAAAGACTCTCCTATTATTCCATCTAATGGATGGTCATATATATCTCCCCACTATGAACTTGGGGTAATAATTTATTTTCACTAGTAAGGAGCATGTGTAGGATTAATATTTATGACTGGGGTATCTGTGGTATTTTGTGTATGTAAAATAAGACTCTATAGTGTAGGATAGATAGTAGAAAAAATAATAGTAGGGGTTCATGGAACCCATCATTGATTTTTCTATGGTTTATTTTAAATAGTAGTAATAGGTACATGTGTAAGTTCTCTAGATGTCTGAACATGGTGTGTACTAGAATTAGTAATTTGCTTCATGGTTCTTTGGTATGTTTGTATTTGGTATCCTTTTCTTCACATAATAGTGTACCTTTATTTAATTACATTTTTTGTTGTAATATATGTTTGGATATAGAAAATTACATATTGGTATGAGATATTTCAATTTAATTAAATTTTTAATTTTGTAGTGATGAGACAATCACTGTATGCAATGAAAATTAGATGTAAATAAGAAATATTGAATGTAATGATCATGTGGTAATGGGATTGTTGATTTTACTTCTAGATTTGACTCTAAAGTATCTGTAGAAATATCCTATGAATTTGTACGTATATTTTTATGTGCCTATATCTATTATGTATGTTAATCTTCTCCACATGTTTCTTTATGAAGGACCTGATCAACCAATGGTTCCTTGGTAGGATCAGTGTGGGAGAGATTAGTCTTAGGAGAGATTACACAGGGAGGACTTCTACCAGTGGTCATATTCTATGAAGATCGATAGACTATGTGTTCCTCACAAGGAGCATCATGGAATGGCTCGACCCTCCTAAATGAGCCTCTAGGAGAAGTATGTAGAATAGATATAGATATGTTTTTTTGGTATTCAATGATTAACCAATCAGCTAACTATGTAAGATTTTATTTAAAAGAAAAACAATCATTATCTTGGTGTCCATTAAAACCATGATAAGTTCAAAAATGTTGTCCTTTAACCTTTCAAATCAGTGTCATGTATAATGTGAATTAGGAGGAGGTGTTATCATTTATTTATCCAAAAAAAATTAGAATATACCATGTGGTCTATCTAAGTACCAATCAAACTGAAGAGGTTTATGTTTTGTAGTGGTATACAATCTAACTATGGGAAGTACTCTAAAAATGTGTTCATTTCCTTTTTTTATTACCTTTATTATTTATTATTTGACTTATGTAGTTGGTTTTACATGAGGCATTTGAATCTATTTGTGATTCTTTGTAACTTGTTTATATGCCCTTAAAACATGATTTTTATCATACTTAGTTTTTGATGGAAAAATAGGTAACTGAGTTTGTGAATTCATTAAAGCATGTGCATATTTATGCACATCCCAATATAAGTTCTTAAATGAAGCAAAGGGCTTGTGCAATCCTCTCTTTCTAAGTGGAGAAAGAATACAAGTACGAAATATAAATTGTACTTCCAAATATGAAGATGTAGAGTTTAAGGAATACAAAGCATTATTGTCTTGTATAAACTCATTCTAATTTTAGGTCAATGTTTGCAAATGTTCTACTAATAACTTAGTTAAGGTAAAATGGTGAAATTTTTATAGGAATACATCCTCAAGCTTATTTAAATTTTATAAGGAACCATTTTAAAGGCTATAAAACCAATAAATATCCTCTTTTTTTTAAATGTGATGTAAAGCTTTTAATAGCAAGATTCCATTTTGAGCCCAATGTCCAAAGGTTTTTCAAATGAATACTAGGATCCCCTTGACCATCAAATAAGGAGAAATTAGGCATGATATAATATGTAAGATAAGGATATTCAAATACATTTCAAGCAATAGCTTTTTATGGTAATGTATTCTCCTCAAAAAGAGCCTCGTGAGAAGAAACTTGTAACTTAAGACTGTTGACTTGATGTTGAAAATATCTTATGGTGGTCATAAGAGATAACATATCACAAGGAGAGGTCTAATTTTTCATTATAGTTATAAAATAATATTCACATGAAACATAGGAATGGTAGGATATTTAACACTCTCGAGAGGAGAATCTTCACATGGATTTGCAACATTTGGTAAAGGAGTACCCATGGTTAAACAAGTAAGTATATCATGTTGTATATTATGAAGGGTAATACCTTTACCATTACAAGATGCTACTTATTTATAATTTGGTTACATTTAATATGAATAGGGGAAATAATTTCACTTATAAACATTTACTCTTAATTATCCAAAAATTCAAAGGAGGGAGGAAAATGAGCATTCACTACGTCATGTACCACATCAGGAAATGTAAGAATGTCACTTTTACTTTGAGTTGTAGTGTCCCATCCTATAGAAAGTGGAGTAAGTAATGCAATATAAATTTATACTTTAGGTTCATTATTGTTATGTGAGAAATGAATATTGACACAGCTATCATTTGCATCCTTTTTATTTGTCTTAGGAAATTGTTTCATTAGGAAACCATTGGGTAACATGTTTTTTTTGTTTTTTGAATTTACGTGGTGTTACCTTTGCACAAAATACATCAAATAGATTTGGGATTTTTTGTGTGTCCCAAAAAAATGCATGTTTTGTGAGTATTTCATTAGGATTTTAATTTTCACTCTTATTTTTTTCTTCAATGATTACAATGGGAGACATAGGACATGTATTTTTCCCATCACATACTAGAGGGGAAAAACAAATTGGACTAGTTTCACTTGAATCATGTAAAGAAGATATAGGATTTTCAACATTAGTATCAATTGGAGAAAAATGAATGCACTTTATTTAATCAACATTGTCATCATTAGAAATAGAGGAGGAACATTCAACTTTTTTGGCATTTGCATCATTGGAAAGGGAAGAAGCATACTCATTGTTTGAAGCAACTAAAGAGGATATGCATGCAACATTTTGATTTTCAACACTATCAATGTTATCATTGATTTTATTATTCATATTTGTTAAATATTTATACTCTTTATCATTATAAAGCAAAGGAATAGTATAGGTGTCATAGTCAAGAGGGGTACCATTGCTTTCAAACTAATAAGTAGAAATGTCATGATCATAACCTTGCTCATTTATATTTGCATTTTCATCATTAGTTATTTCATTATCATTATTATAAGCAAAGGAATGGGTTTAATCCCTTTTTTTATGCTCCATAATATCATCATATGCAATACATTGATCATTAAGAACATTGAACAAACTATCCAAAGGATGAGGCTTTTTTGGCAGAGGGTACTTTGGATGGCCATAAAGTAAGAACTCCATAAGGAGTTGAGACTTGAATAAAATTACAAAAAACACAATCACAAAGGAAAAATTAATAAGGAAATTTAAAATTCCTAAAATAATCCCACATAAGCACAAATCAGATTTGAAAATAAAATACATAAATCTAAAATGAAATTCCTAAAGAAGGAGAAAACACTACATGCAAACTAGGGTTTTGGTTCAACAAATAAAGGGCTGGTTCACCAAATGTTTTTAATGCTTTTGGAGTTTTATAAGATAATATTGAATAAATTAAAGTTGTTTGAAAATAATAACAATATTTAGATTTAAACTAAATTAAAGTCAATAATATAGATTTTCTTAATTTATCATGTGTAATAAATACAAGTACAAAGTAGCTAAGGGTTGAAAGAGAGCGTATCTTGTTTGATCTTTTTTTTAGAATATGACAATGATCATGAGTTTTCACAACACTGTAATAGAGATTTGGGTTCCATTCGTTTTGAATTCTAATTGTGTTTGACCACTATAAATTTGCATCCAATTTGGGCATTTACATTAACGATAGTGTCATAATGTTCATGCTAATGTCTAGACCATAATATAGCTCTATTTTTGAATCTATCAATAGAGTTTTTTTGTATTTTTTGTCTCCTTTTTCCTGATTTATCTATATTTTGTGTATATACTATCACTCTTATTTTATTGATTAAAACCTTAGGTACATTCTTTTATGCCCTTAAATGATGCCCTAAGAAAAATGGGTTAGTGTGCATATGGTTTTGAGCTAACCCTAATGACCCTATAAGCAAAGGGCACTACCTACAAATCTAATACTCTAGAAGAGAACCTGAGACTCATGTAGCTTTCCCTTACATGTTGGATTGTGTGTGAAACATGTAATATGTATAATAGTGACCTAGCTTGTAACTTGGCAAATATAACTCTTAGGATCATCCTTCAATACCTTAGACCTATAGATATGTTGTACCTATGTTTTATATGGAAATAAGAGTAAATAGGGAAGCTTCATTCCATTGAATGCTTTTTGGTATGATTACTAGGTGAGGAATGAATTAAGGTTGATATTTTATTTATATCAATCCCTTTGAATAATAACTCACATTAAAACACAGGCCAACCTTTAGGATACATTTAATATGAAAATTAGATGATTTTAGGGCACTAGACACTTTTTTTAGAGTAAGACACTAACATTGATGCTAATGTCTGTCCTAGAGGTTAGTTTCCAAGGAGAAGGAAAGAAGGTATAAGTTTAAAACTTGTATAGGTTAAATATAAGTGCATTTTAAGCATTCTACACAAGATATAAGGTATGTGTCATCAACATAATATTGGTTGAACTAAGATATAGACCAAGGGGCATAAGATAAAGTAGATTCAAAGCTTGTGGAAGCAAGGAGAGGTGTAAGACTAAGAGGAATAGCTAAGGTTTAAGTTTTCCAATTGTATAAGAGTGAGGTGTTATATAATCACAAAATATCTTCTATAATAAGTAGTATAAAACACTCAAGGAAATGCATAAAGTATAAGTGACCATCATTTCAAGTGTATAGAATATTCATGTTGGGTTCACCAAATGTTTAACCCTAAAATGAAATATGTTTTATGTTTTCACTTTAAGCATAGAGTTAAGAATATAGAAATGAAATGGCACAAGGGTGATAATCATATTTATATGAAGTGAACTAAATGTTAAACTCAGATATAAGCATACTTTGAATTTATTGTGTTGAGATAATTTAAATATGGAAAGTATAATTAGGCTAGTTACATAAATGAAAAATAAGATAAGTATTTAGCTTGTTTTAATGTTAATATAGTTCTGGATCTGGAATAGGATAAAATCAAGTGGGAAGATAGTTTTGGAATAGTTTTTAGATTTTGGATCTAGTGCCCTTGGATTTATATAAAGTTATGTCAACCCTATATGGTTACATCAATGCTACTATTTGAGTCTGATGATAGTGTCATGTATGAAATATTTAGTGAACTAAGATACAACCACCTAGATACTTTTGGGTTTTTATTTCACCCTCACTTTGGTGTATTTGGATCTAGGTCATGGATAGTCACTCCTTATGAAATGGAAAAATGCTATATTTACATCTTTATTGTGACCTTGGGGTAAATGGGTTAGTGGGCACATGGTGTTGATCTGACCACAATGACCCTGCTATCAAAAGATGCTACCTATATAGCCAATACTTTGAAGAGGCCTTAGATAGATGTAGTTATCCCCTACATGTTAGCCTATGTGTAAATCAATTATAATAGTGACCTATCTTGTAACTTGGTAAATTAGGCTCTTGGGTTTCTCCTTTAGTACTTATTCATACAAGTAGATGTGTATTCCCTATGACTAGTTTTGAAATAGGAATAAATAAGGAAGCTTTACTCAATTGAATTCTCTTAGAATTATCTTTTAGATGATTGCTAGGTTTCATAGGTTAGGAATGAATGAGGGTTAATCTTGTATTTATATTAATCCCTTTAGATAATTAACTTGCATTAAATATCTTAGGCTGACCATTAGGATACATTTTATTTATAAATTAGATGGCTTTAAGGCATTAGATACTTGCATCGTGACAAGATAGTAACATCAATGTTATTATCTATCCTAGACATTAATTTCCATGGAATAGAAAAATAGGTGTAGGATCATAACATGAAGAGGTTTAAGATAAGTACATTGTAAGCATTATGGGAAAGATATAAAGTATGTGTCATCAATATAAGACTAGTCAAACTAAGAGATATGATAAAGGGTACAAGATAAAGTAGATGTGAGGCTTGTGGAAGAAATGAGAGTGTATAACTAAGAGGAACAACCAAGTTCTAAGTTTTTTAAGTTTGAAATATTGAGGTGCTACATAATCACAAAATATTATCTAAATAAACAAAATAAATATGAAAGTAAATCCTCCAACTTGATCAATAGTGATATCAAGTGAAGGTGAAGAAAAGAGTTATGTATATATGATCATTAGGTAGTAATCTGATTTGCTCAATAAAAACCTCAGTAACTCTATAAAAAGGGATGAAAAAGAATATAATCAATAAGGACACAATTCTAAAAAAGAGATAAGTTGAATGGTGGTTGGACTAATT
This sequence comes from Torreya grandis, assembly GCA_037957365.1. Taxonomy (NCBI): domain Eukaryota; kingdom Viridiplantae; phylum Streptophyta; class Pinopsida; order Cupressales; family Taxaceae; genus Torreya; species Torreya grandis. The sequence goes on along the minus strand of JARHVA010000818.1, from coordinate 2,927,583 downwards.
CATCAATAACAAAGATCTAATTTCAAGCTCAACAAATTCTCCTCTCCAAACTTATGTAGAATGACATGAAGATGGACGTATATTGAAGAAAATATTTTTCCAAAATAATATTAGTCATGCTAGGGCTTGGTAGAACTTGAAATATTCAATCTCCAATGCAAATTATGGATCTAACAATCTGAGGAAAGTAAGATACTTGTAAGAGAATGAAGGTATATGATGTGGGAGTTAACTAAAGATTGATTGTGAGATAATTTTAAAAGTGATAAGGATTGATAAAAATAATACTAAGGGTGATATTGGGCATTTGGAGGGTGAAAAAGAGAGAAAACAATAAGAAAATGATTTAAGAATCATGCAAAACATGTGAAAATTGAAGTCTCGTATGCTAATTTTAAAAATGAATTAAGAGTGATGAAAATGCATCTTTATGTAGGTGGGAAATATGAAAACACCACATACCATGATGTAAACACTGCATATGGTGACGAGACCAACATGACAAATAGCATAACTACCATGTTAAAATAATACTAAGAGTGATATTGGGCATCTAGAGGGTGAAAACAAGAGAAAACAATAAGAAAATGATTTAAGAATCATGCAAAACATGTGAAAATTAAAGTCTCATATGCTAATTTTAAAAATGAATTAAGAGTGATGAAAATGCCTCTTTATGTAGGTGGGAAATACAAAACCACCACATACCATGATGTAAACACTGCATATGGTGAGGAAACCACCATGACAAATAGCATAACTACCACGTTAAAAACATTTTTGACGCAATGGTTTATGAAACTATCATAGTAAAAGTAGTAAGAAAGTGGTAATTTTGTCACAAAGAGCAGTGATTTCATCATGAAGACAAGGATTTTTAAATATAAGGTAAAATACTCTAAAATCTATAAAGGGAGTAAAAGGAAAATAAATCAGAAATAACTATGTTTGAGTGTATTTATATGAAGTCCTTGCATTATCATTGGATTTTTCAAAAATATTACACTGTGTAATTTTTTGGTGTATTCAGACACATAGATGTTGGACTCTCCTATACCCAATGACCATTCCAATGATGGGGGATCTTATTCCATGGGTCACATTATCATAGTTCATATTTTTTTTGACCTCTTACCATGTTGAGCTACCTATATTGTTTAAACATGTCTTACTAGTAACTCATATATTAGACAATGCTACATGGATATGTTAATTTACTATGATGTGATATTGATATATATAAATATTATAGAGTTATTCTTACTTGTTTTATGCTTGATTGATGTTGTCATTATTACATGATAGGCTAGTCAGTATTTTTTATCATGTGCAGCCCTTGGTCTTGTTTGTTGTGATGTTTTTATGTCCCTTGATTGTGGACCTTGGCCTTGTTTTTTATGACATTTTTATGTCCCTTGATTTTGACCTTGGCATTGTTTTTTTTTTGACATATTTCTATCTATTTTTTTACCCTTGGCCTTATGTGTGGCATTACATTCTTTTGAGTGAATTAATCTAGGATTTTTTGATGAGATTATTACATTTGTCTAATATTGTTGAGTTTTTGGGTGCCTTGATCCATAACACACACATACTCTTTATGTGTGGTGACAAGATTTACATCATGTACCTCTTTACTACATAAGCTTATTTAGTTCTTATGTCAGTGTTGGTTACTATTGTGTTCCTTATTGCTACATATATATTAACATGGCACTTATATTCCCTACACTAAATATGTTATATATATGCCTTGATGACATACACACTTTTATTATAGCATATACTCCATATGTTGACATAGTTATACATGATTACATATTTATACATGACATGATACAATTAGTTCTTATTTTGAGCTGAGTGACTTATAAGATGCATCCCTCACCTCAAAAGTGCAGCATATTAGCAAGCTTTTCATAGAGATATGAGCCTCCATGAACTAAAAAAATAGATTTTGGGTACACATTATATATTTCATATATTTAAAATGGTTCATATATTATATTGGTTAAGATATGTGATACATATTCACATATTTATATAAATTCTATGGGCATATGCATTCACTTTATAGAAACATGAATTAAATATTACATATTCATAGACAATTGAGTACATATGTCATCCAAGTGCACATGATTTGCATGAACATACATTACAGGTTTTCACATACATATACATTTGAGATACAAGCTCTCATATTTGGCATATAGATGCATTGCAATCTATATCAGTTAGCATAGATCCAATGGAGCATGATACTTGTTCATGAACATATACACTATGAAATATTATAGTTAGCATAGATTTAGTAGTAATATTACTTGTTCATGCACATTACTATTTAATCATAAAATATATATCTAAGGTGATCTTATCATTAACCCTAAATTTTGCATTAAAGGTGTATATAAAAATGAAATGGCATAAGGGTGAGAATCAGATCTATAGCTGGACAATCAGATACTAAACTTAGATATAAGAATACACTGAATTTATTATGTTGAGATAGTCTAAATATGGAAATTACAACTATGCTAGATATAGAAATGACAAAAAAATGATGTGATTACCTTGTTCTAATGTTAATGAAATTCTAGATCTAGAATAGGAAGAAATCAAGAGGTAAGGATATTATGGAACAATCATCATATTCTAGATCTAATAATTCTATCTATCTAGATAATAACATTAACCTAGGATAGTTGCATCAATGTTATTATCTAGGTTCAATGCTAGTGTCTTATGTAGAGTACCTATTGGAATAGGATGTAACCACCTAGATGATTTTAGGTTTTTCTTTGCCTTTGGTTTGGTTCATTCATATCTAGGTCATGGATAGTCATTCCTTTTTAAATGGTAAAACCTTAGTTTTCAAATATTCATAGTGACCTCAGAGAAAAATGGGTTAGTGGGCACATGATGTTGAGATAACCCCAAATAACCCACTATCAAAGTGCACTACCTACATATCCAATACTCCAAAAGAAAGCCTTAGATTCATGTATTTATCCCCTATGTGTTTTCTTGTGTGTGAATCATACAATATGTGCAAGGCAAGTATAATAGCAACCTAGCTTGTAACTTAGAAAATCAAAAATCTTGGGTTTTTCCTTTATTACTTCATACCTATAAATGTGGTGTACCTATGACCAGTATTTAAATAGGGAAGCTTTATTCAATTAAATGCTTGATAGAGTGTTTTTGATAAGTTACCCTAGTCTCTTTAGTTATTTTCTAGGTGGATAATAAGTGAGGGTTGATATTTTATTTATATCAATCCCTTTGGATTAATAAATTAAATTAAATTACTTAAGACAAACATTAACATATGTTTAATTTTCAAATTAGATGAGTTTAAGGCACTAGACACATGTGTTGGGATAAGATAGTAGCATCGATATTATTGTCTATCCCAAACACTAGTGTCCAAGGAGTAGAAAAGTAGGTACATGTTCAAAACATGTAGAGATGGAAGATAAGTATATTTTAAACATTTTGCGAAAGATATAATACCTTGGTTATCAACATAAAACTATCAAACTAAGAAATATAGGCCAAGGGGTACAAAGATAGAGTAGACGTGAGACTTACAGAAATGGGAAAGGTGAAGAACTGAGAGGAATGACCAAGGTCTGAGTTTGCAAGGTGTATAATACTAAGATGATATATAATCATAAAAAATCATCTACATTTTTCCTCTTTGATCTATTAATGAAATTTCTAGTTTAAGAGAAAGGAATATGTACTTGGGTGTGTATGCACACCTTGTATTTACATGTTTCCAACTTGAGTGCTTTTTTGGTGGCTGACTTATAACTAAGAACATGTTACAGTATAAAATCAATGTATATAACTTGAGTTGAAAGTAGTTAAAATATATTGAAATTGAAAGTGCAAGTGCAAGGTTTAGGGGTACACTTATGTGTCCATGTAACCACCTTGCCTATTGGCAAGTTTGTTTTGAAAAACATGTATCATTGTAAGGATCTAAAATTTAGATTAGGATAAATGTGGATAAATCTTTTAAGTGAATATAACCAAGGAGATAAAGAGAGAGATCTTGTAATGAACATGCCTTCAAATTTGGCATAAAAGTAAGTTACCACCTGATAGTTGATATTAGCTCAACTATGCAACCCAATGATACTTATAACTTGGTGAGGTTGGATGATCAATTCCAACCTAAAAACTTGGTGAGATTGAGATATTTGATCACCTCAATCATACCAAAAAGGTGAACCAATTACTGTAATAGATTGGCTCAATAAAATCCATAAAATTCCATGGGGTATCAGTACAAAAAATTCAATTATATGGTAATAGTCATAAAATATTTTTGAAAATGAAACTAATTTGTATTTTGAAATATTAAGCACATGTTTCATAGCATATGAACCTTATAAATATCTCATACTAAAACTATGTATAATAATAGCCAATGTAGAGAATTTTTCCACAACTATGTGTTTGAATCATATAACTATGTGATTTGTCCAATTTAGACAATTGTGTAAGTTTGGAGGACATGCTTCAAAATCATGCCCCCAATATATATGGAGAAGTCTAAAAACTGATTATAAGTATCAATGTGGAGGACATGTTTCCAAAACATGCCCCCACTACAAACTAGAGATGTTGAATACTAAATAGGTAAATAGAACATGCTTCCCAAGAATGCCCTCACTAAATCTGAAAACTATGAATGTGTGGAATCCATGTCTATATGACATGCCCCCACTAAATCTAAAAATTAATATAAGTACCACATACTGAATGAATGTGGAAAATAGTTTCCAAAGCATGCCTCTAGTAAATCTAAAAATTATTCCAAGTGTAGTGTTGTCACTCAATTTTTCACCATTGGATAGGTAGTTCAAGACTTCTCCAAATTGAGTGAAACATTAGATTACCTCTAGGCATGTGGGTTACCTATAGCATAGGTAAACCTTTAAATTAAAGAGCTAGTTCCTTAGATATGTCCATTGTAGCTCGTCACCTATACTGTTTGTTTGCTTGGGATGAAAAGAGATAGAAGGAACAAGAAATTAATTTATTTTAATTATTTTTTGTACCAATTTTATCTCCACTAGACTAACATTAATTTTCACTATGAAATATGACTCACAAAACTAGTTTTAACATCCAAGGTTTCTTTAACATAAGTATTTGAAACATGAAGGTGATATACAATGAAATTCTTAAGGTGAATGAATAAGAGGTTTGATTTTAGACACTAATTTTATTAATTACACTTAAATACATAAAAATTTACTAACTACACTTCATGTGACCTATTAGAGAGTAGACTACTTGCCCAAAACATGAAAGAGCAAATTAAATACAAGGATAGATGATTATCAATTGTCATTCAACTATGCATTAGTTCACATACTTAGAAAAGAAATTATAAACTCAAAACCAAATTAAAAATATTTATTTAAAGGTATAAATAGTATTAAAACCATCAAAAAATTTCCATATCATATGTGGATTCTATAAACTTAGCCAAAAGTGGTTGCTTATATAAAGAAGTGTGAAGAGAGAGAGAGAGAGAGAGAGGTATGGTAAATAAGATGTGATAAGTGTCTAATAGAGTTATAAAAATAAGTTAAGTTATTATAAAGTCCAAATATACCTCCAAGGACATTTTTCTCACTCTTTAATTAGCTCCAACCTTCCAAGTGGCATAGGGGTTACAAATTAGCTTAACACCTTGACTAGCTTTTTGAAAACTGCCCTTCTTTGCATGAAAGGAGTGATAAATGGACCTTAAAAACATGAATTTACATTTAAATTATATTAAAAAACTCATTAAACATCTTACATTCCTTAATAAACTCGTCTGACCTGTCATTCCATCATTCATGTGCATAGGTGTCTTGTAACTCTTCATTTTCCACACCTAGTTTAGTCTAAGTGGCTCAAAACTCAAGTGCATATAATTAAATTTGTCCAAAACCCATGAATTGTCTTTAAATATTTTATTAGGTCTGAAATAAATTAAATTTTTTCTTATACCAATTCCTAAGAACTCATTTTGCTCCTTAAGCCTTCACTAGGACTAGTTTCTTTGTAGCCCTAAAAAACTTGTAAACCTCCTTGTCTATGGAATTTTATGATTGATCATCAAAAAATTATGGAATATTATATGACCCATTATGGACTTATATATCCATGTAAAATTTCATCTTTAGACTCTAAGTGCAAGTCCATATTTTATGCCTTTCTCTCTCTTGAATTAGGCCTCAATTAGGCATCCTTACTTAGGACCCTGTTTTCTTTCTAAAACCCTCTATCACATATATTAAATCACCCAAAATTGTGTATCTAATACATAAACAACCTACATGTGATTTTTGGGGTCTTGAGACCCTGTGGAAGTATGCAAACCAAGAAATGGCCTTACCACCTAGTCTCATTTTGAACATGTTTGAGATTACCTATGAAAATGGGACTAGTTTTATCACCTATATAATCTCTTGTGAAATTTTTTTTACTTTAATGGCTATTAAAAATCCCAAACTACCTCATCCCATGATTGGGAAGCTTTCCCCTTCCCATAACACCTGAAAAACACCAAAAACGTGCAAAAATAGGGTGTTTGTGTAAATCCATACAAGTGACATTAGCATCAAAATACATTTGAGTAACCTCCTTGGATTACTAAACAATACCTAATACATTTTAGGATCAAAATATATCATTATATATGCATTTTATGTCTTTTCTCCATGATTGGTCACTATCAAGGTTTAAGAGAGGTTTAAGACATGTTTGGGGTCTTAACAATTATTCATAAAGAAAATATCATTAAATGACCTCATTTCACTTGAAAATACTTCTTTCTAGACCTATTAATCTATCCCAAATGTATTATTATCCCATTCAAAATGTGAGTTATGGTATGAGCATCTGAATTTGTTCCTCGGGTGGTTTACTTAGTGTTTCTTGAGCGTGAGATAGGTCCAAATTGGGTTTTAAAAATTAAAATTTAATATGAATATTGTGGTATGTTTATAAACCTATAAATAATACCTCTCCATGATTATATATTCTATGGTAATCCTTGTTACCCTTGTATATGCTCATGGTGCACTGGTCAGGGTGTTTGGGGTCTATAGTTTGTCACCTTCATACTAGCCTTTAAGGGCATTTGGATGGAAATTTGAGATTTTTACCACTTGAAAATTTATGGAGACATATTATATGACTATTATCTATACTTATGGTCCCTCCATGATTTATTTAATTCTTTATTTGTGCCTTTGATCTCAAGTGGACCCCTAAGTCTCTTGATAGCCCCTTGCCCAAGGAGTGGGCAAGATCTGAGACAAAATAGCAGGTATTTACACTATTTTTATGGACTTATAGTAACCATGGGTTCCTTTTTCAACTCATTACCACACTCTATTTCAAATTTCATATTTTGATCATTCATATGGAGCTCCCAACACACTAATCTCCCCAAGACTAGTTATAGCCCTAATTGTGTGTGTTCTTTAGAGATAGAGTGAGTCTGGAGTTTGGAGCTCAGTTTGTTCAATATTATCTCTATTTTATTTAATATAAATACACCTTATTACCTATTTTTTCAATATAATGCATACCTCAAATCATCTAAAACATACTTTTCTCCCACTTTAGGCTTAAGTTCTACCTATCTTGAGCCTGTAGTCTATGTATGATTGTTTAGGGCAGTTTTGACTGAGTCATTTGAGTTCAAACCCTCTCATTTAACATCAATAACCTCTCATATTCCTTAAAATTGTATAAATTATTCAATTAGGTTTGAATTATCTTTCAAACACTTTGTCTTCCTTCCTTTAGGCCTGAGGCTAGTTTGCTCCCTAAGCCACCTGTAGGTGTTTTTTGGGGGCTAGGACTGTGTGTTAGGTTTTAGGAGATAATATTATATCAATGTCCCTTCACTATATTATGAACTTGTATTTATTTTCAATTGGATCAAATCATTTCCAAACACCTACTTTTCCCTTTTCTTCACTGGACCTAAAACCAATTGTCACTACCTTGTAGCCTATAAGTATTTATCAAGGATCATTGGCTGCATAATGTGTTTAGACCTCACTTACACACTTCAACACACCAAAATACTCTTCATCTTGATATACAATAAGTTTCATCTTGTATCATATTCAAATATCTTATTTTAGACTCTGATTTCATGTTGGTTTAATGTTTATTAGGTCCAAAATGAGGACCTACAAGCCTACGGCCTATAAGTCTCTAATTGATTATTTTAGGACTACAAGAGACACTTTATCTAGTCCTTAAATCCTTCAACATTGTCAATCCATTTAAATCCTTATTTTAATTCATTATCACTATTTCAATGGCCTATAGAGGCTTATGACAAGGCCTTATTTCATCTCCAACTTACCTTAATAGTCTGTACAGACCTGTAAGCGTTTAGAGACAATAAAGTCAATCCATTATCCTCTTGACTACTCAAGTGGCTTAATATTTTTATAAATATTTTTTACACTATCTCATCTACAATGAAGAACTTAGAAGATGTTTCACTACCTTAGCTTGACCTTGTTTTGGAATTATGTTTGACTTTGGTCTCAAATAAGGACCTACAGGCTTGGGGCTTGTAGGCCTCTATTGACTATTTTAGGCTACACAAAGTTAGCTCCTAAGTTCTTAAACACTTTTCAACATTGTCACACCATCACACACCTCAACACTTCTCAATGGTCTTATAAAGTCCCTAAAAAATACTTGTCACCTTCAACCTACTGTACAACTCTGTACGGACCTATGGTTGATTATTAGTTCATGCATAGGGTATGTATATAGAGAATGGAGAGTATATTCAAATTGAATCCCATAATGATATAAGTATTCTAGTCAAAGGAATATGCATCTCAAGTCTCCACCATAACTCTGAGTATCCTTATGTTACTCTTACAATCTGTACATGTATAAAAAGGAAACAACATGCTCTCATTGGAAAAGTGTGCATTTGGACACCTATCTTGAACCTTTCTTCACTTCCAAGAGTATAATATCATCTCATAACCTCAAAATATGATATATTACTAGTATTTTAACCAATTTGGAAATCAAACCTTCATCAGACTATTTAAACATAAACTATGTCTCCTAAAGAGCAAATACTTGAAGACATGAACAAGAAACACATCTCAGACAAGTAGAACATGAAATCCATGAAAATTATGGTTATTCCATGAGTTATAAATCACTATAAACTTTTTATAATGACCTATATGATGACAAAATAGATATTTGTAGAAAAATCCACTAGAATAGCTTGTACACCAAGACATTTTTATTCCAAGTGAAGTCACTTCATGGATATGATTAAACTTATGAAACTACAATTAAAATTAGATCCAATATCTCCATAAACCACCCTAAAAATAATTCCTCTCCATTAATTTATGAGATGGATAAACATGTGCAAGAACAGGCCCCTCTCAGATGGATAGGCCATAGTGACCTACTATCACTGTTAATGATCATTCACAAAGAATAGGACATAAATATGAAAACCAATACCATTTATTTAAATAATACTAGGACCCCTAATAATTTCCAATGTTTCATATCCTAACTCTCTCTCTCTCCTAGTTGTACCACTCAATGCAAATTTGCATTCCTAAGCTTGTGAAGGCAGTGATGGAGGAGAAAAGGTGTCTAGAGTGTTAGTTTGACCTAAAACTTGGTAAAAATCTATAAAATTATCTTATGTATTCCAAGGGACACTTATAAACCTTTTTAAATTTAAAATTAATCTTTCAAGGTCGTACAAGTGCTTGAAAAGTGTCTTTTTTCCAAGATTAGGCATTAAATTGTAGGTGATTTCAAAACCTAACTATTATTAAACCTTATATGACATTTTTATAAAACTATATGTGTTCTTAATATTCTTTTAATGTTTTCTCCTTGAGGTGGTACATCTAACTCTTCCAAATGGGCTAAAAGATGGCCAAATTAACATTTTTTGCATATGAGAGTCAAGTAAAGGTTAGTATAAAGTAATATGAAATTTAATTACATAAAAAAAACACTTTGAAATTACTTTAGACCATATTTAACCTTTGACCATGTTTAACCATTCCAAGACCTTGTGAGTGACCATAGGACTAGACAAGTAAACCTAAGACTAGAACTTGGACAATGCTAGACAAGGGCACATAGGACTATTTAGGACCACTAGAGACCATAATAAGACCCTGACAAACATTATACACCTCTATGAAATTTCAACCTATATGTGGTGACCAATTTTGACATGAGGTCAAAATTTGGTCAACATGTAGAGAACATGCCTCTATGACATGCCCCCCCCCCTTTGAGGTTAGGGAAAGATAGGAATTGGTAGTTACCTCACCTCAAAAGGATAAGACAACTATATAATCTATGAATTTAACCATGTAGCATATATAAGGGAACATGTCTAGGTAAATTTAGCATTAAATCATATAGAATTAATGTGATCACATGTAGGCCTAAGATGCATGATAAATATCATGGCAACGTCTAGATAGTAAAAATACAAGATAAAAAAAGAAACAAACACACACACAAGAGCACTCAAAATAAAGTCAAAATGTAATTGTCCAAGGAGAACATAGACAAGGTGCATGTTTAAATTTTTCACAATCAAAGGGACATGACTTAGTCAAATGTCCATAAAAGTAAGAATGGCATATTCAAATGTCCATACAACAAACAATGACATATGAAAATGTCAATGAAAGCATACATAGGCATAGGGATCATAAGTAAAATAATATATTAAAATTCTTGAACAAGGAAAAAAATAACAAGTCAAGACACTCAAGGAAGTGCATAAAGTAAAGCATAAGCAACCAACATAAACATGTCATAAAAGCCCATGAAACCAATGTGTTAAGAAAAACATATCAAGTGTATAGAATATCAAGTACCCTATGTAAGATATAATCATGGATAGTAAGCATGTGTAAGTACATATGTAAGATCAAACATGATAATGTAGAGTGATCATCGAATCATATAACTTGTGTGTATCACGATCAAATAAGTGGATGCCCCCAATGTCCATATGACATGAGTATAGGGAAGACCCAACATATGAAATATGAATGTATCATGTATTTATGTATACTTGTATCACTCTCAAGTAGAAGTTTGACACATGTGTATATAGGAATAATTGAATATGTCATCCATCAATATGGAACTAACATATATATTCCAAGGAGCCAATAGAACATTTTGGTCCCAAAATTTATTTTAGATTTTAAAATCTTTTTTATTTTTTTTGGTATTTTTGGAATATTTGAAGAGGAAAGATCATCCTATGATGTCATCCAATGTATGGTCATAGATATCTCCCCAATGTGAACCTTACAACCTTAAGTTGGATCTTTTATATTATTTGATTCATGATTGGATAGGTTGAAAAGGTACATAGCATATTCCTCCTCACATTTTGCATGTGTAGTAGAAGAATTAATGTTATCATTTGAAATATGTATTAATTTTCCTTCGTGAAGAAAGTAAATACCTTATTTATTTGGATTAATTTTTTCTTCAATTTAGTATACACATGTTTGAATTACTTTAAGACCACAAGTAATTAGTATTTTTATGTTTCCCAAGGAGTCTTTCCAAATGACCTTATTTTGTAAGTCTTGTAGATTAAAACCAAGTTGCTGAAAATGTTTTATATGGCAAGTGGTTTTTATTTGTGTATAATCAATATGGTTATGCCAAAAATAAGCACTATTGATGGGTAATTTAATCATTAAATCTAGTTGGCACAAATTCTTTTTGGGTGGTTATGAACCTAATTCTTTTGGATGATCCTCAAATATAATATTTTGGTCATCGATAAGATCTTGGATCTTGTGCTTAAATTAAATCAATGGTTCATAGAATGCCCAGGTCCTTGGTGATAGTGACAATAAACATTCACATAATATCCTTTGTGTATAGTTCAACTCATATTAACCTTAATAAGATGAGGGAGCGATATAAATATGCACTCTATTAACCATAGGAGTAATGAATTTGGGGACTCGGGTAAACATGTAAATTATCTTTTTAGTACCTTAGATAGCAAAATCTTATTAGGTTCTTATACTGATGTTCAATTTTGGACTCAAATTCATTATATTATTGTTTAGGGTTATCTATTTATTGGACCACTACATAATGTTTGATTGGATTAGGATCTGTTGGACATCTGTAAATGAATCTTTGATGATAAAATTTTAAGCATGTGTGTATTGTAGAGGTAATTGCATATATTTTATTTATCCAAGACCATCCCAATAGAATGTTATATTTAAAAATGTTTGACATGATTGGCATAAAGTGGGTAATGTATGGGGACCTATGATAATATTTAATGTAATTTAACCAACCAAAGGGTTTTATGCATTTTCAAACCTTTTTATTTGCATAACTATTTTTTGAATAATATTTGGGTTGACACCCGTGGTGGTTAGGAATTGTATGTTACAAATGTTTAGGTTTGATCCATCATAAATGAGCACTCTTTTGATATATTTAATTTGTATTATTACTTGTATAAACAAAGGCAAATTTTGGTCAAGAATATCTTTGGATGGTAAGTCTATTGTATCAAAGGTAATGAGCTTTTTATAATTATTGAGATCTTTCATGATATCTACAAAATAATCAGAATCAATATCACTTGAAACTTGTTTCTTATGTAACACCTCATATAGAATATCCTTAAATACATTATATTGCTTTTAGATCTTAATTAAAAAAAAAATCAAGTGTATTGCTCAATTAGTAAATAATGGCATATCCCTTAGATTTTGGTTCTGTAGCATTGTAAAAGGAATTTTGAATAGAGATCAAGTCTTGCTTGTTATTTAAATCCATCTTATTGTAAACATTAAAAAAAAGAGGAGCCTACAAGAATGTAGGTTTTGAATTCCTTATATATCTAAATGATCTAATCAATCATCAGATATAAAAAAATAAAAACCACTATAAGGTATTAGACCATGAAATAATTAACAGAGATATCCATGGCAAACATGATTGCAAAATTTATAGAAATTTAGGGATCAACAATAGAAAAAATAGAAAACCCTAAGTGAATAAGGTTTGATGTTCAAAGATTGGGCTCACCAAATTTTTAACCCTAAAATGTAGATCTAAGGTGATATTATCATTAACCCTAGATTTTAATTTAAAAGGGTATATATAAATGAAATGACACAAGGGTGATAATTGGATCTATATAAATTCAATTAGATGTTAAACTTAAATATAAGCATACACTAAATTTATTATGCTAAGATGGTCTAAATATAGAAAGTACAACTATGCTAGATATATAAATGACAAATAAGTGATATACTTAGCTTGTTTTGATGTTAATGTAGTTTTGGATATATAAAAGGTAAAAATTAGGAGGGAAGGAGATTTTGGAATAGTCATCAGATTTTAGCTCTGATACTTCTAGCTTTTTAGATAGTAATGTCATCCTGGGATGGTTGTACTAATGTTATTGTTTGGGTTCGATGCTATTGTCCTCTATAGAATACCTCGTGAAATAAGATGCAACCCCTTAGATGCTTTAGAGTTTTTATTTACCCTTGCTCTGGTGCATTTAGATCTGGGGCATGGATAGTTACTCCTTGTGAAATGGCAAAACCTTAGTTCTCTATATTCATAGTGATCTTGTGGAAAAATGGGTTAGTGGGCACATGGTTTTGATCTAACCACAAAGACCCCACTGTCAAAGGGTGATACCTACATATCCAATATTCCAGAAGAGGTCCTTAGACTCATGTAGTTATCCCCTACATGTTTTCTTGTTTGTGAATCATATAATAGTTGCAAAGCAAGTACAATAATGGCATAGATTGTAATTTGGAAAATTAGGCTTTTAGGTTACTCCTTTAGTAATTCAAACCTGTATATGTGTTGTACCTATGATTGGTATGGAAATAGGGAAGCTTTTTTCAATTGAATGATTGATATATTAATTTTGATAAGTTGCCTTGGTTTCTTTGGTTTTTGGCTAGGTGATTTATGAATGAGGGTTGATCTTGTATTTATATCAATCCCTTTAGAGTAATAAATTTCATTGACTCACTTAGTCCTACCATTAAGATGTGATTCATTTTAAAATTAGATGACTTTAGGTCATTGGACACTTATATCGAGATAGGATAATAGTGTCAACACTACTGTCTATCTCAGACATTAGTGTCTAGAGAGAAGAAAAGTAGGTACAAGTTTAGAACTTGTAGATACGAAAGATAAGTAAATTTTAATCATTTTGAGAAAGATACAAGACCTAGGTCATTAACATAAGATTGGTTGGACTAAGAGATATAATATAAGGGACACAAAGATAGAGTAGATACAAGACTTGTAGAAGTGGGAAAGGTGAAGAACTAAGAGGAACAACCAAGGTTTTAGTTTTCTAAGTTACAAGACTGAGGTACTATATAATCATAAAATGTCATCTACATTTACATTTTTTTTAGCACTATTACAATTTTTTATTTTAAAAAATATTATTCTATGACAATGGGTAGTGACCAAACTTGAATTTGTAAGTCTATCTCAGTGGTTGATTTAATATTTTTGAGGTAATGTATGTTGAGGTTAATCAATGCTCAACGGCCATGGAATTATCCATATTGAACCCATTATGTGATTCTCACCTTACTATCTAGAGGTTCAATATTAGAGCTAGATTAGTGACTTGAGTTAGTGCATTTAAATTTCAGCAATGTTCAATGGTCTTAGTACTACTCCACACTCATGAGGCTCAATATTAGAGCTAGATTAGTTATTTGAGTTAGATAAGTTGAATTTCATCAATGCTCAATGGTCTTAGCACTACTCCACATTCATGAGGCTAGGGACATTTGTCTTCTCAACCCAATGCCTTACATAGTTACATTAATTTTGGGCACATTCACCCAACTATCCATGTACTTTAACAAGGAAGCATAGTTCCCTATTACTTTAACAAATAAGCATCATCTCCAATGAGTTACATGGAAAAACAATTTCACCCACATATAGATGTACTCCTTCTTTGCTCATAAGTTTCAAAACACTCAATATTCAATTTTAGATTTTAGATTTCACATATGGACATTACTACTATATATTCATTGTAAGTATTCATGAATAAAATTTGTACATTTAGATCTATCTCCCAGAGATAAAGTGTGTTGTTCACACTCAGACATATTTTTATCCTTTTACTCTAGCATTTGTATTGAATTTCAATACTATAATAAAATGGGGAAATTTGTAGATATTAAAATCTAGTATAAAACACTTGATAATGTAAAATTTTACCTATCTTCACCATAAATGACTTGTGTGTACATAAATGTCTCTTATGCTCCATCATCTCACATTCACATGCGTGTTATCGATTTGTCGCTCTCATTTTGTTGTCAATAAATTATAAGAACCTTTCATTATGTGAATACTAGCTAAATATCTTACTCACACATCTCCATATCATTATATATGCACTCTTATGTCCTAGACACTAACTTCAGGATTAGCTAATTTTTTTCAAAAAAAGGGGCCTAAGGGTGACATTATTGTCCCTCACCCAGCATTGACTATTTTTCAAAATAGAATTACTCCTATGGGTTGGCACATTTTCCTGGTATGTCAGTGGCTTGAGAAATTACCCAAATAGAATCATATAAATAAAAATAAAACTCACACTTAGTAGGGACTTGGAACTTATCTATCAAGTATTTATACACTACTACACATTGATCAAATCTACCATATTCTTCTAAAATTAAAAATTAGTCACTAAGAACACTCATCAGCCAAGTTTAAATCACACTAAGCCAAGTCAAGATTGAATATTTTTAAGAGCTATATTCTAGGTATATTTGTATAGCAATGAAGCATAATTTCAAATTCACATTAATGGGAAGAGCTACATGTGTCTTGAGTTCCCTCTTTGAAGTATTGGATACATAATCAGCTATAAATTATATATGAGGGTGATTGGGGTCAACTCAACCCATTACAGTTCCCAAATTTTTATAAGTTTTTATGCTTTGCAAGTGAACCTAGGGTTTCAAGGAGAATGTGATTAATTTTTAGAGTTGTGCACATAATCAGGTGTTAGTATCACACACACATAGGTATTATAATTAGGTACAAATATACACAAGTTTATGATTGATAATGGTGCAAGTGAAAATGTTTGTACCATAACATTAATTGTGCATTTGGGATATACTCAGCATGATTTGCATCCTTCTACTAGATTAGTTAGAGCATTCGATGGGACCTTCTAGAAGATTCTTAGTGAGACTGGCCTACCTTTACAAGTCAATCTTGCACATTTGGTTACTACTTTTTTAGTTATACCTTCCATGGGAATCTATGATTTGTTATTGGAAACAACTTAGATCCTTACTCCTCAAGTGATACCTTCTATAGTGCATGGGTGTGTTAAATACATCTATGCCAATAGAGTAATTATAATTTCTAGAGTTTCAAATGAGTATCCTCTTGAACAAAATAGATTTATATCCAAATAACTAATTATCAAACCTATTAAGGCTAATCCACCACAAAAGGGTAAGAAAAAGGCAATCCTATTTATTAGGTAGCTAGTATTGGAGATTCCATTATATCAAAGGCACATATTGGGTTTCACAGAATCCTCGTCTTCTATTACACACCATATTCAGACATCTAGAGCACCTACACATGTTTCTACTATTTTTATTCCAAATAAACCACATAGTACATATAAATGGTTTCCACAAACCCATATTCCTTTTATTTCTACTTCATGACCTTAGAGTCTTATTATACATACATAGAGCATCACATATACTATAGTGATAGATATTACACTTATACATGCTCCTTGGTAATACCACAAACTCTTTTCAATAGGTTTTGAATGGGGAGATACCTATGGCCATCATTTGGATGAGAGAATATGATGATCTTTCCTTTTCATTATATTCCAAAAATACCAAAAAAATCAAAAAACATTTCTAGCACCTACATAATCTTTTGGCTCCTTGGCATCTATGTGTTAGTTTCATGTTGATGGATAACATATCAATTACTTCTACATACACATGTGTGGCATGCTTCTATTTGAGTGTGATACAGGCATACACAGATACATGATCTATTATTATTTTAAATGTTGAGCCTTCCCTCTATTCATGTCATATGGATATTGTGAGCATCCACTTATTTGATCATGATACTTATAGGTTATACAGTTTGATGATCACCCTTCATTATCATGTTTGATCTTATATTTAGTTACACATGCCTTTATCCATGATTATATATTGCATAGGGTACTTTATATGCTATGCACTTGATGTTTTTTGATAACACAATTGATCCATGAGCTACTATGATATGTTTATGTTAGTTTCTTATGCTTTCCTTGATGCACTTCCTTGAGTGTCTTATCTTGCTATTTTATTGCTTGGTAAAATATTAGAATATACTCCTTTATTTATGGCCCTCTTGCCTATGTGTGATTTATTTGACATTTGAATATGTGATTATTTTTTTTATGGAAATTTGATTGTTATTATTGATTTTGTGTATATTTGACTAAGTTGCGTCTCTTCAATTATGTGACATTTGAACATGCCCCTTGCTTTTGATCTCCTAAGACCATTGTATGGTGACTTAATTTTGAGTTCTCTTGTGTGTGTTTATTTTATTGTTGAGATTGTACTATTACTATTTAGATATTTCCATGATATTTATCACACATCTTATGCCTTCATGTGATCACATTGTTCTATTTGCTTTAATGCTATATTTACCTAGACATGTTCTTTTATATGCTACATGGTTCCATTCATAGATTATAAGTTGTCTTATCCTTTTGAGGTGAGGTAACTACTAGTTTATATTCTTACCTCACCTTAAAGTGGGGGCATATCAGTGGGATCATGTCATAGAAGCATGTTCTCCACACTTATTCAATATTTGGCATGATTTTCATATCTAGTTGGGGCATGTTTTGGAAGCATGTTCTCCACATTTATTCAGTATTTGGCACAATTTTTAGATTCAATGGGGGCATGCTTTGGAAGCATGTTCCCCACACTTAGTGTTTATCATACCTAGATTTATTAGGGGCATATTTTAGAATTATACCTCCACACTTATTCAGTATTTGACATAGTTTTAAGATTCAGTGGGGGCAAGCATTAGAAGCATGTTCTCCACACTTATTCAGTAATTGATACTCCCAAATTCAATAGGGGAATGTTTTGGAATCATGTCCTCCACATTGTAAATTATTCTATATTTTTAAAAAATTCCATATATAGTGGGGGCATGCTCTAGAATCATGTTCTCCACACTTACACAGTTTCCAAATTGGCCTAAGTACACAGTTATATAATTCAAAATCATAGGTGTGGCATAATTATATTCATTAGTACCATTATTATACATAATTTTTGCATGAAACATATATAATGTGCATATGCTATGAAATTTGTGCCTAATATGGCAAAATCTAAATCAGTTTTAGATTTCAAAACACTCTAAGGGACTGTCACCATTCACCAGGTCAGACTTTTATGGATTATATTTAGCTATCTAATGCAGCAATTAATTCAATTTTTGGTATAGTTGAGGTGATTAAATCACTCAATATTTCTAAGTTTTTATTTTTTACTTGATTATATCATCCATCCTCACCATTTTTATAGTATGAGTTAACTTTATTTACTAATGCTCACCAAGTTATAAGTATGATTAATTTACTCAGTTGAGCTAATCTCAACTATCAGGTGGAAACTCACCTTTTCTCCAAGGTTAGGGGCATGTGCCTTCCAATCTATCTCTCTCTCCTTAGATATATTCACTTTCAATATTTATATATTTTTCCTAATCTTAGTTTCAGTGATTCATAAGGATACATCTTTCAAATCAAGTTGCTAATAGGCAAGGCAATTGTATCGATACACATGTGTACTCCTAAACTTTACTCTTTAAATTTTAATCATTTAAAATGATTTTAAATTTCATATTATATGCATTGATTATGTATCATAACATACTCTTTATTTTAGGTCAATCACTAGTAAATCACTCAAGTTAGACTCGCATAAAGGCAAAATGTGTTATGCACACCCAGGTACACATTTCTTCTCCTTTAAACCAAAAAAATCATTACTAGATTAAAGGGGGGAATGTATATAATATTTATGGATTATATATCACCCCAATATTATACACTTGGAAAACTAGGACACTGGTTGTTTTTCTCACTTATAAACTTTTATTGCTTTTATAAGTCTCACATCTACTCTATCTTGTGCCCTATTGGCCTATTTCTTAGTCTGAATAGTATTATGTTGATGAGCTAGACCTTCTATATTTCCCAAAATTCTTAAAATATGCTTATCTTATGCCCCTACAAGTTTTGAGCTTATAACTATTTTCTAATTTCCAAGACACAAGTGTTAGTCCTAAACCCCTACGTCAATGTTAGTGTCCTACCCTGATGTAGGTGTCCAATGACCTAAATCCATATAATTTGTAAATGAAATGTATACTAATGGTTAGTTTAAGTGCTTTAATGTGATAAATTTCTTGATAGGATTGGTATATATTCACAATCACTCCTCATTCATTCCTCACCTAGAAAAGACCTAGGATAGACCAAGGCAACTTATCAAAGCATTCAATCAAGCACTCAATAAAGCAAAGCTTCACTATTTTCTCCTATTTTCATATCATCCATAAGGATAACACATACATGGGTTTGAAGTATTTAAGGAGCATCCTAATAACTCAATTTTCCAAGTTACAAGTTAGGTCATTATTGTACTTACTTTCCACATATTGTTGATTCACACACAAGCCAATAGGTAGGGGAGAACTACATTAGTCTGAATCCCTCTTCATAGTATTGAATATGTAGTATATTCTCATTGACAAAGGGGTATTTAGGATCAATTCAATACCATGTGCTCATTAGCCTATTTTTTCAAGGTCACTATGAAGATGAAGAATTAGGGTTTTACAATTTCATGAAGAATGATAATTCATGACCTAGATCTGAATACACTAGAGAGAAGGTGAATACAAACCCAAAAGCATCCATGTCATTTCATCCTTTTCTAATAGGTATTCCATATAAGACACATACATCTGGTTCAGACATTAGCATTGATGATAACATCCAAGGTTGATGATAGTGTTTATGGCTCTAGAGACACTAAATTCAAAATTTGGCAACTATTCTAGAATATTCTTCTAGTCCACTTCATTCCTATTCCATATCCAAAACTATATTAGCATTAGAACTAAGTAATTTTTTTATTTATCATTTCCATATCCAACACAGCTATACTTACTATATTTAGCCCATCTCAATTTAATAAATTTAACATATGCTTTATATGAGTTTTGTTAGGTTGTGGAGCTAAAAGCTTCACCAAGATGCGAACAAGAAGAGTTAGGGAGGTTGCAGAGTGTTTGCTGATTGTTACAGTCACTGGCGTCGGTCAGAACAATCAACGTCGATAGGGTACAGACAGACGAAAACTGACATCGGTCAGAGATCGGGTGGCGTCGGCACCCCCAGGCAGACAGGGACCGACATCGGTCACCTGTGGTTCGAGCTGCGAGTATATTACGCGCAGTTGGTTGATGAACCAAGTGTTTGCATGTTTAGAGCTAATTTTAGACTAAGAGTTGCGGATCTAATTATTGTAATTAGGTGTCTAATTATTATTTACATGATATCTATTTAAGAGACTCATTGGTTGTATTGTAAATGTGTGCTAAAAAGCCATAGAGCTTTTAGAGAGAGCTAGATTAGATCCTCCTAGTTCCAAAGGGGTGCTAAGAGTGTATGATCAGGGAGAGTTACAGGGTCTGCAAGGTTAAGGAGCTAATCCACCAGGGTACTGGTTGAAGAATCATAATGACTTGGTGAGGCAAGGACAAGGGTTCTTCAGGGGTGTAGAGATATCTACATGGTGAGTAAGGTCTAGTGATTTGCAGGTAGCAGTAGAGAGCAGGAGATCTACTTGGAGTATGGTTGTGTACTTGGGGTATTGGCAGCGTTGTTACTAACTGGTTGGAGAGGTGAACATCAATTCTATATTTGAGTTGATTATTGGGACCGAGAGAGAGGGAAGAAGGTCTTGAGGCATGGTGAACCTTTGAGGTGGAAGAAGAAGTGGCATCTTCTTTATTGTATTTTCTTCTAAGTATTTAATACAATTGTGTATTGTCTCTCAAATCCTGTGTTGTTTCATATTTCTAGTTACTTATTGATTCTGGTATACTTTTGTGATTAGTTGCTAATACAAGAAGTAATCATATGTGCTCTAATTGAGGAACAAGATCCTGACTAAGTAGGCATCGGAGCATGTTTATTGTTCTAGGTTCATGACAAGTTGGTATCAGAGCTTTTGGTTGGGTTGACTAACAGGTGGTTTCAGATGTGGTAGTGTTTGTTGATTACAAGTTACTCACAGGGGTTTTTGATTGAGTGGGAGTATAGCAATGGCAGAAGGAAGTAAGCTATGAATGGAGAAACTGAATAGCATGAATGGTCTGATTGATGGAAAGAAAGAGCAGGTAAAAAGAGATTGTTGGTTGGTAGTAGATCAGCAAGGAGGAGCAGATGTTGCAGGGGATGTTGCACAGGATGTTCTGGATAAAGTGGAATCTTGGTTCATAGATTCTTTTGCCTCTTTCCATGCAGCTCAAAATAGAGCATCTTTTCATGGGTATGTCTTTGGAGAGATTTATTTAGGAGCTGGAGAGCCTTGTCAAATCATTGATGAAGGGGAAGTGAAGCTGAAATTGCAGACGGATGACACACAGGTGTTGAAGGAAGTCATGCAGGTACCAGTCTTGGAGATGAGTCTAATTTCTTCAAGAAATTTGGGTGATGGGAGATGTACTGTAACTCTCACAGTGGATACACTTGAATTAGATGGTGGTAAGAAAGTAGGTATCCTTTATCTATCTACTTATATTACTAATTCATCTTCTATTGTAGAGATGTGGCTTCATAGGCTTAGTCACATATGTAGAAGGAGAATGCCAGTTTTGAAGTGAAAGATAGATGTTTTTGACAAGCTAAAGAACTGGAAAGCCTTGGTGTTCATGGAGGAGATGACGAACAGAGATCAGGTGAGGGAACTGAATTATTTTGAGCAGGGCTATGTTGATTTGAATAGGATTTTGATCTATGGAGAGCTCACGGGTAAAAATTTATCACTCATAGACGAACACA
Source organism: Torreya grandis (assembly GCA_037957365.1). Classification (NCBI taxonomy): domain Eukaryota; kingdom Viridiplantae; phylum Streptophyta; class Pinopsida; order Cupressales; family Taxaceae; genus Torreya; species Torreya grandis. The sequence goes on along the minus strand of JARHVA010000818.1, from coordinate 2,905,295 downwards.
GGTACCGGCATCGGTCAGACATTAATCGACGTTGGCAATAGGAAGACCGACGTCAGTCATAAAGGAACTGACGTCGGCAAAAAGGATACCGGCATTGACCAGGGAGATGACGTCGACAGTCAGGGTCAATGCAGGGAACCGACATTGGTCGGGAGCAGACTGGGAGATGGCCGAGATCGGTCACTGGAACGGATAGTGGGCGGACAGCAAGCTGTCAACAAGTCTCAAACGCTCATATGGAGGTCAGAAAGGGTAAGTGAACCTCATATTTTTTGTTCACCTTCTTTATATTACTTATTGATGGTCGAGAACCAAGAAGATGTGAAGAGGCAATGCAGGTAGAGTCCAGATACAGTGGGAGCTTGGCATGGATGAGGAGTGTGAGTCCTTGGAGAAGAACCAAACAGGTATTTGTTGGTAGAGTTGTCAGCTGGAAGTAAGCACTGAGAGACGGATGGATTCCCATAGTTAAAGAAGAGAGTGGATGGATACGTGAGACGAAAGGCCAAGGGATATGGTCTTGAAGAAGCTGCAAGACAGTGGTACAGGTTTCGACAGGTGGATGACTAAGCATGGCTTCAGTCAACGTCAGTGTAACTATTGTGATTTTGTTCTTACTAGGTGGATGATGAGTCACAACATTATCCAGTTACTGTATGTGGATGGTTTGCTAGCAGGTTTTGTACATACAGGGATTTGCTGAGCTAAAAGGTAAGGTTAGTTTAGAGGTGTGTCATGAAGAATTTAGAGTAGTGAAATTCTTTGGCATAAGAGACATGGAGATTTGGTCTCCAGTGGGAGCTGATATGAAGACGGTGTTGGCGAGGTTCATTACGCAGGATGCAGAATCGGTAAGCACACCAATGGCTGGACAGTTCAAGCTTAGCTTGAAACAGGGTTCGAAATCACATGAGGTCTAGCATAGACTTGAGTTTTCCCAATCAGTGGGGGTTGTCAGAAAGTATGGAGCCAATTCGGGGAAGGAGTACTGAAGGGTAGTTCAGTGGGACTAGTAGCAGGGATTCTTGTTATGCAGGGTCAAGTTCTTCACTACATGGATATGTAGGTTTGGATGTGGCAGGTTACTTGAATGACAGGTATAACATCGCAGGTTGTGTGGTGGTTGATCTTCAAGATTGAGCTTGAAGAGGGATACAAGCCAGGAAACAGATTAGACAGGCTATAGATACAGGTACAGGTGTAGCTATTTATCTCCAAGTGGGAGATTGTTAGGTTGTGGAGCTAAAATCTTCACCAAGATGCGAACAAGAAGAGTTAGGGAGGTTGCAGAGTGTTTGTTGATTATTACAGTCACCGGCGTCAGTTAGGACAACTGATGTCAACAGGGTACAGACAGATGGAAACTGACATCGGTCAGAGATCAACCAGCGTCGACACCCCCAGGCAGACAGGGACCGACGTCGGTCACCTGTGGTTCGAGCTGCGAGTATATTACGGGCAGTTGGTTGACGAACCAAGTGTTTGCATGTTTAGAGCTAATTTTAGACTAAGAGCTGCGGATCTAATTATTGTAATTAGGTGTCTAATTATTGTTTGCATGAGATCTATTTAAGAGACTCATTGGTTGTATTGTAAATGTGTGCTAGAAAGCCATAGAGCTTTTAGAGAGAGCTAGATTAGCTCCTCCTAGTTCCAAAGGGGTACTGAGAGTGTATGATCAGGGAGAGTTACAGGGTCTGCAAGGTCAAGGAGCTGATCCACCTGGGTACTGGTTAAAGAATCATAAGGACTTGGTGAGGCAAGGACAAGGGTTCTTTAGGGGTGTAGAGATATCTACATGGTGAGTAAGGTCTAGTGATTTGCAGGTAGCAACAAAGATCAGGAGATCTACTTGGAGTATGATTGTGTACTTGGGGTACTGGCAGCATTATTACTGACTGGTTGGAGAGGTGAACATCAATTCTATATTTGAGTTGATTATTGGGACTGAGAGAGAGAGGGAAGAAGGTCTTGAGGCGTGGCAAACCTTTGAGGTGGAAGAAGAAGTGGCATCTTCTTTATTGTATTTTCTTCTAAGTATTTAATACAATTGTGTATTGTCTCTCAAATCTTGTGTTGTTTCATATTTCTAGTTACTTATTGATTCTGGTATAATTCCGTGTTTAGTTGCTAATACAAGAAGTAATCATATGTGCTCTAATTGAGGAGCAAGATCCTGACTAAGTAGGCATCGGAGCATGTTTATTGTTCTAGGTTCTTGACAAGTTTATCATTTAATTGGCCTACTATAGATCTAATTATCACCCTTGTGAATTTTCATTTATATATTCTTAACCCTATCTACCCAAGTAGGATCCTTATCCAAATTTAGGGTTAAACAACTTTAAAAAAAATTGCCTATATATTTATGGACTATGAAATCATCTTATGTTTAATTTTTTAAAAACATAATATAAACCATGCACACAATAAAATCTTGAGCATGTATTTTCCCTATGAGATGGGTATTTAAAGAGTTTGCATGTTTTTTTTCAACATAATATTGAGTGTGATTAATCATATGAATAGTTTTAGGCATTAAATATTTAAAATGAGGTTTGAAAATGAGTTGTTACAATTAGGTGCACTAAATAATTATTTATTTAAGGAACTCACCTAAAGTGCACCAATGAAATTTAAGTTTGAATCTCACACAATCAAATGTCTGCATGTAACATTATGCAAACACTTTAATTGAACAAGATAATGGCTACCTCATCTGCTTTGTTTATATTGGCATGTAATTTGAGTAAGTAAATATAGGTGCAACTTCAGGTGCACTCTACATAAGCTTTATGTGTCATGTAGGGGTTAACATAAGATTCCACCTTATCTCATACGATGAATCAATACATATGACATTCAAATATTTTTAATTAAAATTTCTACCTTTTTTAGCTGAATGTAATCCATATATGTTTTAGTAAAAATATGGAGATTTATGTTTAGTGTTTGACTAATATGTGTTTAGACAAAGTTTTATCTGGTACTATTATATGTACATTGAATAAATAACTATATAAAATTATTAATTTTGAAGAGTTTTAAAATAAACTCATGTTATGCTTGATGGGGTGAATTTATGGATAGGGTTCAAATCTCAACCCATTAAACTCAATTGTTTCCTCTAAAACTCGTAACTTCTAAATAAAAGGTGGCAAGTGACCAACCTCCTCCTTTTGGATCAAGTACAATGATCATTTGTAACTATCACGTAAGTTAAGAGAATAGCCTATATGAATAATAAAACTTTACCAAGAAAAGTACTTAGTAAATAAATATGAGGAATCTCTTCTCTTTAACACTTTTTCAAGAACCTTTTAAAGAGTTTAGAAGTGTAGAGATATAACTTTTATGTTGCATTGTTATTAGTTATATAATTGTATTATTTAACGGTATTTGAATGTTTATTAATTATTTTATATTATGTTCTTGTTTTAGGGTCAATTTTCACCCTTTGAGAGATTTATTTAGTCTCCATCTAATTGAGATACACAATGGGAACAACCCTAGGTTGTGGGTCACCTAAGGTGGGGTTGGACCTTTGGAGAAGATCAACTTCCTCTTGATGATCACCTAAACTAATGCTAAACTAATGATTCATAAGGAAAAGGGTTAGAAAGAGGATAATGTCTCCTAAAAAGGCTAAAAGGGTGATGCACCAAAGTTAAATGGACACTCATATAAGCTTGAACACATACTAGATCAGCAGAAGACAATTATGACTTACACAATCTCACTAGTTGCATAAATATTTCATAGAAGAGGTTCCAAGTGGGACACTAATCTAGAATTGAAATTTATATTTAAAACACCTTCAAAGAGGCAATTATAAGTACAATAAACTAGTAATATTCTTCTTCACAAATTCACCATACATAAGCATACTAAACATTGATTGAAGACAAGAGATAGGCAAAGAGTTTATCTTATTACTTCAAAAGGTAGTTCTTAAAATATTTTGATAGGTTTTAACCATATCAAATGAGAAAAATTTTGCAAGATTCTCAATGAGTATCCTTTTCCTAAGAGAATGAAAAAATTTAAGAGTTGAGAACCCCCATAATGGGAATGAGACTAAGATATATAGGAGAAGGGATAGAGAAAGAAAGTGGGAGCACACTATCAAAAAGGAACACACCATCTTAGGTTATTACTTGAGATTGAACTACCACCCTTTTTATCTAATGAAATACTTTCCACATTTTTGATCAATTAGGACACTGCACATGGCTTACCAAGTTGAAAATCCCCATAAGGCCCTAAGAATGCATTGAATGCCCCTTGTTATAGTTCTCAATACTAGACCGTTTCTTTAATCTTTCATGCCATATCTCATTTGAGGACAAACTTCATGCTCATGGGTCTAAAAAAACATGTCTTTATGCATTTTAGGTGGTTTTTTGTCAAAAATATGGAATGCTAAAGGATAAGGACATTCTTCAATAATCACAAACAACTACCTTCGATCAAATCTAGACCAGATCCTTTCTATAGATATAAAACCAATCTCCTTTATTGGTTTTATTTTAGTCACATATATTAAAGTAGAATTATAGACTACATATCCCTTTTGATCTCCATTAGGTCCAAACTACCTATTTTTTCCTTTGAGCATCTATAGAAACTAAGTGCTCATTATGTATAGGTCTTCTCTAAAGAATGCCAGACATAATCATAGAATGGACCCTGTATGCTACAAACCTTCAAACCAAAGGTCCATATTTAACCTTAATGGTGTCCTTTTATATTATTTATACCTGAATTCATAGTTGTGTCCTTTTAATTTTGCTTGAATGAAATTTAATGGTGGTATAATGAGCCCATAAGACCTATGTTTGCTTCCGTCAAAAATTGGCTCTCAAGTTTGACCTTTGTTTTAATTGGTTGTCAATCATGGCTCAGACTATTGACATATTGACCTTTACTCACACCATCAATCCTAATCTATATGATCAAGTGATATCCATCTATCTTTCCCTTGACTTGTCAACTTTAACTAAGATGGTGCCACTTGGCAGCCCCGCATTTGCACTCAAGATCTGTTGTTAGTCTACTACTTTATGCACTTATGCCACATGATGACCTCTCAAACTCCTTGAGCTTTTGACTCATATCACACCATTAGATAATAGTTTATAAATAAACATTGATCATTAATTTACATAGACCCATTTTCCTATTAGTTTATCTCACACCATTATCTCTATCTGATTGATACGCACCATCAGATCTTGTCTAACTTGTAGATCTTTAAGGGATTTAAACTAGGGAACTTTTAACTCATTTAAGTCCAGCATTAGCCATTATATTAAATGTTTCATTATGTAAGCTCACATAGACAGTTATATCTTGATCAACTTTAAACCTGTTAAGGGCCTTTTGAACCCAAATTGTCACTTTACAGAGCTCAAACTTGACATTCGCATGAACGTCTTGATCTGTAGTTCTAACTTTGAAGCTCCATAACTTGATCTAGAAAAATTGCATGGATATTAAACTTGTATAGTGTGTTATTGGCATTAATAACTCCATGGCACTATAATATCTTGGTTGGTGATGCTTTTTGAGTGGACTTATAAAAAACATAAGTGAACTGGTTCATTTGTTCTTACATGACCTCTTGGTGATGGTCTAGCTCACTTAGGCTTATGCTTGACCTTTTTCATGAATTTATAAGGATTGAATGATATCTTGTGGCTTATGAAAAACTTACTTCATGCTCTTAAACATTATTACCACCATGGAGACCTATTTTTTTAATTTAGACAAACTACCCTTTAACTAAACTTAAAGTGTTTCCAAAGCTTTGCAAGTTGCATGATCTCTTTGGTCCACACATTCCATCCAGAACATTTATTCATCTACTCATGTACCTGATCCATCTAGGAACAATCTTGGTATGTTAGCCAAAAATGGCCAACATCTTTGGTGACTCACAGGGATGCATGCATTTGATACTTGATAACCGATTCCATTTTGCCTTGACTAGTCCATTAGGTGTATGGAGTCCCAAGTCTTCTCTCAACTAATCATGAAAATAACACAAGGCTATCCCTATCTGGAACCTTTATTGAAGTAACAAGAACAAATTAAATATAACAATAAATTTCCCAAGGCACTTATTAAAAATGAAACACATAGCAAAACAAATATGCACAAGGCAGTTAGAGGAAAGCATAAAAACTACTGTAATATGTAAAATATGTTACAAAGGATTCAAATCCATTCAATAATAGGGATTTAAATGAATGTCTTTGACTGGGATGGTTAATACCTCTCCATCTATTTGGGAAAGCTAAAAAGGATTGTGTTTCTTATACCCATGGATCAAATAAAGACCACTCCACCAACTATCAAACTTCATATGGTTACCTAGTTTGGCCTTATTTGAGCCCCATTTGAGGACTAGGTCCCCTTCCTTTGAGATCCTTGTTGTCGATCTCTTTTCAAAATCCTTTTTTACCTGAGTTTGATGTGACTCCAAAGTTTTCATAGCAAGGTCCCTAGTTTTTTCCAGCTCCATGAGCTCTATCATCCTCACATTTATGGGCTCATCTTCCATCAACTCAAGTTGATGGGCTAACTCTAGTGTAGGTAGCTTAAGAGAGATAGGCAATTTATATTCCATTGCATACACAAGAACATATGGAGAATTGTCGATGGTAGTTTTAGGATTCACTCTATTAGCCCATAAGGTTGTCCTTAGCTTGGTATGCCATGCTCTCTGATTCTCTTCCATGGTCATCTTGAAGATCCTTAGTAAATTTTTGTTTATGAACTTTTCAAGACCATTTATTTAAGGATAGTAGTTGGAAGAGGTGATGAGGTAGATGACCAATTTGAAATCCCACTCACTTGTCTTCATACCAAGGAATGCCAATGCATTATCTAAAACTATGGTGGTTGTGACACCAAAACTGGTCACAAGGTTGTCATAAAAGTCCAAAATTGCACCTTCACTAACCTCCTTCAAAGTAATGGCTTCCACCCACCTAGTGAACTAGTCAGTTATAGTGATCACCCATTTATGCCCTAAACTTGATGTTGGATTGATCATCCCTATGAATTCTAACCCCCATTGCATGAAGGGTTGCTCCACCTGAATAGGATTGAGTGGAAGGGCTGCTAGTTTGTACTTTTCTATAAAGAGGGCACACTTATGGCATTTTCTAACCCATGCATGAGCATCTTTTAAAATATTGGGCCAGTAACAACTAGCCCTCATTACCTTTGTTGTGGTTTTCTTAGGTGCAAAATGGCCTCCTACAAGTCCATCATGGAATTGCCCCAAGAGCTTGGTCACTTGGTCATCATCTATGCACCTAAGGAGTAGCCCATTGAGGTATTTTCTAAAAATAACACCATAAAATAATGCATAAGGTATAGATTGAAGCCTAAGATTGCTTATTTTAGCTATATCCAAACCTTGGGGGCATTCTCTTATTATCAAGAAGTGAGTCATGTCTTGAAGCCAACTCTTTTAAAGTGGAGGTCCACCTACTTGTGAGTTATCTTGGGTCACTAAAATAGCTTCTTCATCTTATTAGAGGTCATTTACCATGTGTTCATGCAAGCCCTTGCCTTTGACCAGCTTGTTGACCTTGATATCTACATCATATTCCATGACCTTTGTGATCCAGCCTACTCTCTTCTCATTCAAATCATTATTAAGGAGGAAGTCCCTAACTCCAGGATGAGACACCATAAGATGAATCTTGTTGTTGGAGATCATGGGCCTGAACTACCTGAGGCTTTTCAAGGCTACAATAACTTTTTTTTCAATGATAGTGTACCTCACCTCATATCCTTCTAGCCCTTGAATAAAGAAGGTAATTGGCTGCTCTATTCCTTCACCATTTTTATGCATTAGCATAATTGATATGTTGTCAACATTAGAAAAGGTGTACAAGATGAAGTCAATGGAAAAATCAAGATTCATGAGTGAGGGTGTCTGGGCAATGTTCTATTTGATGGCTTCAAAGGCTACCTTACTTTCATCTAGCCAGTCAAACACTTGGCTATTATTTAGCATGGTGGTGATAGGTTTGACCAAGTTTTCAAAACTATGTATGAACCTTCTCACAAAGTTGATCTTCCCAAGGAAGCTCTAGATCCCCTTCTTGTGCTTTGGCAAGATAAGGCTAAGATAACAGTTACTCTATCAGGGTTGATGGATAATCTTTCTTTTGAAATAATATGACCCAACAACTTACCTTCATGCACAGGAACACATATTTATTTGGATTTAAAGAGATCTCATACTCTCTGAATTTTTCGAAAATTAGCCTTAGATGGTCCATGTGCTCACTAGCATTCTTGGAGAAATTTATTGGGATTTAAAGAGATCACATACTCTCTAAATCTTTGGAAAATCAGCCTCAGATGGTCCATGTGTCACTATAATTCTTAGAGAAGACTATAATGTCATCTAAGTAGACTAGTAACCTTTTATTTAACAGCCCTTGGAAGGCCATGTCCATTGTTCTTTGAAAGGTTTCCCTAACACTGGATAATATAATCTAAAAGGTATCTCCTAATAAGTAAATGTGCCCACTTAGTGGTGAAGGCAATCTTGTACTAGTCCTCTTCTCTCACTAGTACTTAGTTATAACCCGAATACCCATCCAAGAGGGAGAAGTGTTTTGAACCAGTAACTACTTGAATGAATTGCTCAATAGATGGTAGAGGATAATGATCCTTCAAAGAGACCCTATTAAGATCTCTAAATTTCACACACAGTCTGATCTCCCCATTCTTCTTCATAATAGGTATTTGATTAGCTACCCATGAGGAGTGCTTAATTGGAAAGATGATCTTGGATTCAACCAATTTGGTCAATTCCTTTCTCATGAGCTCTTCAATATTGGGGTTTATGGGCCTTTAATTCTACCTAACATGCTTAGAATTAGCCTCTAGCTCTAAAGTATGTTGAGCTAATTTAAGATCAAAACCCCTCAGGTCACTATATTTCCAAGTAAATATGTTTGCATATTCCTTAAAACGCTCTATGAAAGCATGCCTTTTATCTTTAGTTCTTACCTTTTTAAGCTTGAGGAGCTTGTCCTCAAAGATAAGAACTCCCTCATAGTTCTCTTCATTAGTTGACATCACTACTTTATCCTTCCTCATATGGTCCCCTTTAGGAATGAGACCTTCTAGGGTGACTAGCCCTTTAGGGAGCTTATTGGTCCTTAATTGAATAATCTGCTCCTCATACTAATGCTACAATTTTCCTTGGTTGATGGAAAACTTTGCTCCTTGCTATAAGAAACATCTGATCTATTAGTCATTTTCAAATAGCTGCCAATGAACTTAATTATCTATCACTAATGGTCTTATTACCACTTTGAAATGTGGTTGCACCTTGGTCTTTTTCAATTCATTGGGGATGTCAAAATGAGAATCCATAGCTATTGGTCTATCAGCATGTTGATTTTGTCATCTTATAATTGATTAGATGTTGAAGGTCTCAAAGTCCTTAATTAGGTCCCATACTCTATGTTGTAGGACTTTATTAAGGGGTTCTTAGTGACATTATGACTTTTGACTTTGTGTACAACCAATTCACTATCCCCATAGGCTTGCAATTACTTTATCCCTCTCTTACTAACCCATTGAAGGCAATGGATGAGACCTTCATGTTCTACTACATTGTAGGAATAGTTGAATTAGAACCTATAAGAAGAGAAGTTCTTATCATTTTAAGGGGATATTAGCACAACACCTACACCCACACCATGCTTGCTCCTTGAACCATCAAAGAACAGCTTCTATAGACCACTAGGATCTTCTTGAGGCCTCATGAGGGATAGCATGGGCTAACTTTATTCATGAAAATAGTAGATAACCAAGTCCCTTTATTCAACACCCTCTAAGGGATCTACCAACTGGATTTCATTCCATAGTTCATCTAGGAACATGTCTAGTACCTTTTTTAGATGAGTGTTCAGCTCTTGCCCCATTACAAATTCATCCTCATTAAAGATGGTGCAATTGATGTTGACATGATCTAGTCCATAGAGCTCTATTTGGAATTGTGTAGTGGGCTCAGCTTTGATTGACATTTTGGCCCAATATCTTATTATAAATGTTATATATGACCAAAATGTTACAAGATATTCACCTATATTTGTTGTGAACTCTCTAGATAAGCATAATGTAAAGCAAGGAGGCACATCCAAGATCAATACATCCTGAGCCACTAAGACACTAAGACAAGTGTGTAGGGTCATATTGAGGTCTTTGATTATGCCAGATGGCATGGTATAAGAACCATCATGTTACATCACTCCTTTGGACTGGGGCTCATATTTCAGACCAAGTTGATCAGCTATGGACTTTGGCATTACCAAGGTACTAGCCCCACTATTCACTAAGCAATTATGTACCAAAGAGTTGCCAATGATCAATAAAATATAGAATGGAAGATGTTTGATTGTTTTACCTATTTTCCTTTATTTGGTCTTTTAGTTACATTGGTAAGGACCACATTTTCCTTACTTAGTGGCTTGTCTACAACATTGATCTTTGATAGTCCTTCTTGAAAGATGTCTACCTGACCAGGCATGGAGAGCATGTCCAACATTGGCACACTCACATTGGACCTTTTAATTCTTTCAATAATGTTGATGGTTGAATCACCAACCTTTGCTTGTGTTTTTAGAACCACCACTATTGTTTGTTATACTTGTGAGCCTTGGGGCACAAAAATATTCCATTGATTATGATTCTTTAGAGGTAATGGAACCTTTGGAATGATAGCAAGTTCATTTGGCTTTGTCAGTGAAGGCGTAATGGTAGTGAAATTTTTTACTACTTCCTAATTACCATCCATGTTCCTTCTTTTAAATCTTGTATTTGTTGTCACTAGTATATAGGCTTAGCTAGAACTGGCTTGTTGGTTGGATGCATAGCACTCTTCTTGCTCGTAATTGACCATGGTGGCATCTAGTTGGTTCGGTCCCTGATTAGACCATTGGCCTTGTAAATGCTCTTTTATCTTGGTCATCATAAGTACCTATATATTTTAGACCATGAGAGCTTGGTTGTAACCAAAATTAGCAGCTTGTTGCTATTGATCATTGAAGGCTTGATTGAGGTCAATATTCGAGACAATATGTTGACCAAAAGATTGATTCTAAGGTATGGTACCCTCTACTTCTTGAGCCACATTATTTTGAATTGGTACCAAGGTGTTGGAAGTGATAGTAACATTAGGATTGTAGTTATTCTACCTATTATAGCCATACTGCCCTTGTCCTTGGTTTTGACCTTGTCCCTAGCCTTGGTAAATCCCTTTGTATGGTGGTTTATTTACTTGAAAGGCTTGTTGTTGAGGTTGATATGAACCTTGATAAGGCCTATTAAATAATGTTACCTCTTAACATTTACTAATTCATTTCCCAAAGATTGATACATGTTTTTGAGCTCTTGGAACTTATTTTAGTCTTGGGAGTCACTAGATCCACTAATGGAAGCTTTCTCTTATTTTGTTGCATGTATTGCAACAATTATTGGTGTAGGAAGAATGACATCTAGTGGATGGATAATAATAGGAGGTGGTCTAATTTTAGGAAATAAGGGCATTTGTGGTCTAGATGTAAGCTTTCCAATTTAAACCAGGTAATTTTCTACTTTGATGGCCACCTCATAAGCATTTGGAAGTATATTTCCTCCCATAGATTGGATCGTCACTGCTATATCACTATTCAAAGCCTTTAAATAATATATAAAGGTAAAGTTAGGGGTTGGTCTAATTGAGACTAGAATTATGTCCTAAGTTTTTGGGAACCTTGTGTTGAAATCTTGTAGGAGCTCTCTTAATGGCAATTAGTTGCTCTATAAGTGACAAATGGTCACTTTTGTCCTTAATTTTTTTACACAAGGCTTCTCCTAATTGGTCCCATGTTTGAATGGAATTAGCATCAAGACCTCTATACCAATATAGGGCCTTTCCTTTAAAATAAGTATCTAATAACCTAATAGCTATATTTTCCTTAGTGATATTATGGATATTGAAAAAATTGGCTATGTCCATGAGATGCTTAGAAGGTGTTGTAGCTTGGTCACTAGCATAATAACGAACACTTTTAAGCAAAGTCAAGGGCCAAAGGACTTTGGCTATTAAAATTAAAAAAATATCTATGGACTACCATGGCTATGAGAGGGTTTAATAAAGGTCTTCTTGTAGGGGTGGGCCTTGAAAATGACCTAGGAGAAAAGGTTCCCTGATATAGATGTGTATTGGTAAACCTTATTATTTTTGATAAATTTAAAGGTAGTTCAAAAATTTCAAAGGGAATACCTCTTGAAGATGACCTTATTTTCACCTTTGGCATGAAATATAGCTACTGCTCTACACCAAAGTGTTGATTATTCCTTTTTGAGTCATCAGATGTTATTGTTTGGGATCTTAACTGTTGCAAACTTGATCAAACCAACATCAAATTTAATCAATATTCCTTTTGTACTATGGTCCCACCAAGCATACCAAAAACTATTGTAGGCTAAATTTAAAATCTTGAAGAGAGTTCTTTAGGATCCTTCTAATTGAGCTACACAATGGGAATAACCCCAAGTTATGGGTCATCTATGGTGGGTTGGACCTCTAAAAAAGGTTGGTTTCCTCTTGATGCTCACATAAACTAATGCTAAACTAATGCTTCATAAGGAAAAGGATTAGAAAGAGGATAAAATATCCTAATAAGGCTAAAAGGGTGATTTACCAAAGTTAAATGGACACTCATATGAGCTTAAACACACACTAGATTAGCAGAAAATAATTATGGCTTACATAATCTCACTAGTTGCATAAATATTTCATAAAAGAGGTTCCAAGTGGGACACTGATCTAGACCTTCAAGTTATCTTTAAAGAACATTCAAAGAAACAAGCAGAAGGATAGTAAACTAGGAATATTCACCTTCACAAATTCACCATACACAAGCATCTAAGCACTGATTGAAGACAAGAGATAGGCAAAGAGTTGATCATATTACTTTAAAAGGTAGTTCTTACAATAATTTGATAGGGTTTAACCATATAAAATGAGCACACTTTTTGAAGAGTATCAATGAATATCCTTGTCCTAGAAGAGAAATAAAAATTGTAAGAGCTAAGAACCCCCATCATGGGAATGAGACCAAAATACACAAGAGAAGGGAGAGAGAGAAATAAAGTGGGATCTTGTCATCAAAAAGGGAACACACCATCCCAGGTCATTAATTGATATTTAACTACCACCCTTTTATATAATGAAATATTTGCCACATTTTTTACCAATCATGACACTGCACATGGCTTACCAAGTTAAAAATCCCCATAAGGCCCTGAGAATGCATTGAATGCCCCTAGCTGTAGTTTCCAATACTAGACCTTTTCTTTGATCTTTCACACCATCTCTCACTTGAGGATAAAACTTCATGCTCATGGGTCTAAAAAAAACATGGCTTTGTGCATTTTAGGTAGCTATTTTTCAAAAATATGTCCATGCTAAAGGATAGGGAGCTTCTTCAATAATCACAAATAACTACCTTTGATCAAATCTAGACCAGATCCTTTCTATAGATGGAAAACCAATCTCCTTTATTGGTATTTTTGTAGTCACATATATCAATGCAAAATTATAGACTGCATAGCCCTTTTTATCTCCATTAGGTCCAAAAGACCTTTTTTTTCCTTTGAGAATCTATAGAAATCAAGGGCTCATTATGTACAAGTTTTCTTTAAAGAATGACAAACATAGTTATAGAATGGACCCCGTATGCTACAAACCTTTAAACCAAAGGTCCATATTTAACCTTAATGGTATCCCTTTATATTATTTATACCTAATTGCATTGGTGTAGCCTTTTAATGGTGATCAAATGAGCTTTAATGGTGGCAGAATGACCCTATAAGACTTATGTTTGCTTTCATCAAAAACTAGTTCTCGATTTCAACCTTTGTTTTAATTAGTTGTTGATTGTGACTCAGACTATTGACATATTGACCTTTTCTCACACTTTCAATCCTAATCTATATGATCAAATGAGATCAATTGATCTTTCCCTTGAGTTGTAAACTTTAACCAAGCTGGTGCCACTTGGTATCCTTGCATTTGCACTTGAGATCCACTATTAGTCTATTGCTTCATGTGCTTACACCATGTGGTGGCCTCTCAAGCTCCTTAACCTTTTGACTCATATTGCACCATTGGATCATAATGTACAAAGTAGTGTTGATCATTGATTTACCTAGACCCACTTTCTTGTCAGTCAAGCTCAAACTATTAGATCTCTATCTGATTGATATGCATCATTAGATCCTGTCTAACTTATAACTCTTTAAGGGATTTAACCCAAGGACATTTTGACTCATTTGACTCTAACGTGGACCATTAGATCAAATTTATTAGTATGTAATCTCATGTGAACTATTATATCTTGATCAACTTAAACATGTTAAGGGCCTTTTGAACCTAAACAGTCAATTTATAGATCTCAAACTTGAAACTCGCATGAACGTCTTGATCTGTAGGTCTAACTTTAAAGCTCCATAACTTGAGCTAGAAATATTGCATAGAAATGACACTTGTAGAGCATGTTCCTAGAATAAATAACTCCATGTCACTATAATATATTGGTTTGTGATGCTTTCTAAGTGGACTTATAAAAAATGTAAGTGAATTGGTCTGTTTATTTCTGCATGACATCCTGGTGGTGGACTAACTCACTTAGGCTTATGTTTAAAGTTTTGCATGAATTTACATGGCTCAAATGAGCTCTTTGGTATTTTTCAAAACTTGTTTCATGCTCCTAAATGTTATGACCACCATGGATACCTATTTTCTTGAATTTGGAAAAACTACACTTTAAGTGAACTTAAAGTGTTTCCAAAGATTTGCAAGCTACATGATCTCTTTGGTCCAAACATTCCATCCAGAACATCTATTCATCTACTCATCCATTAGAAACCTGATCCATCTAGGCACAAGCTAGGTATGTGGGCCAAAAATGGCTAACTTTTCTTATTACCATGTTTTCACATATTTTTAGTTATCTCCCTACCTTCCTCCTCCATCTCTCTATCTTATTTCTCTCTCCTCTCCTCCATATTTATTTATTTTTTATATTTTTTCTTAGAAATGTACACTATGGTTCTAGTGCCCTAGAACCATTTAGTATATAATTATGGAGTGGGCCCTTGTGATCCTTATTTGGGGTCCCTTATGCCTTTTTCTTATTTTTCATCATTTCCCCCTCATTGTGTGTTGGCTTTCATGCTAATAAATTCCTAATTTAAATGTGAAAACTCTATAAATATATAAGTGCATTAGCACATATAAGAGATGAATGGACAAGAAATAAATTACAATAATCCATCTAGAGATAAATTATGAGAATCAATTTAAAGCATATCTAAAGAAATTTTTTTCTGAGAATCAATTATGTCCCAAATAGTTAAAGTGCACTTTTGGTTAAAAGTAAATTGAGTATCTAGGCCACATCATCTTTGATCCAAAAAAAATTAAGGCTATGAAAAATTGGCCTAAACCCAAAACACTCAAAATACTTTTTGGATTTTTAGGCCTCACTAGATATTATTGAAAAAAATTATAGGACGAAGGAAATTTATAGATCCATTGATGACCAAGCTAAAAACAAAAGCCTTTCATTGATCAGATGTGACAAAAATGACTTTCAAACTTCTCAAGAACACGATGTGTACTATGCTAGTTTTAAATAAAAATTGATGCCTCAAGAACTAGAATTAGAGCTATCATAATGTAAGAAGGTCAACCTCTCACATTCACTAACAAGGAACTTATAGGTAAAAACTTCACCCGCTCAACATATGAGAAGGAAATAGTAGCCATTCTTCATGTAGTAAATAAGTGACCCCCATACCTAGTTGGGAGACACTTTTTCATAAAAATTGATCATTATAGTCTCAATTACTTATTGGATCAAATATAATATTTTCCCCAAAAATAAAATTGGGCAACCAAACTAATGGGCTATGACTATGAGATTACCTACAAGAAAGGTAAGGATAATTTTGTCACAAATGTGTTGCCTCACAAATACAAAGAACATACAAATTTTTGCTAATTATCTTTTCCCATTTCAAAATGGGTGCATAAGTTAAAACATGAATGCTCCCAAGATGCCCAAATTTAGTAGCTCATCTATCAAGTGTCCACTAATCCTTCATCCTAATATAATTACTCTTGCGATGGTCATTATTTGTAGCTTAAACTTTGTTACACACTATGAGAGAAAATTCTAGTAGAACTGCATGCCTCCCAATTAGTTGACCACTAAGGATTTTTAAAAACATATCAAAGGGTCTACAAGAACATTTTTGTGAGGGCATTAAACATAGTATCAAACTTTCTATAGTTGAATTCAAGACTTGTCAATACAAAGAAAGGGAAACAACTGTGACCCCAAGCATGTTTTAGCCCCTACCTATTCCCATTAGGGTATGATTGACATTTTTATGGCCTCTATTAAAGAAATACCAAATTTAGGAGGGAAATTAATGATTATGGTGGTAGTGGATCACCTCTCCAAGTATGCCCATTCTTGTGTTCTTTCTCATCCTTTTATAGCCTCCACCATCACTAAAATCTTTATTTATTAAATATTCTACCTCCATAGGATACCTACTTCCATTATTTGTGACCGTGATTCTACTTTTACTAGTAACTTTTGGCATTAACTTATCCATTGCTGCAACACTCAACTTAAAAGGATCTCCTCCTACCATCCATAAACATATGGTCGAACAGAAATTCTCAACAAATAAATAAATACCTATCTATGTTACTTTGATTTTAATAAAAAAAATCATTGGGTCTTTTGATTATATGCATTGTATAGTGTTACAACTCCACATACCACACTACTACCAGGATAAAACCTTATGAAGTTGTCTATGTTCAACCACCATCCTCTCTTTAAACACACCTTCGAGGAAGTTACAAGGTACAAGCAATCAATTCCACACTCAACACACACAAATATATCCTTTGAATTCTCATGGATAACCTCCATATTCAACACAAAACCACATAAAATAAGACACTAATCAACACCACTCAAAATGAGCTTTTGACATAGGAGACATGGTTTTTAGCTAGCTACATACTTATAAGTAATCCTCCTTGAAGTTGAAGGGTCATCTGAAACTAGCACCCAATTTTTATGGTCCTTATAGAGTGCTCTAGAAGATTGGTCTCATGGCATACAAGTTGTAACTTCATTCTTCATCCAAGATCCATCATGTTTTACATGTATCATGTTTAAAGAAGGCCATTGGTTAGCATGTTTGACCCCAAACTACACTACCCTAGCTTGACATTGAAATCCCAATCCTCTTGGAACCTGAGTTTATCTAAGACATGTGCCCACGCCAGCTCCACAACTATAATATCATAGAGTTTTTGGTACAATGGTGCAACATGCAATCGAAAAATGCAAATTGGTGTCTCCTACTGTAGTTACAACAATAATTTCCTCATCTCAAGTTTTAAGGACAAATATTTTTAAGGAGGAGGGTGTGTTAGGACCCCTTCATCCTAACTCTTTTATTTTATATAAGGTGTTATTAATAAAATTTTGGATGCATATGATTTGTAAGTCATCCCATTAACTACTTGTAATTATCTCACATGTATAATAAGTAGTCTTTGTATTAAGTAGATGAATTTAAATAGAGAACTTGTGTAAGAGGAAAGATCATCTATTAAATATTTTGTATTGAACAGTACTCAAATAAGGTTGTTCCCTCCATAATATCTATAATACTTTGTAATGTGCTTTTGTTATTTCAATATAATATTTCTATCTTCTTTCAAGTTCAATACGTATTTATTATTAGTTAGAGGCTTATACAGTGGGGAAAAAACCTTATAGTCATCTCATATGAGACCAAAAAAATATGTTATTCTCCACCATTCTAATGTCAGCACGCTCTACAGTTTTGATACCACCTATTAAGTTTTAGTGCCATATGCTTTATTATATCAGTGTTTGGTGTCGATGTGGATCCATGAAGTTTGTTTTGGATAATCATAATGTAGTTAGTATATGAGGCCACTTGCACCCTACTACATAGGCCACCTACAATTTAGTTAGAATGTCCATCAAAAGATTAACCTATTTTTGTGAAGCCATTATGATTTTTAGTCAACAATGACTTTGTCATGCTTGGCTTGGAGATTATCATATTACCTATGCAAAAGAAATGCCATGGTCTCCTTGATAGTAGACAAGCAAGACACATTGCTTCCACTACTATGTCATCCCTTCTATTAAATATGAGGTCCACATTTGACGTAGCGACCACCCAAGAACAAATATTTGAAATCAAGATTAACAATAGGTATTTCTAATTTGTTTATTATTTAATTGTTTTCATATCACTCCATAAACATACTAATATCTCGACATCCTACAATGTTATGAACAAAAATGACTACATTTATCCAAAAAACTTTGTCAAACACCTTTACAACCAACAAAGTAGGACACCATCTTCAAGGTAATGTTTATTATAGCATTGTCAAATGCAAGATTATGCTAAGGTAGTTTAAAATATGTATATAAGCAGCTAAAATAATTTAAGATCAATGCATACATGTAAAGATTTAAATTTAAAACATGTATCTCCATACCCTGTAAAAAAATTTAAAAAGAGGGAGATACCAGGGTTTTAAACTTCAAAAATAGTTCCCAAAGAGGAAAAAGAAAATTTTCAAAAAAATTAAAAATATTCCACTACTATTTCAATTCATCAAGGTCATTGGTTCAGAATGTTGCTTGCCATCACCAAAAGAAAAAAAAAATTAAAAAAACTAGCAATGATTTATATGAAAGAATGATTAAAACACCAAAAATTAATTAAATGTATGCAATAATTTTTTTGGTGATCTCAGGGTCTATCCTAACAATCAAGGAAGAAGTCTTTTGTCATTATTACTAAAGTGCAAGCTCTATTTGCTTGAAACCTTCATTATTCAAATATGCCATGACTGCTTTTGGTGAAGTGAAGTAGGTAATGGCCAACACCACCCTTACTTTGATAAATATGTGTGTTCTGACACAGGAGATAGCATTGGCCGGATATACATGTAACAACAAACAAGATTTTATAAATGCTTTGAGGAGGATATCATAGGGATGGATTATTTGTTTTATGGAATTTTTTTCTTCCAATTACCAGTACTAATTAATGCATCGTCACAGCTAAAAAAAATAGAAAAATTTAGACATTTATACAACAAATCTCAAAAGACATACCTATAAGATATGTTATATATAATGGATTTTTGATAATTACCACTGATACATTTAGTGTTACATTACAGTTTACAATTTACACCGTGGTGGGAGACTTATATATTCTCAAGCACTTTATCTTGATGCGACTGTTGTTTCTCATGAGAAATTGAAAGCAAATAATGTTATGTTTCCCCATTGGAGGACTTAGGTGACTCATAGCACCTAGCAAGTATTGAAAAATGAAGGAGAAAATAACATGACCTCCCATTGTAAATGTGGACCAAAAGTGTTGTATTAATCTAGAACAAGCCAACGGATTCATGCCAACTAGACTTCAAAGACAAACGTGGCAATTTGCATGTAAAATACGTTGGGTGTGGTGATGATGGAGATGTTAAGATCTAAGGCTGTGTTACTCAAAAAAAAATAGAAATTGGCATTTAGGGTTAAATGAGCACCACGTCTTGGGTTATCTATTATTGTAGTAATAACATATATTTTAGTATATAATATATTGTAACATATAAGATAACATATAATATAATATATAAAACATGTTAATGTATATATAATATATAATATAAGATTATATATATAAATATATATGTGTGTGTGTGTGTGTGTGTGTGTGTGTGTGTGTGTGTGTGTGTGTGTGTGTGTGTGTGTGTGTGTGTGTGTGTGTGTGTGTGTGTATGTACACACACACATATATATAACACATTAAAACATTAAAATATATTTTAAAATACAATATGAAAATATTTTAACATACATTTTACAATACAATATCATTTAATATAAAAAATTATTTATATACAATATAATATAATACATTAAAATATATATTAATATAATAGATTAAAATATATACTACATTAAAATATATATTACAACATGATATCATATAATATAAAAATATAATTACTGATATAAATAATAGATTACAATATTATAATTATTAATATATTATATATTATATTCGTAATATAATATTTACAAATTCCAAATTTACTTCAAATTCAAAGTTAATTTATATTATATATTGATAAATATATATATATATATATATAGTTAGAATAATGTTTTTATTATAATATTTTATTTAAATATGTGGCTAATTATTCATAAATAATCTATTTAGTCTAATAGCTATTTGTGTTATCCCTTCCATCCACCATTATTTATGAGATGCCTTCCATCTGTTGAGATGATTTGAGTGTAAGAACCCTCCAACTTCAATGTACAACTCAAATCAGTGTTGCAAGGCCAATGATATGGAGAGAAGACATTGAGGTTCCCAAGTTTGTATTGATAGGGTATTTTATATGAAGTCATACACTAGAGGGAACACACTTTGTACCCATTATAAAGTGGTTTATAGATCGCATGATGGTGCCATCTTATATTGACTATCTTCTATTTGATTATGGAAAGACTCTATGTCTAATGTACACCACATCAAATGAGCTTACAGATTAAATCCCTCTATTTGTTCTTATTGATGCTTAAGAGAAAAGATCCTCATTTGACGATCGGTCCCAGATGGGAGGCAATATAGTGGGTTAAATTTTGGTTGAAGGAAGAATATACCTCATAAAAGATAAAAAAACATTTAACAAGCATAATATGATGTGAGAATTTATGTGATGTGAGAATTTATGTATTAGTTCCTACATGATTGAGTTTTAAATTGATTAATCTTATTTGAATTTTTGCAATGTGGGTGATTTCTTGTACATTAATAATATAATGTTGTTGGCATAGCAAATAATAAAGTTAAACTATCAGAATATAACACGTAAAAGGGGAATATATTCCATAAATAAATAAATAAACATTTACTAAATATAATCGTAAAAACAAAAATATAAGTCCTCCAACTTTATTTTCACCTTCAGAGGCAAATGCTAGTATTTTTATTGTTAGAAGTTCCAGAAAACAATTTATTATTAATTGTTATCTAGAAAAGTATGCCCAAGGCTTTGTTCGTGTAAGCTCCCTGTTTTCACATTTTATGCCACCTTTTAAAAAGAGGAAATTTTATAGACGACACCTCATATCCTAAAATTTATAAACATGGGTTCTAACATCCTACAACTAATTAGAATTATTGACATCATATTTATTTATAAAATTTTGTGGTTCCAAAATTATGGGAAGCGTGCCTTACAATTAAGAGGAGTTGAGTTATCTTAAAAAGTGTTTATTATAATTTGAATTTGGATGATCAATGAAGAACTTTGCCCATTTTACCACTTAAAGTATTATTTATAAATTTAAAAAATATTTAAAAATATTATAAATGAAAAAAATATCATTGACTACAAATTGTGATCAATAGGAATTCAAGAGGTGAGATTAGTATTGTGTTACTATGATGAAAAACCAAATAAAAACACATTAATAAAATTAACACCTCAAGCCTAGACACTCAATGAACAAAAGAATAATACAAGTAACTATCAATAGAAGACAGAAAAACCATTATTTACCTTTTTTGAGAGCAAGAGTTGTATGTTGGCCATAAATAGTTGTGCTCAATTATGTGATCAGATAACCTTTGTCAATGGTACTCCTTGCATCATCTCTCCTTATCACCTTGGCAATGTTGGGCTTGGTTGTGGCTTTGGCTTGTCTCCCTCTCAACAAATGAGCATTATAACATGACAAAAAGGTATTTGAATGTATTTTTGCATCATAACATTACATCAAAAGATCTTGTTGAATAATGGGTGAAGCCTTGTATTTATAGCCTTCCAAACTAACTCTAACCCAAGTGTAGTTAGGTTAGAGTTAACCCTAATTGAGTTTAG
This sequence comes from Torreya grandis, assembly GCA_037957365.1. Classification (NCBI taxonomy): domain Eukaryota; kingdom Viridiplantae; phylum Streptophyta; class Pinopsida; order Cupressales; family Taxaceae; genus Torreya; species Torreya grandis. Next base: position 2,883,211 of record JARHVA010000818.1, on the reverse strand, counting down.
ATTAACTATAGTTGAGTTAAAGAGGGGACAAGCAATTAATATTTTCAATTAATCGGTATGGCTCACAAATCTAGATATTTGTTTGATATTTTATGTTTGACAACTCACAAAAGATGATGTCATAATGGTGACATCATTTCAGATATTCGTGTGATGTCATCAAAATGGATTTATGAATTTCTTAAAAATAAATAACTAATTAGCCATGGGATTTTCACCTATGCATTTAATTGGGTTTAACTAATTAAACAATCCTAATCAAGTTAATTATCATTTCTAAATTTAAGGCTTTAGGGAAGATATTTTCAATTCTTTGACTTTGAGGATGATGACATCATCATGACCTCATTTTTATTGAAATATATTTTTTACAAAATTGATTTTTACTAATTGCACATGAAAATTTCACTTAAACGTTTAATTTGATTTTTTTAGTTAATTCACTATGCTTAGCATTTTTTTACTTTAGAAATTGTTTAAGTGTTTCACTTAATGGGTCCAAAGGCCAAACTATCAATTTACTAGGTCACAAGTTAACTGGAGATGAATTTATGAGAGGTTATTATTATGTATAAGATAATACCCCAAATAGGGATAGTTCAACATGATGTTGAGTATTGATATCTGATATACAGATGAAATTAGGACATTCAATGATTCCTAGACTTAATTTACATTGTTTGATAGAAATTAATCTGAAGTCTAGTTGGAACACAGTTGTGGCCAAAACAGGGTGTCTACACAAACTATATGTTCTCTTTGAAAGTAAAAATTAGTATTTGTATAGAAAGAATGAATAAAAATCTATCATTCCATTATGTTATAAATATGAATTTATTATTAATATTTGATATTAATTATAATATATTAATAGAATTATAAGAAAAGTATTATGAGAAAAGAAATAAAATATAAAACATAAGAATTAAGTTATTGAGATCTTTTTTTAATAATTTATGACTACTAGGTAGAATAATGGATTTGTTTTCATCTCTAATGGCACAGTGATATGGTGATTGAAGATGAGAGGATTGTGTAGGTTGGTGAGCAGATCCTTCACTTAATTACTTTGGATAGACACAACATAAATATAGTTTAGGAGTTTTGTCCCTATTGCAAACCTCTTTATACTACTATTTTTATGTGCCCAAGCCAATTAAAGTTGGGAGAAGTCTCACCTCAACTTGTAATTTTAATTTGTTAATATATTTTTTCAAAATTTCTCAAAAAAAAAAAATTGAGATTGAGGGATAGAGTTTGAAGTTGAACTATGAATGAAAGAATTATATTGATGACTCTTAAGAAGGCCATGTTTGTCTTAAGTCATCTCTCTGATAAGTAAATTGACACATCTCTGATCCTTATAATAAATAAGATCTTGTACAGAACTTTGATTTTCTTTAAAAACGCAGTAAACTCTTTCACGAATCTTATAATATACTCAACACCTAAATATAAAATATTTTTGATTCTTGTTTATTATAATTAAATTTACAAATACATTAATGTTGAAATATATATATATACATTGTGTGTACTAATTTTTAATAAAAGCACATTTTCTTAGAGACTTATGTAGCCATTTGTGCACACAAGTTTCTGGATTACATTTTTCAACCTTTTGAAAAGAGAAAAGTCTATAGTTGGAGAGTGACATCGAGGATTTGAAAAATGAACTTAAAATATTATGTTGGAGAGAAAAAAAATACTAATAAATACCAATTTTTTACCCTCCCTAATAATATGCATGCTAAAATTAAACCATAAAACAAAAAATTATATTGACAACTCTTAAGAAAACCAACTCTACGTTGGATTAATGACTATAGTAACATATCTTTAATTATCATGATTAATAAAATTCCGTAAAGAATATTAATATCTTTTAAATCTTACCACCATCCACGGCAGCTGAGGGATGAGAATTGGCGGTTGATCCTAGCCGTCAATGAAAAATTCACGATGATAAGTTATGTATAATATTTTTGATCGGTATTTTCAATTACAATTTATATTCATTTTCAAGGAAATTGTCATCTAAGACGTGGATTAAAATGTTATATATAATTTATTCATAAAAATTATTTAACTATTCATAAATTAAAAATATATAAAATTTATTATCATATTTTATAATAAATTATATTATTCAAAAAAAATAGCATAACAATATGACATTTAATTGGTAATGTTATATGTATATTGAATAAAGAATTATTTAAAATAATTAATTTTGATAGATTTTTAAAATAAACTCACGCCATATTTAATAGGGTGAATGATATGGATGAGAGTTAAATCTCAACTCATCAAACTTATTTGTTTTCTTTTTCAAGAATCTTTTTAAGTGTTTAGTAATGTAGACATTTAATTTTTGTGTTGGTAGTTATTAGTTGTTGAATTGTATTATTTTAGGATATTTGTATGTTGTTGATTATTGATTTATATTAAGTTTTTATTGGTGTATTTTCACATGTTTTTTGTTGTCTTCTTACCTTTTCCCTCCTCATTTCTCTCTTTGTCCTCTTTATGTTTCCTCTCCTCCCTATTTCTTCAGTTTTTAGGTTTTTTTTTAGAAATATAAATTATGGTTCTAATACCTAGAACCATTCATTATATGACTCTGGAGTGGGTCCTTGTGACTCTTTGTTTTGGGTCTCTTGTGTTTTGAGCATCTGATTTGTCGATATTTTCCTTTCATTGTGTGTTTTCTTTCATGTTAAGTTCTTAATTTAAATTTTAAAACTATGTAAATATATAGATGCATTAGTATATATAAGAGATGAATGCACAAGAAATTGTTTACAATAATCCATCTAGAGATCAATTGTGAAAGCGTAAGAGAAGTTAGTCAAGATTATAATGTAGAGTTCAAGCATATCTAAAGTATTTATTTCTTTTTGAGAATTAATTATGTGTCAAACGGTTGAAATGTTTTTTTAGCCAAAAGGAAATTGAGTATCTACGATCGATAAAAATTTGAGGTTATGAAAAATTGGCCTAAACCCAAAACACTTGAGGCTTTGTGGATTTTTGGGCCTCACTAAATATTATTAAAAGTTTGTTTAGGACTATGAGAAATTTATAGCTCCATTGACAATCCAGTTGACAATGGATGCCTTTCATTGGTTGGTCAAAGGTGGCGAAAACAACTTTCAAAATTCTCAAGCAGGGAATGTGTACTATGCTAGTTTTGGCTATGTATGAATTCTCCAAACCCTTTTTCATCAAAAGTGATGTCTCACGAAGACAAAATGGGATTTTGACATATGAGCCATGGTTTTATCCAGCTACATCCTTATAAGTAATCCTCCTTGAAGATAAAGGGTCGTCATAAACCAGCACCCAATTTTTATGGTCTTTATAGAGTGCTCTAAAATATTGGTCTTGTGGCACATAAGATGGAGCTTCTATATTCATCCAAGATCCATCCTATTTTCCATGTATCATGTTTGAAGAAGGCCATTGGTTAGCATGTTCGAGCTCAAACATAACTACTTGAGTTTGACACTTAAGGCTCTATCCTCTTGGAACATGAGTCTATCCTAAACAGGGACCTACGCCAGCTCCACAATTGTAATACTATAGATCTTCTAGTATAATGACACAACATGGAATTGAAAGATGCAACGTGGGAACCCTTACTCCGGTTATAGAAATAATTTTTTCATCTCAACCTTTAAAAATGAATATTTTTTAAGGAGGGCATGTTATGACCCCTTCATCCTAACTCTTTTATTTTGTATTAGGTGTTAATAAAAGTTTGGATATATATACTTTGTAAGTTGTCCCATTAACTATTTTTAATTATCAATGGTATTATAGTTTTCATCGTAGATGTTTAGTTTGTCAATGAAGTTGTGCCAACGAATCATAAAAACCTTTTACATCAAAATTTTACAATTTGCTAATTTCAAGAGTTTTTTGTTATTTTCTTCGATTGGTGTTAAATTCTAATAAAATGTAGCTATGGATTGTCTCCAATTACATCATGGGAAAATGATAAATACTTGGAAGACCTAAAGGATAGTATCAAAACCAGGGCACCCCTTACAGTTTTTGGCTGCATGTAAATAATAAGACTGCTATTTGCAGACACCAACTCAACATTTTTTTTATTTTTTAGTTGCATACAACCATTTAAACAAAAGTGCAAGTCAACAAATGTAACTCTATTCTAGGTATCCTTCTCCTTATACAAACTGTAAAAACCATTTGTAGTGATACATGCATCGTAACTCCAAATTTGATGATCAAATTTATTTGTCATATTTATTTATGATGCCACCTAACTATCTACATTGCCCTCCAAGTGTAGATCCATTTTTGATTTCATTCTACACGGGAAGAGGAAGCATTATACAAAATATACATGCTTATTATAATCCATTTATAAACTTTGGCATCTCGCCTAAAAAATGAATGTATTTTATGGATTCAAAACGTAAATACGAATACAGTGACCAAATTTAAATGATGTACTACTTGGAGTTAATATATTATAATACAATATCCTATATATATCAATGTGTACTATATTATGTTAATATAATATAATAATATTATTAAATATTTAATATTTTATATATAATAAAAATATAATAATATATTAATATTATATAACAATATATAATTTAACATTTTAATTTAGAAAAAGAGGTATTGCTTAGTGATGAAGATAGAGGAGCTGGCCAACATGGTCCCTATGTGCTTATGGATATTTTTTCCTTCTCTAAATTATGAGTAGATGCCACATCACCTCGATGAGACAATGAAACAATAACATTTAAAACATGATTATCTTGATCCAATAGGCCCTACCTACATGTTCTATATGTAAAGGGCATCTATCAGTAACCGTATTAAGAAGAGTTGATAATTATTTATGACTTTAACAAAGCTTTCATATGTAAAGTAATCAATCACTATTTTACTTAAAAAATCTAGTTAAATATATTTAAGCAGACAGAGTATGCTATTTAACTATTTGCCTTTTTTTTCTTATATTTACACGCTTGCAACATTCTCACATGGCCTTGTATCCTCGGCTTGTATAATTATCAGTGTGAAGGAAAATGTTAATATAAATAATATACATTAATAATACAGTAACATATTAATAACAGTGTATAAAATATGATACAATACTAAAATAATATGATTTTATATATATATATATATATATATATAATTGTTAAAATCAATAGTACATTAATGTTTCATAATAATTTGTATACAAAAAATGAGATGGTGACAATGGTTATGTGTTTAGAGTGAGTTATAAGTATCAATTTACATTTTCATTTTACGAAATGTTACTTTACCAAAAGATAACACATTTTGAAAATGATATCAATAGTTGCAATAACTTTATAGAGAAAGTTGCAATTACAATAAACTATTGCTTTTCGATCTTCACAAATATATTATTTTAAAAATATTTCTTAGAAATCATGGAATGCAATTACTTTTCTCTTATTAAGCTTTAATTTCAGTAGATCCCATCAAAAAAGGCAACTACATTTACAAATAAACAATGTAATTAGAAAAAAATCATGCAATAACAAAACATGCTTTGCAAAAATGTTATTTGTGTCAACGATGTTCTTACTACAAATAAATAGATATTTACGTAATTTCCAATCAAATACACGCATAATAAATAATTCAATATAATAAATTTATATTTTGCATGTGACTTTAAGCATTCCCAAGTGTGCAAATATTAACGTGAATGGATACCACACAATTGTCGCTTTGGTATATGCAATATAATGCTTGAGGGTATGTAGCATTCAGAACTGCATCCATGTACCACTTGCAATTCCCTACCCTGCAAAACATAACTTCAACGTAACTCTTATTTTTAAAATGTTTATTCAATTTGAATGAGCAATAAAAAATCTTGTCTATTATACCGATGAGATGTGGGTGAGTTGGTAAAGTACTTTGGTTATTATAAGCACCATTCAGGGTCAAATCTCAGATGGTATTGGAGGTCGGTTGTGGCTGATCGTTACTATTGGGTTGGTTGTGGTTGTTGATGGTATTTTCAGATTGGTTATGACCATCTATTAGTATTCTCGAATCAATTATGACTATTGTTGGTAATTATGGTAATTGCATACTTAAGGATCCGAGCCCCAATTGTATCCCAAACAGTTTAAAATTTCAATCAAAAACATATAAAGATAAAGATGCCACCAAAATCGAATCTATCTATAAAAAAACTCATTCATTATATCATTTAAACTATCTTTTATAAACTTAAAAATTATATTATATATATATATATATATATATATATATATATATATATATATATATAAATATAAATATAAACACTAACTTTACATACTACTTATTCTATCTCGGAACCAAAATTAGTATTTGGATTAAGATAATAAATAAAACTTTATATGTTCAATTATATTATAAATATGACTATATTATTAATGTTTAATAATAATTATAATGTATTAATAAAATTATAAGAAAAATAAATTTTAAATAAAAATATGTAAAAAAAAATAAGACATAAAACATAAAAATTGAGTAGTTAATTTTTTTTTTTTTAAATGTCATAATATACTCAACATTTATATATACAAAATATTCTTAATTCACTATAACAAAATTTACGCATTCACTAATGTTTAAAAAATTAAACTATATTGGAGAGTCAAAAAAGACAATAATAAAAAGAAACGCCAATTAACAAGACGACGGTGGACTCATTGTGCCTTTATTTACCTAACTAGTTTCTTTTGGCTCTACCATATCTCCATTTTTTTTCTCCATGCTTTTGGTCCTGCTTTTGTCTAATCATTCAACTTTTATGAATGGAGGGGGTAGGTGACCTTTTTCTTAAGTGTTTCACTTTTGGTCTTTTCTACAACAAATTATGTTAAGACCTTTACCTCTTTGTTTTGGGCAATGAATATGACTAGTAGTTGTAATAAAGGTGGTGCAAGGGATGTAAGGTAAAGTAAGATTTTTTAAAATGAAAGAGTATAAATTAACAGTTGTATTATATTCAAAATTCATTGTCATTGATTTTGTCTTATTTTTTATGCAAAAATGTTAAGAAATAATATTATAATATATTTACAGGTGGTGATGATAGAAAATAAGGTGATACATTCCTTTATTTAGCATGACAATGAGTTGTGTGATGAGGAGATGTTTCATTTCACAATGAGCTTGAATAATGGCAAAGTAGTGGGGAAGAGCAAGGCCATATATAATATGAAAGCAATGAAAGATTTTTAGGTGTGTTGTGTAATGATGGTGAGTGGCAATGATAATGTATTTCAAGTGATGGACTTGAAGAAGCCCAAAGAGATATATACATGCAAAGTTCAGTGACACGTCACATGTGTAAATACAATCTGTAACTTCGATAAAATTGTTCAATTACCTAATACATGATTGAAACATTGATCATCTCATGAAAATAGGTGTCAAATATCCAATCGCTCCTCTAAAATATTAGAGAGTGCATCACTTGTCAATTTACGAGTTTAAAAGTAACTAGATGAAAAATCTCACTACTTTAACTATATAAAACCAAATTAGATGATTCAGAAACCAAATTGATGAAAAATGAAGCTTCCTCAATGAAAGATGCCTCCTATATAATCTTAATTGACCGATGCAAGATGCCATATGCAAGTAGATAAGGATACACATATTTCCAAGCTTTTTCCATTCTCATTCTTAGTGACACTAATAACAGTCATTGTATTAGTAATAATAGTGCTCATTTCTCTATATTCAGTGAATGGAGGAAAGGTAAAACTACCACTAGGACCAATCTTCCTTCAAGTTATTTCATCTCAATGAAAACAAGTGTCAGATATCCAATGGCTCTTCTAAAAACATAATGAATACACAATGTGTCCGTTTAGACGATTCTAAAATTAATTAGACAAAAAATATGACTAAGTTACCTATATAAAACCAAATTAGACGTCTCTAAAACCAAATTAATAAAAAATAAAAAGGCTTCCTCAATAAAAAGATGCCTCATATATAATCTAATCAATTAATGCATGATGCCATATATGCAAATAGATATGGATACATATATTTCTCAGTTTTTTCCATTCTCATTCTTAGTAACACTAACAACAATAATTGTATTCATAATAGTAGTGCTCATTTCTCTTTATTCAATGAATGGATGAAAGGAAAAACTATCGTTGGGACCACAAGTACTGTGAATTTTGGGTAATCTGCAGGCCATGTGTTCGAATCCCCACCAATCTGTACATATTCTCTCCAAGTGTTATGACAATATGATGTATCTCAAATTATTCATCACTTTGGTTGTTATAGCTTCCTATGTGGTTAAAATTCGTTCAATAATAGGACTTACACATGAGGGGGATTTTTAATGTGTAATTATCCTAAGAAAATGGTTTGGTGGACCTTAAACCTATAGTAGACTCCCTCTCTCAAGGGCCAAGGTAACTATTTTCCATTATCAAAAAAGTATGTTCTATACTCCATTTAGACTTTTGTCTTTCATCTATAAGATTTGTAAAAATATTGAACATTATAGATAACATTAAAGTCTTTAAAATATATGAAAAGTAACCCAAAAAAAAACTTCTTCATGAGAACTTTCCTAATGGAACTTTTATGATCCACACAGTTGGACTGCTTGTCTTAAGCTTACAAAAGGCGGTGACACTATATAAATATGAGCACCATCAACATGTCAAAACACATTACCACCAATCATATCAAAAAATATCCATGGTAAAACTATTTGGAAGCTTTGAAAGAATTAAATTTGTGCATATGGTTGCATAATCAACATTATTCTTATTCTTCCTTGTTGCAATGAGAGATGTGTATTTCAATGAGCAACGTCCCTTTGTTTACAAGCATTCTATGGGAGTATTCAGGACTAAGATTGGTGTGATTAGGTCACTTAGAAGTTGAAATGAAGTAATGAAAGATTTAACATGAGCCCAATATATTTAAATTTAATAACTATGGAACCCAATATATTTAAATTTTATAACTATGGATCCCAAAGCCTTGATGCTACCTCTAATCTTAAATATATACTATGTTCTCTATATTTGTTTAAGGATGGAGTTCATTGAATATGGACTGATTTTTTCATTTTTAGAGGACCCATTTAATATCTGACACCTATGTTCATTGAGATGACACTTATTTCAATCATGTATTGGTTAACTAAAAAATTTCAGTAGAATCTTTGTTCTAGTGGTAGTTGTCTTTCCTCCATTTACCAAATAAAGAGAAACATGAACACTATTGTTATGAATATTATTGTTAGTGTTAGTGTTAGTGTTACTGAGAATTAGAATGGAAAAAGCTTGGAGATATGTGTATCTATATATGTTTTCATATGGCATCCTACATTGGTTGTGTTAGGACCTCATATAATGAAGGAATAGTAAAATATATTCAATGATCAAACTTGATGTTTACAATGCAATGTAAGCCTTTATAAAATTGCGTAAGGTGGTTGAGTTATTTATCAAACCTCTCAATGGGATCAACCAACCAACTTATTACTAACATTTATTTATCAACTTTTAACCTATTAACATAATATTAAGCTAGAGGGGGTGTCTCATACGAGATGCTTGCCCCTATATAAAAGTAATTAATCAAAACAAATTGGATCAAATGACCCCAAAACCCCCTTGACTCAAAAGGGTAAAGCATAAGATCATCTACAGATATGACTATGAAGTCAAAAAAATCTTTGTTTTATCTAAAAACTAACATAATGTAGACCGCAGTACTAATCATCGATGTCACTTTCAAGAAGCTCACTACCCCATAAATTATGGCATAAATGATGAACACGATCAGGGTCTACTCTTTTGACTATTTTGTATCGTATTGTAGTAGAACACAATCAATGCCTACTCAAATATATTAATCCACATAAGGTCTCACATTGAAACCTGTCGATACAACCACCAATGGATGATCGAAGGCCATGCACCATCTTCCCCCTATCATGTGATAGGTGAGAAGTATGCAGTGAAAAAAAATCCAAACAATTGTGTTTGCTTGTCATCAGGAATATCAATGAACTAAAAAAAGTAAAATTGAACTAAAAGCAACAAAATCCAAGCCAAAAATGCCACTATAGAAAAATATATATAAGTTAACAACTCACTCAATATGGGTGAATATCTATGTAATTAGAACAGATTGTTAGATCCATTGGGACCATAGACCTAGGCCATGTAGGATGCATCTTGGTCAGATGAAGTGTCAGAATGCCCATAAATGCTAGAGTAACATGAAGAATATCCACCAGAATGAACAACATAATTTTATTCGACTTTATTTATGTGTATGGAGAGTGGTTTTCAACAAGGACATACATCAAGAGGATGACCAATACCGCCACATTGATAACATATTGGTTCTTTCCTATGTTTGAGAGAACTAGAAAAGGAGGAACCATGGGAACAACCACTAGATCAAGAAGAATTCTTATGTCATGCCTATGTTTTGAGGAATCTAGAGAATGCTAATGAGAATGTTGATAATAATGTCTCAGAGAATAGGTCAGAGAATGTCTCTAAAAATGCCTTTGTGCATGTCTCTTTTGAAGTTGGTGTTCCCTGCCTTTGTGAAGTAGGCATCTTTTGTAGACTGATTTTTCTTCTTTGTAAACTAATGCTCATGTTGAATGAGTAATTCACAAATGGAATCAAATGTTACTTTATTGAACTTATCACTAAGCTATAACATTTTGACAAAATTGTATAGGTATAATTAAGGCCATTCAAAGTGATTGAAATAAGCATATCATCATTGATTTTTTCATATGTAATGCAATACTCTTGCATCAAAGTCTTCATTCTTGAAACATATTCAGAGACATCTTCTTCAGTGTTTAGATTGTTATTTAACAATTACATTAGGAGATCAATCCTTTTATATGTAGTTTATTTATCATACAAAACTTTTAATGCTTTATAGGCTTTCTAGGCATCACACTTAAATAATTCAATGTGTATAATTACTTGAGTAAAACATGATGACTTTAACAACATGAGTGCACACTTGTCATGTTTTTAGAATTCAAGAAGTGTGGCAGCATCTATGGGTAGAGTATTTTATTTTCCCACTATTTTCCATAATTCATTGAATACTAGGGTGTTTTCCATATTTAGGCTCCATTCTTTATAGTTTTTAGGAGTTAATCGTCCTGTTTTAGAAATAAGGCTTACAATTTTAGTCATAATCACACAAAAATATTGTGAAAAAATAAGGGAATGATAAATGGGGCTTTGCCTTTATCCTCGTAGTAGATTTGAAATACAATGATTTTGATTATAAGACCTATTGAACATTTTATGCAAAATTCACACAAATTACACTCTTATATCTCCAAAATCATTCTTTGTTTACTTCTTTTCTCTTTACAAAGCTATTAAAAACTGAATATTCTGGCTAAGATATTAAATTGGGTCATAAATAAGGTTGAACAAAAGTAAACTTAGTGGGTTTCCTAGTAGTAGATTTGAAATACAATGATTTTGATTCTAAGACCTATTGAACATTTTATGCAAAATTCACACAAATTACACTCTTATATCTCTAAAACCATGCTTTGTTTACTTCTTTTCTCTTTACAAAGCTATTAAAAACTGAATATTTTGGCTAAGATATTAAATTGGGTCATAAATAAGGTTAAAAATAAATAAACTTAGTGGGTTTTGAACGTGAGATCTCTCAAATACAAGAGACTTATAAAATTTGGCTATCCAAGTCTTATTTAAACCTTCATGACATATACTTTGAATATTTTCATTATAAATTGTATTTTTGAGTTGTGAAAAATTTAAAAATATATATGCATGTAAAATTAATTTACTCTCATAATCACTCATGAGATGAGAAGTGTTTTTGGTTATTTCTTTTGTGGGGTCCATTGAAGATGAAAATAAGTCAGAAATAAATCAAATTACTTGTATGCCATGTTAATCACCAGGTACGTAGAAATGTGTTGCAGGTACTCAAAGATGCATTAGAGTTTCTCCAAACTGCACCAAATTGCTCAATACTTTGTAAAAATTCAAACAAGGGCTATTTAATGGCTTCAAATGCCATACATAATATAAAAATGGTTTAAAACTAATCTTATATAAATATAAGTTGTATAAAATAAGAGTTTAGGACATTTTCATGTTGTATAAAGATTCCAAGCTGAATTTTGGGCCATATAGGCCCTACAAACAATGAACAAGGTTAATTTTAATATTTTTTGACTAATTAAATGCATACAAGGGAGATCAAAGATGCCATATACATTTTCATTTATTGCTTTCAAAATTAATTGCAATTTTTTTTCTATTTTAGTACATAGTCATTTTACTCGACATAGTCTCTTATAAACTATATGTTTTTCTCCTACCTACAATACTAGGTTGACCCTGTCAACTTTGTACACTTTTTCATTCAGTATTTACAGTATTAGGTCGACACTGTCGACTCTTTACACTTTTTCAACCCTTATTTTTTGTACTAGGTCAACTTTGTATAATTTTTAGCCCCTATTTTTTATACTAGATTAACCTTGTCAACTCTATATAATTTTCAAAACCTTATTTTTTGTACTAAGTTGACCTAATCGACTCTATACAATTTTTTGTCACTTTATATTTCCTTATTTTTACATCTTTCTTACCTTGTTTAGTTTTTCCCCTTCATCATGAACTTCATGTTTGAAGACAACACTTAGATGAATTCAATAGATATGATGAGTTTTACCAACCCTCATACAGTCTCCCATAAGCAAAGTAGGGATCCTCTACTGGATGAGAGTAATGTTCATATATCCATTCACACAATGAACTATGGGACCCTTCCTCATTCTTCATCACTTTTTAATCCTCTCTTCTCACTTGAAGATCAACTCAAATTAGAGTATACCCCTAAAATGCTCTTCTTTATCTCTAAATTTCCTCAACATTGAGGAAATGATCCTTCTATCATTTACCATCTCATGATCAGTGGTCAAGTTTAAGAGCCTTATGCACCTTATCCCACATTCTCATGTGGATCTGGGGGTATTAGTTTCTCTTATTCTCAACCTCTTCCCTCTATTATGACCCCTTCTCATACCATGACCTCTTCTTCTTTAACTTCTTCTACCTTCATGCCTAGTATATCCACTAACATGGTAGGGTCTACATCTAGTGGGCCTCTCCTAACACCCACTCTCCTTAACTCTTCCACTAGTACATCATTTGTTACCCAAGGTAATCATGCTTCTAGTTTTTCCTCTTTTCTTCCCTTCACTAGTTTATCTTTTGCCACACAAGCAAATTTTGCTACTAGTGCCTCACATTCTAACAGTTCCTCTCAATCTCCTACCAACACCAATAGTGGTACTCAATCCACTAATGCCGACTCTAATGCTTCAAATAATGCTTAATCAAACCCATCAACTTTTATTACAAATGCTTAATTAAATGAATACTTTTCAAGCTCATAATACAAAACAAATTATGAGAATGCAAAATCACCTTCTCCATCTTCAAACCCACCCTCAACCAATGCCTTGGGGCATGCATTCAAAATGTTCCCCCACCTCCTCTTTGAGATTCCCATGGTAATTTCATCCCTCAGCCTCCTCTTGTCAACAAGACAATTAACCATCTTCAAAATTAGCCTCTTACAACTCAAATTGCTAATATAGATATAGGAGGTATCACCCCTACCATTTATTATAATGGGTCAACTAATCCTACTCTTCATCTAAAAACATTTGTAAATCTCTATAAATATTGGGTCAAATTGAATACCTTTACCGCTACCAAGCTATTATCCAAAACTCTCATGGGTGATGCTTTAGATTGGTACAACCAACTTAAAACTCATTCTATTACTAGTTTTGTAGATTTAATAATTGCTCTATTCCAAGAGTTCCAAGCTAGTGATCTTCCCGAGAATACTTTGGCCCACTTTATAAATTGTAAACAACTTGAAAATGAAACTTCCCAAACTTTTGTTAAAAGGTGGAAAACATTGTCCAACAGATGTGAACATAACATGGCTAATGATAACCTTTTCCATCTCTATACCAATGCTCTTTTTCCCAATTTGTCATATCAGGTTTGTACTCTCTCTCTACGTACCACCCCAACCTTATACAGGTACTCGTATCTTACTTAAAAACAAAAATTGTAATGATACCAATGATGGTGTCATATACTCTTATGACACCATTCACACTATTTAAGTTTTCATTCTTAATCAGTCTTTAGAACTAGCTCCCCCTTCAAATTTAATTTAACACCATTCATCTTTGTTTATTGGCATTATAACATTGGTTGTTGACTTAAAGTTATTAGTCATTGATTATGTTCTGAAGGCAAGTTAACATTTGAATTGGTGTTGTACACTTAGTTTAACTACTTCAAGGTCTTATGGTGGTTTGGAAATTTTGATTGGTATTCAATGTTTATTACACCAAGTCATAGCTTAGCTTTAACTAGGTAAAAAGGTCATGACACACCTTGGGGCATGGCATTAGTTGAGGTGTTTATTTTATTGTTTATGACTTTGGGTTTTGGCATTAGCTCGCCATTCAATGCAAGAAGGTCGAGACTCATACAAGCCCTTTTAAGGTTATTGCATGTTCATTTTGCTTATCATTTGGAAGCTCTGCACTTGGGGAAACTCTAATAAAATTTGGGCATGGCAGCCAAGGGAAATAGGAATGCAGTTAGTTTCATGAGCTCAAATTGTAGTGAGTCATTTGTCTTGTTGGCTATGCGAGAGTTTTTGTCGAGTTTTTTTGTGGTTCGAGTTGACTTTAAAGGGTCGACTGGTTTGTTGCATTCATCATGGGAAAAGTTGGAAGCTCATGGAGGTAAGGGAAAAGAAGTAAATTTGCCATCATTTACATACTTTTGACTATTTTTTCAAGTAAGAAATGTGTTTAAATTTTTGAGTGGTTTTATAATTCGGCCTTGCTAGTTATGGACTGGGTTTTTGTTTGAAAATGAATGCAGTCGTTGTATTATTATATGGCATGCAAAATGAAGTGTTATAGTGGCTTCTTTGTGTGATGAAAACCATGTAGGGTTTCAGTTTGAATCTAGATTATTGTTGTTGGTTTAACAAAAAGATTTTTAAAGCCATATGGCCTTAGTCATGACATGCAAATAATACTTCCTAAGTGATGTTGGTAAGATCCATTTTTGTTTTTATTGAAGTTCATTATTATTTTTAAAATCTATTTAGGGATATGACTATGCATATTATATTATGGGTTCTTGTTATTTTTGAAAAGCCTGGTTGCGATTTGGAACCCTAGCTATATAATTTTAGTTTTATTTCGGTTATTTTATTTGAACAAACACAAGCCTATGCATTTTAGGTCATAGCCTTTGAAGAATTTAATAAAATGTTGAGTTACAGATAGAGTTCAAATACCATCTGTATTTTTGCTTAAAATATTTTTTATTACTATTTTAATGTATTTCATTTTTAGTCATACGACCAAGATATTTGATTTGGGTCATTATGGGTTTTTTAATTATGATGAAGGTATATTCTTAGTCACTTGATATTGATTATCTACAATGTTGTTTGAATTCAGGTTATAGATTATTTTGATGATTTGCACACATCATGAGTTTTAAAATCTAGTTTGATGCTAAACATTTATATGAATGATTTCAGTCATTATTATCATTACTAGTTAGTGACAATGACCTTGAGATCTTTTTATCATGATTTTTCATTTGACCCTATTGGTCAACATTGAGCTAGTGTTTTAAGAACATTTGATGTTATTTTATTTGATTAGTGCAGTTAACTTTACTTTCACTAGATGTGGGAATATGTGCCTTGCATGAGAACTTAAGTTGAGTTTTGAGGTCTTTATTAGATGGATGCAAGTTTGATAATATTTTTCATGAAGGTTTTATAATGTTGTTTTTAAGTATACGGTTTGGTTTGTTCCTTGAAAGTTGTTTGAGTCATTTAAGTTAATTTTATTTAGATGTAAATATTTAAAGAATATTATTTATATTCAGGGTTACTAGCAGTAATATAATTACATTTATTTTGGGTGTTGTACCCTAACAATGGATTCGATCTTAAAAGTTCAATGCCATCAATTTCACTCTTAATATTCAATATTAGAATGTTCTAAATGAGCTTCAACATTTGGAATAACTGTAAAGCTCTTAGTGTTATTAACCATGAATGTAAATAGTCTTGTTTGAATGTTTTTATCATTTGGTTTTGTTAATTCAAACTCAATTAAAATTGTACCATACTCACTTCTCTTATCTATCTAGAATCACATCCAACTAATGGATGGGGTGGTCTAAGGGCACTTATGGTTAGGCTCATTAGGTTTGGAGAGGTGGGAATTTGTAACATTGGATTACATGTAAAAGATTATTGTTTTTACTTATTTTGGTTTAGTTATTTTGACAGTTGGTTGCAAAAAGACTTGACTCATTAATGTATAATTAACTTCCTTAATTATATTGATGCTCATCAATTATATGATAAAAGGTTAAGCTTATGTTTAATTTGCATGTTCAAGTTAGAGTATACAAGTTGACTTATAGTTGTGATTAGAGTTTGATCTTTTAAATATCAAATTATTCATTATGATGTCATTTATATATATGACTATAAACATGGATTGTGTCAGTTTCATATTATGAACTTTAGCTACAGGACTTAAATTGATTTATGCATTAGTTTATTATTACTTAGAGTATGTAGACTCATATTTGAACTTCTAAGTGTTATGATTAAATTTAGAAGGAGGATACATTTATTTGCATAGTTGTACAAGTTCATTGAGTTGTCTTATATTATGAATATGTATTCACGAAGCTTTTTAAATTTCATATGACTATTCAATTTCTATTAGTCTTCTTATCTCAGATTAATGGCATTGAGTTAGTTAGATAATAGAAACAATAATTAGTTGCTTTTGAATTACAGCTATAAGATTTAATTGTGACATACTATGTGAGCATTGTGTTTGTTAAAGTGTACAAGAGATTGGAAAGTGGTACTTTGTATGTATAAAGTATATATGATATTCCTCATGTCAAAATTAAGTTGTTAAGATTACTTTTCGTAAATTATTATTATTTAATCAATATGCTTATTAAAGTTGTATAAAAAAATTATTTAATCAAAGATAAGTTGTGTCGATTGGCATTTTTATATACTTATGATAAGCCTTCATTTTTCTACATCAAAACATAAGACCTATGTTAAAGAGTTGAAATTGTTAAATTGACTCTATGTTTTGGATTATTTTAAAGAACTTAAAAAGTGTTTAAAGTTAACATCCTCTTGTTGGGCCCCCAATTTTGAAGAACATTTTAGCTAAGTAATTTTGATGACAAGCGGCATGGGAGAGACATGATGAAATACCATGGCATGGGAGTCCATGGCATAGAAGAAGCAAGCCCCATGGAGCAAAGAAGCATAATACATAGAGAACCTGAGAACATAAGACTTAGATATTAGCAGAAGACTTAGGGAAAGTGTGGAAAGTGAAGACAATTATGGATCGGTTCATAAGAACTTTGGAAAAGACTAAGTCAAGTGTGAATCCAACTCTAGCCCATAGGAATATTGGCACTTGATGACGAGCATCCAACATAGAGATAAAATATAGGGGTAGTTAGGCCCAGGTCTATAGAAATTTATTGTAAATGGATTTCCATGTCTCAATTCTATTCATGATCATTAGCAAGTCATCTTGTTTGTATTTAATTCTATAATTGATTGGTCAGAGTAAACCAAGTATAAATACCCCTTGTTTTACTTTGTATTGTTGTTGACGAGTTGGTTATCATTGTAGTTCTAGAATCATTGTAATCTTTGACATAACTTATGAATATAATGGAAGGTATCCTGTGTTGATGAAATTATTATGTTCATTTGTCTATGATTATAATGGATTTGATATTGTCTATTATCATTTTGTGCCAACTTATCTTTCTTTTGATAGTTAAGTGATGAACAAATAAGTTGAGTTAGACACAAAAATAAGGATGAGTTTAGGACTTAGTGCTTGTTTGAGTTCCCTAGTTTAGGAAATTAGATGAATACACCCTCAGGTGATAAAACCAATGAGAACTGGTCTTAAGCTACATGCTTTGGGTGAGCGTGCAAGAACCTTTTATTGCATGATAAGATAGTGCGTTATCACATTGTAACTCTTGTTTTCTTAGGCATGCAACTAGGGAGAAGATATACAAGATTAAAAGAAAAGAGCCCAACACATATTTAGGATTATATAATTAAGAAAATCATTTTTAGAAACCATTATATCACTATTTAAAGTGATAGGACTATTTTTGAAATAACCTTGTATAGTTTGGGATTGTTAGGTTGAACAATTATAACTAAGATTAAATTAACGTGATTCAAATACTATACAAATGTTAAAACTAATTTATCAAACTAGTTTGTAAATACTTAAGTTCTTAAAATGTCATATATTCCAATGGCTATTTCATTGAGGCATGATGTGGTTGAGGAACACCTACTTCTTATTTGAAATTGGCTTAAATAATAATAATAATCTATTTTATTTCCTTATAAAGACATGGAATTGTAACAAGACAATGTGATGACTTATAATTAAAGAATTAATAAGTCTTCCTTATAAGGTAAAAAAGAGAAAAGCTTCTAACATATAGTTTTAAAAAATTATGTTTTAGCTTGGTCTAAAGAACGTTTACCTAAGTTGAAGTTTGATTCACTTAATTAATAAGGTTAAGTGTTAAACCTTGTATAAGTGCATTGAGTTCCTTGAAATCATGCGTATTAAAATAGTGATGTTTTATGTATGTTTTTATAACCTATAATTTAGGGTTGACTAAACTTAATAAGATCTTAAGCAGGCATGTATTGACCTATACCTTGAGACTAACCCCGTCTCGTAAAAAGGTAAGATGTTTCAAAGCAAAACAAAAGCATGGTTGTTGAAACATCTTAATAAGTTTATCGATATGCTTATACCTTTATTTTAAGCTCCTTAAGCTACCTATCAGTTGGATGAAAATCTTTTCCCTTGCTTGTTTGTGATGTGTTCCAAAGCTTTGCATTGCTTTTAGAAATAGTCTTTTTCCTTGATCACTGCCTGTTGCTTGTGAATTAATAGATCTTAGTATGATGATTTTTCTATTGAATCTATCTTTATTTCCTACAAATGGTTGATGTAACTTTTCTTATTTATGCATTGAGGTACCAACTATTGTATAGCCTTTATAGGTAGTCAGGTAAGTGTATAAGTTAGTGATGACTTTACGAGAAAAGCCACATTGAATTACGCAAATAGGCATGCATGAGTGTTTCTACATTGACCCACTGCTATCTGAATACTAAGTGGTCAAAATGCTTCCTAATGAAGTCTTGGTTAATTTATGGACTTGGTCTAGTACCTATGTTGGCTATGACATAGTTATGGATCTCACTTCATCTTTCCATGCTAAACTCTAATTAAATATTTGTATCGTAGTTATTTATCTAGGTAGTATAAAAATAAATTATGGTTGTTACAAATGGGCTCACCAAACCAACTAACTTATTACTAACATAATTTATTTATTAACCTAACATACTAACATAAGATTAAACTAGAGGAGGTGTCTCATACGAGATGCATGCCCCTATACAAAAGTAACTAAGCAAAACAACTTGATTCAAACAACCCAACAGGTTAATTATATTATATAAGAGGCATCTCATTGAGAAAATCTTTCCATTTTTCATCAATTTGGTTTTAGAGTTGTCTAATTTGGTTTTATATAGTTAAAGATATCAATTTTTTTGTCTAATTAATTTTAGACTTTTATAAATAGACACATGATGCATTTTTTACGAGTTTAGAGGAGTCATTGTATGATCTAACATCTATTTTCATTGACATGACACCCATTTTCATTAACACAATAATTGCTTCAATTATGTATTGTGTAATTAAAATAATTTGGTGGAAGCTACATATTGCATGTGTATTTCACTAGGTTTCTTTGAGTCCACCACCTAAAATATCATGTCATTTCCCTCACCATCGCTGCCCAATTCACATAGAAATATTTCATCCATTGGATGTTTTGTACATGGCCTTGCCCTTCCTGACCATTTGGCTATTACTCAAGCTCACTGTGAAATAAAATGACTCCTTCTTGCACATCATATTGCCATACCATATGAAGGAACACGCCACCTCATTTTACACCATCGCCTACACTAGAAATATCATATTATTATTCCATAACACTTAGTTCATAAAGGGTGAGATGGGGTCAATGGTCATGGGTTTTGAATAAGATATAAATGTTAATTTATACTCTTATACTTTACAAAACCCTGCTTTACCAAAACAAAAAATTACATCCTTTACAACGTAATTCACACCTTTGGGGCAACTCCAAATTTATAGTCCTTTTGCCTCCTTATTAGTACCTCCAAAGGTACTATAGTCATCACAAAATTATTAATTTTTCCTTTTGACTAATCAATCTCTGTTATTTTAGTATTCATAATTTTTAATATATAGTTTTAATTAATTTTCCCTCTCTTACCCCTTATTCTACAGTCAAGGGTGAAATGTGAGATTTTTGATGTCATTAATAGTGTGAAGGGTATTTTTTAAATTTTCTTATCTAAGGCATAAACCTCTATCTTGTTATTGGGTTGCTTAGACAATAGATAACAAACATGTGTGTGTGTGTGTGTGTGTGTGTGTGTGTGTGTGTGTGTGTGTGTGTGTGTGTGTGTGTGTGTGTGTGTGTGTGTGTGTCTTGGGCGTGTAGAAGAAAGAAGAAGCTATAGGCACAATATGGTTGTGTGTTCACCTTCACACAATTGCAGTGGAGTACGATCAAACTTTAGACCTCTCTTCTTAATATAACATGCAGGGACTTGGATGTTTGTTATATAAATTGGAATAAGTGTAAATGAAGTGTTAGTATCTGCCAATGAAGGAATTGTGAAGAATATCAGGTCTGCATGGGCATCCAAAATCTAGAACAATGTAGTCTGGCAATTTGAACTCTCGTCATCTATGATAATTATTGTTCCTCTCCAATGAATTTAGAGAGAAAATCCACCCATACAGTTGTATCTTCTTCGACATGATAATGTCTCTAATTCAAGGTCGACATCAACAATTCCACATCAATGTCTTCCTCAAATTATTCTTTGCATTCTTAGAAAATTGAGGAATTGCAAGGTAACCTAAGATAAATCAAAAATCATGTTGATCACATTATAACAAAATAAATACTGAAAACCATTTGGGAGAATTTTTGGACATATCGTCAAGCCAGCAACTGTGCTGAAATTCACTACAGATTGCTTGTCCACATAAGCCTCATTAGCATCATACTCATTCAATATCCACAACAATAATATCTGAACCAATGGGAAGTAACATAAAAGAATAGAAAGATCCAAAGACAAATCTTTGGTTGTGGCATAATAATGAAAAAACCACCGACATAATTATGAATATGAATATTTCATTATAAACCATAACAAGTAGATAAGGTTGCATGAAACGTACATTTGAAATAAGATCTTGCAAGAGAAAAAAGAGATAAAACATAAAGCATAAAGTACGAAAGTTTAGTTGTTGAGATATTTCTCCTAACAATTCATGATTGTTGAATAAATAAAGGGATTGTTTGTGGACTTCAAATTGAGGTTGAAGAAAAGAGTTAGAGATTGAATCATGAAACAAAGAGTTGAGCTGAAAAACTCCTAAAGATGTCAAGTTTGTGTTGGATCATCTCTCTAATGAATACAATAATATATTTTTAATCCTCATAATAAATAAGATCTCGTAAAGAATATTAATTTTATCTAAAAATGTAATTTATCCTACCATAGATCTCGTAATACACTAGACACCTAAATACAAAATACTTCTCTAATTTTAATTTATTATTGTAAAATTTAAATATATAATAATATGTCTGACACAAACACACAATCTTTAAAAAATATACTAAAATATTTAAAAAACTCAAAAAAAATGACATTATTCACTGACACAAATATTAATGGTATAAAATATATTATCGTAATTTTTCCCAAAATCACATAAAAAAATAATTAATGCACCAAAAAAACATGATAAAAATAAAAAAAATAAATATTAATATCAAAATGTTAAAAATTTACGTCAAACACACAGAAAAAACAACAATAAAAAAATAAAAAATGCTTTGATTTTTTACACCAAAAAAATTACACTAAACCCTCAAATTTTACCAATACCAATTCTATTAATGTTTCTAAAAGTTGATTTGTCATATCAATTACTCTTAAATAATATATCAAATCTTTATCATATTTTTCTTGTCTTTTCAAATTAAATAATACTAAATAATTAAAACAAAAATAGCAAAATGTAATTTATATATAATTTATAAATTATTAGATCTTGTAAATATGATTAAAATTATTTTATTTTATTTTAATGTATCTAATTTATCATATAACTTTTCAATATAAATGTTTGATTTTAAAAAATTTAAATTGTGGGCCCTGCATTCCAAATATATTGATATTCAAGATGGTTCAAAATGTATACATTTATCTTCTCTAAATGCAGTTGTTCGGTTTTACATGTAATATATTTTTCAGCCCTTCTTTGATTTTTAATATTTTAATCAAATTAAAGTTTATAAATTTTACACATATGTGGAAAATGTGGTGCACGTATACAAAATTGTGTGAAAATGCGGTGCACGTTTATAAAATCGTGCAACAAATGCACACAATAATGTAAGTACATGGAAGGTCTGGTGACTCAAAACATCTTTCTTGAGAGTGTTTTCTAACAATTAATATATGTTAAAAGTGTGTTTATCTAAGTCTCCATCCACCATCTACAGCAACCCGTTTGCACGATAATCGAGGAATGAGAATCGCCGGTTGACAAGGACCCCACCCGTCAATGAAAAATTCATGACGATAAAACCATATTAGATGACATGTTCATATATATTTGTAAGATGTATTTTCAATTCAATTTTTTTAAATTATACTAATATTTATAATTCATAAATAAGTTTATGATATAAAATTTATTTAATTTAAAAACAATTAAATATTTTTTCTATATACATTAGAAATATAAGTATAAAATAAAGTAGTGAAGCATTTATTGTGCAGAAAATTCTATTTAAAAAAAGTGGGCCTATTTTTTCTAATGTCGAAATATTTATTATACAGTAAGGCACATGTCAATAATTTGAAGTTATCTTTACTTTAGAGAGTATTATGTATATATTGTAATTAATTAATTATAGTAGAATATATATTTATATTACGTAAGGTTGTTTCTAATATCTTAAATATTTTAAATCGAGTTCATTCTTTAACTATAAAATAAGTGTGTGAAAGTAGAGGAGTTGAATGTTGCAATAGAAAATAGAGCGTTGAATATTATTATGTCCAAATAACGACATCCTAAACTAAAATTACATTTAGATAGATTTTGTTCTTCGATTAGTTTTCATTATAATTGAGTTCTAGCGTAAGAGTACTTGGTAATTAGATATCATTATGTAACTCTATAAATAATTTTGATTTGAAATAAAATATACGCAAACCTATTTTTCCTCGTTGAAAATGTATTAAACGGTTATGATCCTACTAATAAATAATAATGTGAATAGGACGAATAACAAAATGCCAGGATGTAAGTAAAAAGTGACTATATTTGATAATCGTATTTATATTTTTTAACTATAAAATTTTAAAAAGAATATAAAATTATGCTTTATCATGTTCCAATAATGCAAGGGAGTATTCCCTATTGCAATTCCATTCCTACCAAGACACCAACTAGAAAACATGACTACTGTTGAAGGTGTACATGTCTAGGTTCAACACTATTGTGGAGCACAGACAAAGTGTAGAGAAAGCCTAATTTCACATTGAAGGGTATGATACGTAGAAAAGGACCTTAGATTCTATCAACAATTTTGTGTTGTTAGAGCAGGGTTCAAACATATCGGAAACATTTATTTCTTTGTCATTCAATCATTTTAACTTAAAAAGTCATAGAATTATACCTTCATTCACCAGATTCTTTGTTGAACATATAATATACTTAATATGTTACATGTGAATTTGTAAAAGCATTCTACGAGCCTAATAATAATTAAAGAATAACTTATGCCTCCAATACATTCCCTATTTTTTTAGTTTTTTAAGGTGTTACTTCCATGCTAGGGTTTTGAAGAAGGAGATCAGTGTCCAAAAAAATAGTGTATAACTCTGAAAAATGCATTAGGTTTTTTTAGCCTTAAAATTAATGAATAGGGTCATCAACTCACTTTTTATTTTTATTTTTTAACTAAAACGGGGGTAAAAATTTATTAAGTACCAAATAAAACACCGATTACAAGTTTTTCTCCCGATCCACCAATTGGACTAGCTTTTGATACAAATTCAGAGGAAGCATTGTCTGCTCAGTAATGCTCCAGGATGCCCCATTCTCCCAGGCCCACTTAGCCAGGCAGTCCACAACATCATTCCACTCACGTGGAATGTGTTGGAAGGAAATCGAATTCAGAGAAGAACTTAATTGCCTAATCTGCTGGATAATAGCTTTTAAATGCCAATCGATCTTACCAGAATTACCCTTGTTCAACAAATTAACCACCACTTGTGAATCCGATTCACAAATGACATTGAGATGACCACTTTTACAACAGCGTTTCACAGCCTCTAGGATGGCCTCAGCTTCCATCAAATTATTTGTATGACAGCCTTTGTAAATAGAAAACAAAAATTGAATATTACCTGAGCTATCCCGTCCGATTCCTCCAATACCAGCTGCTCCTGGGTTCCCCCGAGAAGAGCCATCTGTATTTAATTTGATAAAACCTTCCTCAGGGGGCGTCCAATGCCCAACTCTGCTAACCGGCCGCGCCATCCTACTCCTGCATTTCACCGAATTGTTGTTGCTCATCCCCGCGCCCTCCTTGGACAAGTCCATCCCCAAGCGCAAACACACTCTCTCAGCTTCATGTTCCAATTCGTTTTCTGTCGTACACCTGGTAAGAAGAGTTTCTTGCAACACATTAATTATTTTGCTCCACAGAATCCTCAACTCCAGCTGTGCGCCCCTGAAGATTCTTTGATTCCGCTCCAGCCACAAGTTCCACAGAATGAAGGAGGGTCCCACCACCCAAGCATTCTATAACAGGGAGCTTTTAACAGGTGCATACCCCATCCGAGACCAAAAATCCTTTAAAGAAGAAGCATGCCTGCAAGGGGCATTCCACGCACTCCACCACAGGTGCCAGACCTGTCTAGCAAACGAACACTGGAAGAAGAGATGAGCTCCTGTCTCCTCATTGTTATAACACAGAACACAAATAGATGGCCCCTGAAATCCCCTCCAGCAAAGATTATCCCAGGTAAGGCATCTGTTGTGCGTAAGTAACCAAAGAAAAAAATTGCATTTGGGCCAAGCCATTCGATTCCAGACTTTCTCCCCCCACTGGAACTGTCCTTCCTCACCCGTTTGCTTAAGCAAAGTCTGGTATCCTGCAGCCACGGAGTACTGCCCCGTTGTATCTCCACTCCAGGCCAGTTCATCACGCCCTGGCAGCGCACAACACCTTCTAGCCTCAAGGATATGGGTTAATTCTCCTCTCTCCTCCTCCGAACCCCCAGGCGGCCAATCAGAGGAGTGTTTCCACCTGTATCCAATGATCGTTCCCAAGTTATAAGCTTCCTTGTAATGCATCACCGTGCTCCATCCGGCAGCATGAAAAGAGTCTGCAAGAGTTTGCAAATGCGGGTGTGAATGTAAAAGTGGAGGCGCACCATCCCATGAGTCCTTCCAGAATAAGGCCTCCGACCCACTGTGGCACATCCAGAAAAGGCCCTGCTTCACCAATTCACTTTTTATTGCATGATAGTTGTAAGATTCATTATTTGATGGCACTGAAAGAGTACACAAAGATTAATGGAAGAGTGCATTTAGGACATCTAAGCATAAAGAGAAAAGCATCCAATAATCTAAAAGATATTTGAAAGAGCATATAACATTTATTGTCACAATATTAGATTGAGAATTCTAAAGAAATAAAATATTTAGAAAACATTCATTATAACGTAAAAAATCATAATAAAACATATTGCTTCACACTGAATTTCTTGAATAAATTTTCG
This sequence comes from Torreya grandis, assembly GCA_037957365.1. NCBI lineage: Eukaryota > Viridiplantae > Streptophyta > Pinopsida > Cupressales > Taxaceae > Torreya > Torreya grandis. The sequence continues at coordinate 2,856,994 of JARHVA010000818.1, read as the reverse complement.
AAAGACTTGATAAACAAACAATACTTCAAAATTTTACAAAACCCAAAACAAATTTTTTTCTTTCTTTATAAATTCAACTACCTATTAAATTTTGAAAAAAAATAATAATAATATGAATTATGTTTAGAACCCATATCTTAAAAAGCAATACAAAATCATACCATACCATCACAAAGAATAAAAAGAAATAGTATTGAACTCATGGATTTGATTGAGAGGACCCCATGACCATATCCATTGTTAAGGAAACAAAATCCCACCGACTCCGATTCCCAATACTCTTAAGACGGTGGAAAGGAGCCCCTTTTGCTGATGTAATGATTCCTCCTCTACGCTGCATTAGACACATGGCATTCCACCTTTAAAATTTGACGGTCGTCCTTATCTGTTAGATCAAATATTTTATGATCAATTAGATTGGACCAACCAAAAAATGGATTTTCCTACTTTTTTATGTAGGCATTTTGTTTTTTCCCTACCCTACTCATTTTGTCTAATTTGTGGACGAAAGAGGGTATAGACTCTGGAGTGACTTATAATTTTTTCAATTTTGGAGCTTTTCCTAAATCTACCTTTCCCTACAACCAAAAATTATGTCAAGAAGAGTTGTGCCTTTTTTGTTTTGGAAAATGAGTATGTGTAACAAGTTAAGATTTTTTTTTAATAATTTGTGATTTTTGAGTAAAAGTTTGTATTTTTTGTGTTTTTGAAATTAAAATTGATAGAATGAATTTGAAGTTGAATCATAGAATAAAGAGTTGTATTAACAATTTTTAAGGAGACTAATTCTGTATTAAATTGTCTCTCTGATGAATATAATTACATATTTTTTATCTTCATAATGAATAAGATTGTATAGAGGGCTTACCCTTTTTTTAAATAGGTAATAAAATATGTCATGGATCTCATAATATACTAGACACCTAAATACATAATATTCCTTTGATTTTGGTTCATTAAATTGTAAAGTTTACTTAAGTGTTGATGTCATACAAAAAAATATTATGACAAAAATGTGAAAAATAGAGCACCCACTATTCTACTCTACTCTGCTCCACACAACTTGCCCCCTTTCATAAATCGACTTATCTAACTAAATCAAAGTATTTATTTGACATTCCCAACTTCATGGGGTGACTTTTCAACTTCTTTGGCATTCTCAAAATGTCTGAGATTCGAGCGGACTTCATTTTTCAAGATCAACATCTAACTATGAATAACTATTATAAATTGTTAGGTGACATTTCATGCTAATCAATAGTTACAAAAACCACCATATTTTTAACATTGTTAATATAATTGATGTGAAATTTGAACCACAAAACGTAGAATATATTTTACATCTTGCCTCAAAATTTCAGTTATTTCAAGGTAACATAGGTCACCATAGGTGAAGAACAACTGCCAAGCGTCGTACAATACACATATGACCTTTCCAAGTTTAATGGTAGTTACTATAACTTCCACAATTTTAAATTTGTTTATCAAAATGATCTAAAACTTTAAATATAGTAATATAACTACATTTTATAACAAGTCATTAAATTTGGGAATCTAATTCTCACCAAAGCTACTCTGCAAGGTAAGGAATCGTGAGGTTAGATAAAAGCATATTTCTAGCTGAATGACAGTCACATAAATTGTCATAACTTTGACTTCACTTATCCAATTGAGTTGAAATTTGAACACACCTTTTAGGATACATTTTATATCACCAATAACTATTATCATAGCTATATAATAATGTCATGAACCTTATGTAGACTAGATAGATGCATCGCTTGGTAGAATGATAATCTATAAAAACTATCATAACTTTTGCTTCACTTGTCCAATTGATCTAAAATTTAGAACATAGCTTGAATAATACATTTTATGAAACCGATCCAAATTTAGTAATCCAATTCTTACCCTATATATTTCAAGTAAGGAAACTACCTGCCAGTGAAAAAAATGGTATGCCTCTAGGGCGACTCCAAATGGTCTAAAATTTTAGTGCAAAGGTTGTACGTGTCATGTGCTAAGCTTCCACCAAGTTTCAACATCTAATTCATTCTACAACATAATCGCAAGTGATGAAACGTCCATCCAATAAAAGAACTGATACGCCTCTACAAGTGACTCTAAATGGTTTAAAATTTTGTGTAGAGGCTATAAGTGTCATGTGCTAAACTACCACCAAATTTTAACATCTAATTCACTCCACAACATAACCGAAAGTGATGAAACCTTCTCCCAATGAACTAGCTATTACACCTCCACAGTGACTCCAAATGGTATGAAATTTTGTGCAGATGTTGTAAGTATCATGTGTTAAACCACCACCAAGTTTTAGCATCCAATTCATTATGGAACATAATCGCAAGTGAGGAACCCTCATGTTAGTGGAATAGTTGGTATGCCCCCACGATAACTCCAAACGATCTAAAACTTAGTACATGTGTTATAAGTGTCATATGTTATGACCTTACAAAATTTCAGCATCTAATTTTTACTACAGTTGAAGAAACATTACCGATAAATACCCATGTCTTTATAGTCCATACAAAATGATGGAAATAGGTAAAATATCTTTATACTTAAGAAACTTAAGAAAAGAAGGTTAGAGACACAAACCAAAATAAAAACCTAAGCTAAGAGATTTTTGTTTGATGCAAGTTTTCCCTTCACCTTGGATGCTTCTGCATCATCTTTTTGGAGTAAGTATAATGATCATTTGTGAGTAACATGTAGGTCAAGCACATAGCCTATAAGAATCACACAACTTTACTAAGATAAATACTATATACAAATTAATAAATGTGAGGAAGCTCTTCTCTTTAACATGTTTTCAAGAATTTCTTAAAAAATTTAGAAGTGTAAACATCTAATTTTTGTGCGGGGTAGTTGTTAGTTGTAGAATTGTATTGTCTAAGGGTATTTTTATGTTGGTTGATTATCAATTTATATTAAGTTCTTATTGGCACATTTTCACATGTTTTTTTGTTGTCTCCTTACCTTTTTCCTCTTCACTTTTCTCTTTGACCTCTTTCTCTCTCCTCCCCTCCCTATTTCTTTATTTTTTAGGTTTTTTCTAGAAACGTACAAGTATAGTTCTAATACCCTAGAATCATTCAGTAAATGATTCTGGTATGGGCCCTTGTGACCTTTATTTTAGGTCTCTCGTGCCTTATGCTTCTAGTTTGTCAGCATTTCCACCTCGTTGTGTATTGGCTTTCATGCCAATAAGGTCCTAATTTAAATTTGAAAAGTTTGTAAATGTATTAAGTGAATTAATACATATAGGAGATGAATGGCCAAGAAACAATTTACAATAATTCATCTAGTCATCACTTACAAAAGTGTAACAAAAGTTAATTCAAACATTTAGAGCATATCTGAAACAGTCATTTATTTATGATTCAATCATTTTAACCTAAAAAGTCATATAGATTTAACCCTGCATTCACTAGACTCTTTGTTGAACATACAATATATTTAATATGTTATGTATGAATTTGTAAAAGCATTCTATGAGCCTAATAATAATCAAGGGATAACATATGCTCCCAAATATATCCTTTTTTTTTTTGGTCTTTCTAAGTGTTACTTCTACGTTAGGATTTTGAAGAAGGATATTAGGGTTTTGGAGTATTAAAACTAATGAATAGGGTCATCAACTTATTTTGTATTGTATGATAGTTGTAAGATTTATATTTGATGGTACCGAAAGAGTACATAGAGGTTACTAGAAGAGTGCATTTAGGACATCTAAGTATATAAAGAAAAGCATCCAATAATCTAAAAGAAATTTGAAAGAGCATATAACCACAACATTAGATTGAGAATTCTAGAAGAATAAAATATTCATTATAGCACTGAAAATCATAATACTGAGATATCGCTTCAGAGTGAACTACTTGGATGAATAAATTCTACATTTACTTCACTTCTTGTTTTAAATATTATATATTTTCAAAAGACTTGATAAATATCAGGGACTTTTAAAAAATTATAAAACCGAAAACAAATTATTTTCTTTTTTTTATAAATTCAAAAATCTTATTAAAATTTAAAGGAAAAAAAAAATTAGAATGAATTTTTTCAAGTACCCCATATCTTAAAAAGCAATACAAAATCATATCAGACCCTCACAAAGAATAAAAAGAAATTGTATTGAACTCATGGATTTGATTGAGAGGACCCCATGACGGTGGATTGGATTTGAATGAATACACTGCATTTGGCACATGAAATCTACGGCGTGGACACATGGTGTCCCAGCGTTAAAATTGACGGTCGTCCTTATCTGTTAGATAAATATTTTATTATCGGATAGATTTGACCTAAAACAAACAAGGATTTTCCTTCTTTTTATGTACGCATTTTGTTTTATCCCTACCCTACTTCTGATTGATTTTGTCTAATTTATAGATTGACAAAAGAGGGTGTAGACTCTAGAGTGACTTGTAATTTTTTCAATTTTGGAGCTTTTCCTGAATCTACTTCTACCTTTTCATAACAGCAAATTATGTTAAGAAAGAGTTGGGCTTTTTTGTTTTGGAAAATGAGTATGAATATGAGTATTTATTAGTAATTGTAATAAGTTAAGTTGTTTAGATTTTTTTTTTCATAATTTGTGATTTTTGAGTAAAATTGTGAGTCTGTTTGTGTCTCTGAAATTAAGATTGATAAAACGAGTTTGAAGTCGAACCATTAAATAAAAAGATGTACTAACAACTCTTAAGGAGATCAACTCTGTGTTTGAGCATCTCTTTCGTGAATACAACTGCGTATCTTTGATCTTCATAATGAATAAGATCTCGTAGAGGGCTGGAATTTATTTTAAATAGGTAATAAATATGTCATAGATCTTATTATACACTAGACATGTAAGTGCACAATGTTCTTTTGATTTCGGTTCATTATTGCAAAGTTTACATAAGCATTGATGTCATACAAGAAAGCATTATGACTCTACGCAATGTTGATGAGAGCGTATGCGTAATTGACCCAAAGAACATCTCAAACCAAAAGAGACCCTGGGGTATTTGGGAATACCGATATGTCCATCTTCTATTTGAAGATAGTGCTCCATGTAATGATGAAATTTTATTTTCAATGGTTATGAGGGTTTCGTCCAGGTTAGTTTTATGTAAAAATTTTAAATCTCATCTTTGATGCCTCTATGAATATTTTTTTCAACATACAGGGAGCAAATTGATAAAAAAATGTGTCAGGAGGAAGACGATTGATATCCGTACCAATTCTCTATAGGAAAGATGTACATTTGGCATACCAAGTGTTCTTGATCCTTTGTTCACACAACTTCATAAATGATTATAAAGCTTCGAATGGATATATGTTATGCCCATTTTTTTCTCTTCCATACATATTAATGTATGAAGCAACAACGTTATATGGAAAATAACTAAAATATGAAGTGGATGGGTGCCAAATTCAAAAAATAATAGCAATTAGAAATGTTCATTTTGACCACAAGTTTTTTTTATAACATCGAAATAAAAACCCTATCAACCCAATCCCAACTGGTACTAAGAAGTACAAGTCCCCAATTATCACAACCATATAATTATTTTCGTGACACTGAAGTTTATAAGTTACGTAGTTTTTCTTTGACATCCTAAAACCGACTTTATAAACATTATCTCTCAAGTGTGCAAAGTCCAACACACCCCTTGTATAATCTCTATTTTGAAACATGGAACAAATTGAATGGAGGTCCATTGGAAGGCACACCAAGTTAAGTACTAAAGAAAACCACTTCAACCAAATTTCCTTTGAAAATAAGATTAGTTTCCTATGCTTCTTATTTAGTTGTGTTGAAAACCATAACATTTAATTTGCTCAAGTTCATTTGTAAACCATGAGTATCATAAAATGAGATTCGAATGTCAAGATACATTTGTAGACCTATATAAATATGTGACATGAGAATAATTTCATTAATAATAATGAAATAGAGATAATTATATCATGAAAAATACAATTGTGACATGTTTTCCTTGAACTTACAATGATATCCTCTAATTCATTTATGTAGAGACCAAACAAAGTAGGAGAAAGTGGACAACCATATTTAACACTAATGGTGCTATTGATATCTTCTATAAAACCATAGGAGTTTGGACCTAGCCAACCACCTTCTCATAAATTTTCATGATAAAAATAACCAAATGTTCTATAATATGTAGATCTCAAAGCCACTTTATTAGAATTTTTATGGGAATAATGTCAAATGCCTTCCAAAAAATCATAGTAAACCTTATGCTTGAGTGCTCTTAATAATGAAATAGAGATAATTATATCATGAAAAATACCATTGTGACATGTTTTCCTTGAACTTAGAATGATATCCTCTAATTCATTTATGTAGAGACCAAACAAAGTAGGAGAAAGTGGACAACCATATTTAACACTAATGGTGCTATTGATATCTTCTATAAAACCATAGGAGTTTGGACCTAGCCAACCACCTTCTCATAAATTTTCATGATAAAAATAACCAAATGTTCTATAATATGTAAATCTCAAAGCCATTTTATTAGAATTTTTATGGGAATAATAGTAAACCTTATGCTTGAGTGCTCTTACTTCTTCAATTATAACTAAAATCATTAAGATATGGTCTATTGTTCAATGATTTTGTCTAAAACCTGTTTTCCTTTTTGCCTAAAGTTTCTTTTGGCTTCTTAAAACCTAGAAATCAAACTGTAGATACTAAAATCTAGTATTAAATACTTGACAATGATAAATTGACATAAGTTTACCATGCACGACTTGTGCACATAGATATGGTCCTAACTTGCCATTATCTCACACCTACATTCTACCTTATGAGTTAGACCCTTCCATTTTGTTGTTACACCTCTATAGGAACCTCACTATTTGTTTCAACTTGAAAACTATCCTGCACAGACATGCCTAGATACTCAATTTAATCTTCCTATGTATGGGTCAATATTGTCAAACTCTGTCACTATCACCAATTGATATTGACCTACACCTGATGATACTGAACCTCTCCCAATAACTGTTATTTTTTAAAATGAAATATTTATTTAGGGTCAACCATATTCAGTTGGAATCACATATGTTCAAATCAAGGCCTCACTTTATAGTCAAGTTGACACTTATCGAACACACATCTATACACTAATGCACATTGAGCAAATCTATCCTATTTTTCTCAAATTGTAAATCAATCACTAAGAGAAGTCACAAACCAAGTCAAAGTAAGGATTTTTAAATATCAAATCCAACTCATTAGTTGCATTCATATAATAAAAGATAAAAACTATATAATCATAATAAGTGGGTGAACTACATGTGGCTTGATTTTCCTCTCTAGAGTATCAAATATGTAGGCAACGTTCAATCATCAATGAGGGTGATTGAGGTCAGCTCAACCCATTACACTTTCTTAGTTTTTGTAAGTTTATAGCCCTCGCAAACACACCTAGGGTTTCAAGGTGAAGGAATATGATTTATAGAGTTATGTGAATCATCATGGTTTAACATCACACATACAGATCTTTTAAAGATAGATGGAATTGACCATACGATCACATTCCCTCTTATCTACACATCAATATTGACCATTATGGGATAATATTAATAGTCGATATTGACCTAAATCTGATGGAACTGACCTTATGCATACAAGAACATAGTTCCAAATGTGGATGTTTCAATTCCCTATTTTAGTTTGTTTTACACTATCATAATATAGTCACAGTTAGACAATTAGTTAGAAAAGATAAGTACTTATCCCTTTGTTGTACTTACTATATTTAACATATGTTAGTTGTCAAATTACTACAATTGGTTTTAATATTTTACATTCAAATGTATGCTTGAATGCCATATTTATCAATCTAAATTCACATACTATTTTCTATCCTATTAGAGTTTCTAAAATGAAATTAAGGGAAAATATATTGGTGAACTTGTATATTGCTTAAACTATGTCAAACTCTAGGTTTGCCTTTATGGTTTTACCCTTCTAGAGTTTTAGATTTTAGCCTTAGGGATTTTTATTTAGACCTATTTTTTTTTTAATTTAATAATACATATGACCCATTATTTTTTTGGATTGATATAGTTTTGGTGGGATCCTTACCCTATATGCTTTTGATTGGAGCTCCAACCGGTCTGGGACACAATCAAGGGTCCAGATCTCTAAGTACCATAATTACCAACAATGGCCACAACTGACCTGAGAATATCAATGAATGACCATAACTAGCCCAAGAATACCATCAATGGCCACAATCAACCCTAGAATACCAATGATCAGCCACAATCGACCTCTTATACCATTTAAGATTTGAACTTGGTTGGTGCTTGCAGTAACCAAGTCACTTTACCAATGAACCCACATCTCATCGATCACATTACCCAATGTTATAATGAATTAACATTATATTTATTTGTTAATGCAAGCCATGAAGGTACTATTTTATTATTGTGCCACTTGGCTATTTTACATTTTGAACAATGATTTAATCAAATGGATCAAATGTAATAATATTAATAAGGATAAAATTAACAATGAACAATTTTTTGGAAGTAAAATCACTGAGAGGAGGGGTTGAATTAGTCTCTTAAAACTTTCTTTCCATTCCTCCTTAGCATACATGAACCATCACATCAACATATAGATCAAGCAATGCATAAGTAATCAACCATACAAGCATGAAACAAGATTACAAAAGATTACACACCATATATGTGTGAAACCCTCAATAGGAATAAAACCCACTAATCCCTATAAATGGACTATAGTCTTATAATTCAAAATATCATAATTTAGTGAAGCACCAACTTCACATGGAGCAACAACCCCAACTAGCTAAGTACAACTCAACTAGGCTTTAGCAAGCATCAACTTACAAGGAAGCACCAACACCCTAGATGACTCAAAACCAAATTAGCCACATGAAACCTTTGATCACCTTCAAAACACCTTATTGCTCATAAAATAGATGATGATCACCTTCTTTAGCTCTTCTCACTATTTTATCCCTCTCAAACTGCCTTCTAAGCTTCTTCGCTCAACTAGGTCTCTTCAAGAAAAAATAAGTCATAAGTAGACACATTGTCAGATATTTATGATTGATACTCTACACTCCTATGATGGTATAAAATACATATTTATTCTCAACAATCTACTATTTCATTCACATACTCCATTTCTTCTCTGCTTGATCAAATAGGCCTAATATTACCTTGTATATATATCATTCATTGTTCATATGTCACTTAGTCGACTATTCATCCTTAACCTATTAGTTAAACCATACATATCATAAAAATAAATTAAATAATATTTGAGTCCCTTTAGGTCTAACATAACTCAATTAGGCCTCATTTCACTTTTAGGTCTCATGGAGACCTAATTCCATTAGGTCTACCGTAGGACACGTTACATTTTGATCACCATGGAATAATTTCAAACTTCAAACATAATATAAACATTTCATAAACTACTCAAATATATCCTCACTAATCTCATCTTAGGTCCATGACACTTTTTAGCTCTAACCACCACTTGAAGCACACCATTAGTATTGTTCATAATTAGGCATGTGAACCTACAGAAAGTCTGTCAAATAAAACTAAAGCATGTACATAATTTAGTCACAAAACCATGAAAATAAATCATATGAAAAGAAACTCCATGACCTTAAAAACATCACCATGTTCTTTATACTTCACAACTCAGGGCAAAAAGACTTAAACTCATCTCTACAAATAACCCACTTAGAACTGCCAGAATACTCCAGAACCCAATCATGAACAACTTCATCTTCAACACCTGAAAGAACACTTCCCATGACCACTAATACTTTAAAAATATAATTTTAAATATATATACCACTCTCAAATATAAATATCACAATTTATAATGTCAAATATTGGTCTTGCATACCAATTTGTTGACCTCACTATACACAGTCAAACTAGAACCAGACAAGCCATTTTGGTTTCAACATTTTAACCACTTTCACTGACTATCAAACTGTAGTCATATAAAATGAAAAAATTAGTAACTTGAGCATGAAAAAAGACACTCAATCTATAGGTCCCTCATGTTGGCTCTCTAGACCCTCTCAATCTTGTTTTCATTGATTCCCAGTCATTCATGGCCTTTCAAACTCGACCCCAGCTGAGCTATGACCCTCTCTTCATGACTAATCCATCCCCCTAGGTCTCATCTGCCCAAGAAAATAGCACCGAATATGTATATTAGCACTGGACCTTAGGGTGTCCCCTTTTCAGTGCTCCTATTCAATCACATTTTAAGCTCAGGTTACCATTTTTCCCCGATTCCTCTTGTCCATTATGTTGGCCTAGTCCAATTTCATCTAACCCATGACCAATATATCCCTATAAAATCCCATTCAAAGATCATTTGGAGAGGGTTGGAAAATATCATTCAAGTAAGCAAGAATACAAGTAATACCATTCAAGCAATCTTTCCCGTTCTCTACATACAACTAGCCTATACACTTTCAAGCCAATTCAAGTCCTTCCACTAGTCCCTAATCATCTCAAGCATACCCAATTTTAGAATTTGTTGCATTTCATTCACTATTGCACCAAACACTTTTAAATGAAAAACTAAATATGGCTTGATTTGATGAAACTGTCCTTACACTGCTCTGTACCATCAACTTGTGAGCTAATTTCTCATGAAAGGCCTATTTAGTTTAATAATTCCTTGCAGCCCTATTTTCCCTATTTATTGGCCATAACTCTTTATAGGTTAACTCAATCATGAAAGTAAAACCATTTTTGGATACCCATTAATCCCTTCTATAACATACTAGAAATCTCATGAGGTTACTTTGTACGGAATTGTACTTTCTTCTTTAGGCCCTGTTCTAATTAACCCTCCTTGTGTGTAAAACACCTTGTCCAGAGTAAAGTATGGACTTCCTAATAAAACCAAGCACCATTCCAGATACCCATTATCTTCTTATAGGTGAATCAATCATTTTTTAGTGCTCTTCTTTGGATAAATTCACTTTTCTTATATTGACCTATGCTCTTCCCTTCACATACACCTAAGCCACTTGGCAATTGTTCTTTTCCATACTTCTCCATACTGTAGCACCTTCAGAACACTTCCAATAGTTTGCTAACACATTCATGGTTCATATTTCAAGGTTTTAAGAGGTTTCAATCATTAAAACTCATTTTGAGGACTAGAAGCTAATTCAAGATTTTCCCTTGGACAGTCACAGGCCGAGAGCTAATTAATTTTGCTGGGAGTGTTCTAGGTTGTTTCAAGGGTTCTAATCAATTCTCTAAGGTCTGTCTTAGTTCCCTACACCTTTACCAATCATAATCCAAGTCATATCAACCTCCTAATATTTCTAATGCTCAACAACTCAGTGGCTTTGACTGTATTTTCATAACAGTCAACAAGGTTCATGCTTGTCTTTGTTTAACACAATGATCAACAGGGTTCCAGGGTAATGTATAAACATTTCAATACCTTAAATGATTTCCCCATTCCATACTCATATCAAGGGATGCGTTTATCAATCTCTTTACCTTGCAAAACATGCAAATGTCTCACCTTTTCTTGTACTCTGTCAAACACAGACCTGAGAGCCAACAATTGGAGATTTTAAGACATCAAAGGGGTTTCTAAACCTGTTTCTTCCTTTCTTAAGTTTATACCTACCTCAGGGACCTATTTCCATACCATTTTCAACTCCATACAAACATGTTCACGTGGATTTTACCTTGGACAGTGGGCTGTAAGTATACAGGCCTGAATATCCTGTTTAGGCCTGTTTAGGCTTCTTATGACATTCAAAGATCTTAAGACTTCTTGGTCACATAATACAGTTTTAAACTCATTCTAAACATATAAAGTAACCAGTATTCATGTATTTTTCTAAATGTTCTCAAGTGAACTATCATCCACACACACATACATATACACACACAGGCCTGTTTACCAGAATTTCATAAAGAGACCATAACATGAAACAAAACATTCATTCTCCTTAGATAAAATGGAAGAATTACATTTCAATATCAAAGTCCATGGATTTCAAATCCTTGTCTGCTCCTTCAAACATTCTTTGCTCCTTCTCTTTTCTTCAACATCTCTTGAGTGAGGTCCTACCTCACTAATTCTTTTCTCTATCCTTCATTCTATCTTTTTCCCCTTGAATGAGAGGACTTTTCCTCTCTGTCCTTCTTCTCTTCTACACCCCTCTCATCCTATATTCTCTTCTCATCCTCTCTCCTTAATGAATTCTTCTTTTTCTCTCTTTTCAAGAACTTTCCTTCTAACTTCTACGCCCCAAATTGGGCTTAAGGCAAAACAAAATATTGTTTTTAAGTTTTAACAATATTCTAAGATTGAAAATAGTTTCAACCATTTCCCCTTGATTCCCTCAACAGCCTAACCATCACTTTTTACCTTTTTACTTTCTCTTTTTGGTAATTACATTTTACTCTTAAGGTGAAATTTTGAAATCTATACAATTTGGAGGGAAAACCAGAATTTGAAATTTCCCACTAGCATTTCATTTGCATTTGCAACTAGTCCTCCATGGTGCTATTGTAGATGCTCCTGCATCATATTCTCCCTCTAGAAAAGATTTGAACCTTAGTTCAAATGTCATGCTTCCTCCTCACTTTAGTCTTCATTCTATACCTGGATCCCAAGGTCTTGTTGCCAATACCAATGCTTGTGTTTATTTGGAATAGTCTTTGTCTTTCATTTTGCTATTCTTCCTCTTCTGGTATGTTCTTCTCCTCATCTCTTTCTCAGCCGCCATCTCTCACTTCCATGCTTCTTCATCTTCATACATGTCTTCTAGTTCTTCTTTGCCTTTTTGGTTCATGAGCTTTTCCAATGACTCATGTATGTCATTCACTTTAGCTGCCTTCATACCTGCATACAAAACATTCAAAGACACCTTAGAATCAAAATCTTTAGGCCATGAAGCCTCTTGGATACCTTCACATTCTTTCTCTTGTTCCTTGATCAAATTTGTTTTGACCTCTTTGTTTTGCTCTTGTCTTGTTTCACTTTTCCCAATGGTATCTTCACCATGGCTTGTACCTTCTCTTGAATTACCAAACAGCTCCTCCAACATCTTCAACTCTTTCTTTAGTGAGATCTCATCTATCTCACCATTCTCTTCATCAAACTTGGGCTGATCACTCACAAGGATTACTTGCCCTTTACCTCTTATCTCATCTTTTCTTAGCTTGTCTTCACATAAACCAACTTCTTCATTATACTCATCAAATACAATTGTAGTGTCCTTACCTTCTGTCTCTTTGCTTTCTTCAATCTTTGCTTGAAGCCATCTTGATTGCTTTGCTGTATAATTTCTCCTTTCCTCATCTTCCATCATTTTGGAATTCTCCCCTTGCTGCATATTAGTCCATACAGCTACTTTCCATTTTTCATTTCTCATGAAAATATCATTGAAAGTTTCAAAAACATCATCACAAACAATTTGTTTACCTTTCATCTTTGCATCCTCATGCTCTACCTCATTATTCTTTGAGAAGTTTTCTTTCTCATCTTCATTCTCTTGGCTGCTGGAATCACTTTCCATCCTCTCTTCTCTTTGCCTTCTTAGGCACCCACATCTAATTCTTCTTCTTACCATTTTTCTTCTCAAGCCATGTAGGCATCCTATAACCATGCTCTTGTATCAACACTTCTTGTTGTTTGGGAGTTTGCTTCTTCCACCATTTAGGCATCACATACCCATGCTTAAATTCTCTTTTTGAGGGCTCTATCATCTTCTTTAACTCTTGCACCTATACATTAGCAGCTTCATGCTCATAATAACAATCAAAATCAGGTCTTAACATTTCATTTACCTCTTTGATAGCTTGGTCTATGTAGCAACCTTTCTCTTCCTTTATGCTTGTCTGCTCTCTTTCTTCCTCTTGGTGTTCAATGGCATCATGGAATTCAGCTTCCTCTTCTACCTCTTCTTTCTCATGCATTAACCTATGCATCTCTTCTTCTTTATCAACAACAACAAACTCACTTCTCTCTCCTCTTACACATTCACTTGTGTACTTGGTGTCTTCTCTTGCACAAATCTCTTCTTTCTTCAAGGCCTTTCTTTTGACCTCCATAAGGCTGCTCATACCTGCACTTACCCACTCAAAAATAGCATTAGATATAAAAACAAGAGACCATAATGTCTCCATGAGTGCTCTCTTCACCAACACTCTCATCTTCTCAAGTGTTCTTCCTGACACTTCATATTTTATTTCTTCTCTTCCCTTGTCTTCCACAATGAGAACCTTCTTCTCAACTTCTTCCTCTTTCTGCTCTCTTGGCAACCTTCTTATCTTCTTCAAGCCTCTATGGGCTTCTCTCTTCATAGCAATCTTATTTTGCCTTCTTCTCCTCTTCCTTAGGTGATCTATTGGCCACTTCAACCTCCTCCTCATTGGCCACACCCATGCTTGCTTATCCATATACATCCAAGACTCATATTCATCTTTAATCTTAGCTAACTATCTCTTCAAATTAGCAATTTCTTTATCAATTACAAAACTATCCATATCTTTGATGCTTGCTTTCTTCTTGGTGCCCTCATATACCTTGCTGCTCTGCAGTGCCTTCAACAATACTTCCATCTCTGAGATCTTCACCCAAGTATTTTCCACCTTGGTCTCTTGATCCCTTGTCTCACCCAAGCCTTTTCTTCTTGACTGGTCTTTTGACAATCTCCTTGATCTCACCTAGGCCTTTTGCATCCTAGTCTTTTGATCCTTTTCTCAATCCTGCAGCAACTCGTTATACATCACTTCATCAAACTCAAATCACAAATCCAAGATTACCTTGCTTTGGATCTTCCTTTTGAGCATTCACTTGCTCCCTTAATTTTGAGCTCTCCAAGCTTTAAACTCCATCCTTTACCTCACCTAAGTCTATTTCACCTTAGTCTTTTGGCAAACTATCCAAGCTTCTTCTTGGATCTTCACTAAGCCTTCCTTGGCTTCTTCTCTTCTTAAGCCTCAATGGCTTGGCTGCCTTGAACCTAAAACTTCTTCACTTGATTGCTTCTCAACACAATAAACTTCAAATCAAATATCAAAATTATTCATACCTTTTCTCCCCAGGGTCTTCTAGCACTTTGTCCTACTGATCCTCTTGCCAAATCCTGTAACAACTCATTAGAAATCACAACCAACAACAAGTTACCAATTCCCAAGAACTTCAAGCTCTGATACCAAATGATGAAACTGTCCTTACACTGCTCTGTACCATCAACTTGTGAGCTAATTTCTCATGAAAGGCCTATTTAGTTTAATCATTCCTTGTAGCCCTATTTTCCCTATTTATTGGCCATAAATCTTTATAGGTTAACTCAATCATGAAAGTAAAACCATTTATGGATACCCATTAAGCCCTTCTATAACATACTAGAAAATCTCATGAGGTTACTTTGTACGGAATTGTACTTTCTTCTTTAAGCCCTGTTCTAATTAGCGCTCCTTGTGTACAAAACACCTTGTCCAGAGTAAAGTATAGACTTATTAATAAAAAAATCACCATTTCAGATACCCATTATCTTCTTATAGGTGAATCAATCATTTTTTAGTGCTCTTCTTTGTTGAAATTCACTTTTCCTATATTGGCCTATGCTCTTCCCTTCACATACACCTAGGATCCACTTGGCAATTGTTCTTTTCCATACTTATCGATACTGTAGCACCTTCAGACCACTTCCAATAGTTTTCTAACACCTTCATGGTTCATATTTCAAGGTTTCAAGAGGTTTCAATCATTAAAACTTATTTTGAGGACTTGAAGCTAATTCAGGATTTTCCCTTGGACAGTCACAGGCCGAGAGCTAATTAATTTTGCTAGGAGTGTTATAGGTTGTTTCAAGGGTTATAATCAATTCTCTAAGGTCTGTATTAGTTCCCTACACATTTCTCAATCATCAACCAAGTCATATCAACCTCCTAAGCTTTCTAATGCTCAACAACTCAGTGGCTTTGACTGTATTTTCATAACAGTCAGCAGGGTTCATGCTTGTCTTTGTTTAACACAATGATCAACAAGGTTCCAGGGTAATTTATAAACATTTCAATACCTTAAATTATTTCCCCATTCCATACTCATATCAATGGATGCATTTATCAATCTCTTTACCTTGCAAAACATGCAAATGTCTCACCTTTTCTTGTACTCTGTCAAACACAGACCCGAGAGCCAACAATTGGAGATTTTAAGACATCAAAGGGGTTTCTAAACCTGTTTCTTCCTTTCTTAAGTTTATACCTGCCTCAAGGACCTATTTCCATACCATTTTCAACTCCATACAAACATGTTCACATGGATTTTACCTTGGACAGTGGGTTGTAAGTATACAGGCCTGAATATCCTGTTTAGGCCTGTTTAGGCTTCTTATGACATTCAAAGCTCTTAAGACTTCTTGGTCACATAATACAGTTTTAAACTCATTATAAACATATAAAGTAACCAATCTTCATGTATTTTTCTAAATGTTCTCAAGTGAACTATCATCCACACACACATACATATACACACACAGGCCTGTTTACCAGAATTTCATAAAGAGACCATAACATGAAACAAAACATTCATTCTCCTTAGATAAAATGGAAGACTTACATTTCAATATCAAAGTACATGGATTTAAAATCTTTGTTTTCTCCTTCAAACATTCTTTGCTCCTTCTCTTTTCTTCAACATCTCTTGAGTGAGGTCCTACCTCACTAATTCTTTTCTCTATCCTTCATTCTATCTTCTTCCCCTTGAATGAGAGGACTTTTCCTCTCTTTATTCTCTTCTACGCCCCTCTCATCCTCTCTTCTCTTCTCATACTCTCTCCTTAATGAATTCTTCTTTTTCTCTCTTTTCAAGAACTTTCCTTCTAACTTCTACGCCCCAAATTGGGCTTAAGGCAAAACAAAATATTGTTTTTAAGTTTTAACAATATTCTAAGGTTGAAAATAGTTTCAACCATTTCCCCCTGATTCCCTCAATAGCCTAACCATCACTTTTTACCTTTTTACTTTCACTTTTTGGTAATTACATTTTACTCTTAAGGTGAAATTTTGAAATCTATACAATTTGGAGGGAAAACCAGAATTTGAAATTTCCCACTAGCATTTCATTTGCATTTGTAACTAGTCCTCCATAGTGCTATTGTAGATGCTCCTGCATCATGATCCCTCTTCAAAGTATTGGTATGTAGGCAGCATGCCCACACACGAGGTGTGAAGCACGTCCAGTGAATCTTACACACACTAACCCCTTTTTCTTTATTTTCCTAAGTTCATTCAATTACATAAAAAATACAAGTACATTAAGAATCAGATTTACAAGGAGCTTTGCCAATATTGAAGACCTAAATTTTGGTACATAAGCTCACACTAAGTAGGTGAACAAAACCCTTAAAGCTCAAATCCTAAGGACAATAACACTAGGGGAGGAATACAACATCAGATCCCAGGGTGTCTAGTTTTGGTGCTCCTATCTAATTAGAAAATGAAGTCCATGATCTTATTTGTGATGTTGTCTTAGTCTTGCACCTAAATTTTTAGACCTTGTCTCAGTCAGAACAGTCCAAAATAAGCTAAGTTTGATTTTCTCTCTCTCACTGCTATTTTTAGAACATGTCTAATTTCAAAAATTAGTGGCTTTAAATATAAATATTATTTACTAATTTTTTCTACTCAGATCTTATTTATTAAATAGGAATAAAACTCCATTATTCCCAAAAAATAACAAATCATTTGGTGAACCTGACTTACTTTGAATTGTACATAAAAACTCTAGAAACCCTAGGGTAAATTCGTAACTAATTTTTCCCATAAATTTTTGATTTTTTTTATTGAATATTTTAATCAAAAATTCATCCCAAATTTTTAAAATTTAGTTGTATGTTTTAAAATAATTTTATTTCAAACCCTAGTTGCATACATTAGGTCCCAATAATTTTCTAAAATTAACCTAATAATTTCTTGATTTCTTTTACTTGCTTATCTAAATCAAAAATTTAATTCAAAGTTTCAAAATCAATAGTAATTTCAAAAATAATTCTATTTCAAACCCTAGTTTCATCAACTAGCTCTCAATAATTTTCTAGTAATTTCTTAATCATTTTGAATTTTTTAGTTGCATATTAAAATAAAAAATTGACTTCAAATTTCAAAAATTCATAGTAATTTCAAAATAAAATAAAAATCAAAACCCTAGTTGCATCTACTAGGTCCCATTAAATCAAACTTTTTCCCATAAAATTTTGAATTTTTACTTGCATACTTAACTCAAAAATTCAAATTCAATTTCAAAAATTCAATGTATATTGCAAAAATATTATTGTCAAAACCCTAGTTGCATATACTATCACCTATTTGTTTCTTGAGGTATCACCTTACATCCATAATCAAATTTCAAAAATGATTCTCACTTATGTACAATTTTTTTTACATTTCTTGTAACCATAATGGGCCCTATCATACACATGAATGATGAAGTCTATCATATGTTAATACAAAGCTTCATCCTTTGCATTTTATGCTTATGTTTCATTATATGGGATGATATTACAAAATTCATTGCCAAAAATACACAAAATTTCAAAATTCTTTTTGCATATTTTCTTTTGCTCATATAAAATAATTACCAACCCATTTTTCCAAACGCATTCAAAATATTATGTTACATGTCAAAAGTTTATATGCCTTTATGCATAAATCCATGCTCTCAACCCTTTGTTTTCTATCTCTCATGTGGAATTTTTTTCAAGTTTATCATGCTAAACACATTAGAAATGTCATATCACATATCAAAGTTCTAAATGTATTCATGCACAATGTCATGCTCTCTATTACATACTTTCTCTCTCTCTCATGGAATTTTTTTTTCAAGTTTATCATGCTAAACACATTAGAAATGTCATGATTCAAGTCAAATTTTTCTATGCATTATTGCACAATTTCATGATCTCTATCCCTTGTTTGCTATCTATCATGTGGAATGTTCTTTATAATCATATTTCTATACATGGTTTCTACTTATATGTATCTAACTCTTTGGCTATTTTTAAGTATCTCCCTATCATTACTAGACACAAGCAAACACTAGTTGTAATATCTATCCCTCCTCTCTTCAAACTTGGTTCATCTATCTTTTACTCCACACGTACTAGCAGCTCTATGCCTATATTAGATTATGTGGTACATGATATCACCCAAGTTTACAAAGCTAGGCAGGTTGATTACACCCATGGTTATAGCTTTGCCATTCAGGTTAGTACCCCTTCCCAGCTAGTTTCATCTCCTCCACCTATTATAGTTCTTTCTCCAATCCAGATTCAGCCATAATCGAGACCTTCATCACCAATACAAAGAGTTCATATACCTCCATAGCTTTAGGATTCTAGACAACTTTGAGCTACAATGTTCACACCTAGAACAATCTCATTGAGATCTCATGAATCTATACATAGAGCACATGTTTAGAGAGCTTCTCCTACTTCTATATGAGTCCCTAAGAGCCCTATAGTTGCATCCACTTCTCAGAGTTATAGAGGGACCCCACAGTTGGTTTTTAATATAAAATTTTTAGAACATTTACAACATATATAGCTTTCAGAGCCATAGTTTCAACATTTCCATCATGCTTCACAATCATGCATGATCCTTCTTCTTGATACAACACAACATGATAGGGAGTCTCTTATGAGACTCATCAGTTAGTATCGTCTCTCCTCAACTTTACTTGTACATAGTTTCTTTTTGCTTATTTGTACATAGTTTCTTAGTTTTTTCTTGTACATAGTTTCTTATGCTTGATTGTATATAGCTCAAATAATTCTAAAATACAAAAACAATATAACATTTCAAAAATCCAAAAACATTCAAATATGTCAAAACAATAAAAACATTTTGATAGTATGCATCATCCATGCTTTACATTGCTACTACTATTCTAGGACTTGCATTTGTTATTTCATGCTATTATATGTCAATTAATCTACATTACCATGCTTCACTTGATCTTCTTTGAGTGTGTGAAGTGAAATCCAACTACTTGATTTCTTCACTCTACCCATTGAGGTGGCATTCCTACTTATACATTCAAGACACACATTAATATACATACCCACTGGGGGCATTTTCTACATGACTACACCATCTAGGTTATGTCATTCCTACATTACACACTATAAGTTATCATGCTGATGTACATTACTTAATAGATTACACAAATTACCATATCAACATTTCACTAAGATATAACACTTGTGTATCTTCTAGCATATACCTAGTCTTGGACTAAACATGTCTTGCATACTTTTACTCTTGCTTTGATTAGTTAGATGTGATTATATCTTTCTAGTTATTACATGATTTCTCTTCTTGATTAGCATAGCTTGTTGGATTGTATTTCCACTTCTTGTTTATCTCCTATATGTGCCTTAAGACATTTTCCAATGCCTTTTACTTCTATTCATGTGTGTGCCTTAGGACGTTTGTCAATGTCCTTTGCTCATACTATTCTATGTGCTTATGGCTTCCATTCCTACATTACTTGCTCCAATTATATGTGTATGTGGCATTTGAGCATGCCTTGTATGTTTGTTTTCTAGTTTGAGTGACATGTTCTCATGTCCCTTATTTACTTGGCCCCTTGGCCACCCTTGTATGCATCTTGCTTCTTGATTTGTGTGTTTGTTGCTTGATTGATTTTGATTGCTTATAATGCCATGATCCATATCATGTATTTTCTTATTTTCTTGGATGCCATGATGGACATCATGCTCCATCCCTAATAACTAAAAAACTAACAACTAACACTTTCAATTCTAGTTTAGTACATTATACATGTTATTACATTGTTACATCTATCTAGGCATACCCATGTTGTTCTAACAATCTCTCAAATCAAACTATGATATATCTTGAGATATCTTGTTGATTATCATTGCTATATCATGTATATTTCTAGTTTAACACATTTTCAAGGCTTCTTCTTCTGAGGGTAATCATTACAGGGTACCTATTCATACCTTTAGAAGAAGGGGTAATAAATAGGGCTTTTGTTATAGATATCAGAGCTCTTATCAGTCTAAAAATCCAATTTTAGAACAACCAGAATAGTAACCAGTCATCAAACCACTCAGAACAGACCAGGCAGACAGTCAAGATTCTAGAACAGTGATCAGTTTCAAGTTAAGACAACAATGTCAAGGATGGACTAAAGTGTTAGAAATTAGGGTGTCCATTTTTAGTGCTCTTTTCCAAATAGTAGAAAATTTAGGTTTTTCAGAAGCAGGCAAAAAGGTAGGATCAAATATAATTTTGCACAATCAGACTAGTTTAAATTAGTAGTTTTTAGTACAATTTTCTTAGAGAATCCAAACATAGGGTCACAATGTGTGACATGGTTGGTTATCACTTCTAGTTTTAGATATGGTAGTTGGTATAGCTTCTAAATTAGATTCCATGTTTCAAACACTAGTGATTAAGAGTAGATTGCACAACACTTTTGCTTCTTTTCTTTTAATTTTCAGTAGTACCCAAGCATTCTCAGTAGTTACATGCCTTATTCCATTTGTAAGTGGTTGTCATAATTTTAGAGTGGTTTTCATACAAGCCTAACCTCCACATTCTTGAGTACCTAAGTTCCCAAGTGGCTTCCACATAAACCAAATTTTTAGTTTTGGAGTGGCTTTCATATAAGCCTACTATCCATCTTTTCTAAGTTAGCCAATATTAGCCTAGTTTCTATCACATACTCAGCTATCCATGCCACATTATTATATTCTTAGAACATTCATAGGCTTCAAGGGCCATCTCATATGACATACTTCTTCATATTGATATCAATTTATAACTTCACTTCATGGGGCAATGATGGATCCAAAGGGCTAGCCTTTGTATTCTTGAGCCACCTATTTAGAGGGATTGGACACACAGTCCAAACACTGATTAACACATGCATGATCATCAAACTTCACTTAGTAGGTGATGATGGATCCAAAGGGTTATCCTTTATATTTTTGAGCCACCTATTCATAGGGATTGGACACAGTCTATACATCAATTAGCATATGCATGATCATCTAACTTTACTTAGTATGCAATGATGGAGTCAAAGGGCCAACCTTTACATTCTTGAGCCATTTTTTAAGGAATTGAGCACTCAACTTTGTTCATGATATAATTTTTAGTATAACATCATCTAATACATCTAACATTACTCAGTGTTACTTAGTATCACAATAGGTTTTGTATTGATTCACACTTACACAACATGGTCTCTATGCACTATCTAGCATTACTCAGCATCACACAAGCTTCATGGGCTTCATCTTTGTAGGTAAGTTTAGGTACGCTTTCTATTTTCCTTTATCTTAGTATTTCACTTTATTGCATCACTATAATAAAGTGGGGGCAAATGTAGTCATATAAAATGCAAAAATTGGTAACTTAAGCATGACAAAAGACACCCAATCCATAGGTCCCTCATGTTGGTTCTATAAACCCTCTCAAGATTATTTTCACTAATTCCCAGTCATTCATGGCCTTTTGAACTTGACCTGAGCTGAGCCAAGACCTTCTCTTCATGAACAATCCATCCCCCAGGTCTCATCTGCTTAGGACAATAGTGCTAAAGTTGGACAATAGCACTGGACCTTAGGATGTCCCCTTTTTAGTTCTCCTATCCAATCACATTTTGAGCCTAGGTTACCATTTTCCCCTTATTCCTCTTATCCATTATGGCAGCCTAGTTTGGTTTCATCTAACCCATGACTAATAGATCCCTATAAAAGCCTATTCAAAGATCATTTGGAGAGGGTTGGTAAATATCATTCAAGAAAGTAAGAATACAAGCAAGAACACTCAAGAAATCTTCCCTATTCTTTGCATACAACTAACCTATACACTTTCAAGCCAATTCAAGTCCTTACACCAGTCCTTAGTCATCTCAAGCATACCCAGTTTTAGCATTTCTTACATTTCATTCACTATTGCACTAAGCACTCTTAAAGGGAGAAATACATATGGCTTGATCCCTCTTTAGACTATTGGTATGTAGGAAACATGCCCACACATGGGGTGTGAAGCATGTCTAGTGAATCTTACAGACACTAACCACTTTTTCTATTTGCCCAAGTTCATTCAATTTCATAGAAAAGACAAGTACATAAAGAATTAGCTCTATAAGGATCTTTGTCAATAGTGAAGACCTAAAATTTGGTATATAGGCTCACACTAAGAAAGAAAACAAAACCCAAAAAGATCATATCCTAATGACAACATCATGGGAGGACTACAGTGCTAAATTCCTAGGTGTCTAGTTCCAGCACTCCTATACAATCAAAAAATGAAGTCCAAGATCATGTTTGTGACACTATCCTAGTCTTGCACCTAAATTTATAGACCCTGTCTCAATCAGACCAGTGAAGAATAAGATAAGTTTTATTTTCTCTCTCTCATTACTATTTTTAGAAAAGGTCTAATTATAATCTAATTTCATAAATCAGTGGCTTTAATTAGGAATATTAATTACTGATTTCTCCTACTCAGATCTTGTATATTATATAGGAATAAAACTCCATTATTCCCAAAAAATAACAAATCATAAACCTTATACAAATCATGGATAGGACACACAATTCCAAAATAATAGTATCATGTGCATTATATACTTCAACTCAAGGCATAGATCCTCAAACTCATCACTACAACTTGCTTATCCAGAACTACTAGATTACCTTAAAGCACAATCATGATGACATTGACCTTTAACACCTTTATGACCACTTTAAAATAATTCTCATGCATGTATATTAACCTCTAATATCTATAAACCATATTCAAATATAAACCTCATATTGTCTAGTGGCAATTATTGGTCTTATAGACCAATTTGTTGATCTTACTACACACAGATCTCACTGAGTCAAACAAGCCAGTTTGGCTTCTTCATTTTTATCTTATACCTAACTTATAATATGTATACCAATCATTAATAGGATATACCAATCCCAAAAAACATCTCCATGCACTTTGTTTCATCACTCTATCATGATAACACATTCCTAATCATCTTCTCGTCATTGTCTGGGGTTTTTACTATTTCCACCATTAGGCCTACTAGTGATTGGATAACTTGGATGACTATTTTACCATACTTTAGGGATTTAAATTATCTATAAAAATTCATGGAAATGAAACATGAGTCTCAAATTTCATCTTCCATCCATTTTCTTTTCTTGTCCAATGCAACTTTTGACTGCTACAACAAATTCTTCATAAACAAGCCTATATTTGTGTATTTTCTCTCTCATATAACTAACCAAAACCACTTGGATGTACATAGGAGAGTTTAATACATGTTAAAATAGTTTTTATAGTCATTTGAGACCATTTTGGGTTGTTTTGAGCAAGATATTTCACATCAGCTCCTTGTTAGGGTTTTAGAGAGGTTTAACACAGGTTTTGGTGTTAACGATTATTCATAAAATATTTCCCCTTAAATATGAAACCAATTCATATATTTATTATCTAACACCCCTACCTATCTCTCCTTAACCACTTAGGTTTCCATGTATAGGTTACACATGCCAATGAACATCTGAAAGTCCTTCTCAGGTTTGCATGTCTTTATTTTGTGTTTTTGAGAGACCTAAAAACCATTTTTCATGCCTTTCTTGAAAAACATGAAATAAAAATTTGTGAACATGATTAAAACAACATATAATACCTATTTATATGATAAAATATGTAAACATATCTTGAAATCTGATCTGCATGCCTCATTAGGCCAGGTAGGGTCTAGGAGTGGTCTAGGTGCAAACTTGATCCAAAGGTCCTACCCCTCTAAACTCACCTTTAGAATCTCATGAGTGCTCCAATGCCTCACCTACATTTTAAATCAACATTATACAACCTCTCATGGAATTTTGCATCCATTTCATCAAGCCACCATGCTTAAACCTTCTCACTAGGACTTTATATGCCATGACTAGTGTCATGACTAGGCTTCTCATGCACTTGAAAATTGAAAACTAACCTTGAAACACTTATAAAAGTGTATATAATTTACTTACATGATTACATAATTCCAAACAACCTCTCACAATCTTGTGCTCACTTAAGTCACCAAACTTCACTATGCACACCTTCTCACAGGGTCTAGACTAGGCTTCTCAAGACACCTTGTACTCAAGAACTAGTACTCAAACATGCTTACCTCAATTATATAAAAAAATAAATATTTTAAAATATCACTCTCACATCACTATAACAATATCTTTCTAATCAACATGACCTCATGTAGACCTAGATCCTCATAATCATGTTTCAATGCTCACTTGACCATCATACATTTTTGTGACAAACACTAATAACTTGACCTGAACCTTAACATCAATTTTGACATAATAAGAGACATTAAGTTTCCTTCAAATTATCTCTCAATATAAGAGATATTAGGTTTACTTAAAATTCTCTCATGTTACATGGATTTCTAGTCACATCAAGCACACAAGCTCATACCTCAAATACCATTCATCATGCATCTTCACCAGATGCACCTTGACATCAATGAAATCAACCTTGACATCAATGACATCAAATGTCAAATAAATTATAACACTTATAAAAAAACTCCCCCTTTATCATTGATGGCAAAACATTCTTCAATATGATCACTCTTATCTCCCCCAATCTGGTAAATCTTCCTTCTTTAACTTTTCCCCCCTTTGACATTAATGACAAAGGGTCATACATACTACAACTTATGTAACCACTCATTATTCCTCTTTGGAAACTATTCACATAAACTCTTCTATTATTGTCAACAACTACTCTTGGAGCTTATGAACAACTTGAATAACTCCCCCTCAAACCAAGCATCCATCATGCTTCTACTAACTAAAGAGTGTTTCCATAAAGCCTAATGGAGTCACCCCTATCCATAGGGAGCTAAAACAACCCAAACTCAGGGGATTCCCATATCTCCATGCTCTCATAAGATTGAATATCTTTTATGATCCTGTCAGGTTTGATTGGAATCTTAGGCTTGACATTGTCATCAATCATTTGATCAATAATATGAGTTGATATCAAACATTCCTACCTTGATTTCACATCTGAAGTGTGTTATACCATATCAAATAGTCCACCTGGTCTTGTAGACTAATCATTACTCACCTTTTCTATCTTTGGTTTCCATACATTTATTTTCCTTCTCTCTTGCAATCTAAGGGATTCAACCATCTTGTTTTAATTTGATGGCCTTCTAACTCTATTAGGATAGAATCTTGCAATGTCCCACATTATGACAACTATAGAAAAAAATATTATTCATACCTCTTGACTGATGATTTTTTTCATAATCCATGGATATTCATTTTTAGAGGGCGGTATACACTCTCTTGCTCTATGGCCAAATTCATTACATGAAAATAGTAACCATTGAATGAATTATCATACCCTGCATTAGGTTGTCTAATTGGTCTTTTCATGTTGACCTTATTTTCTTCATTAGCCTTTTCCATAATTTGAGCTACCTCCTTTTGGTCTTCTTTGAAACTAAGACCTATCTTAACACCTATAAACTTCTGAATACTTAAGATGTTATATAGAGCATCAATACTTTTTCTAAACGTCATAAAGGTCTTCAACTTGCTAGATGTTTGATCTAACTCAGCTTTCAAGGATTCTATTTAAGTTCCATACCTAGTGCATTCTTCCTCTTTAGCTTTAAAGCTAGTAGTGACTATCTCCATCTGTGCTTCAATTTGATTGATGATTTCATCATTCTCCTTGGATGTGTTACTTAGTCTTTCTTCAAACAAACCAATATGCTCTTCATAGTCCTTAACTAATGATATTAGTTTGTGATTTTTTCTTCTTTGGAACTTTAACTCCTCTAAAACACTCATAAATTCTACCTCAAGATTCACCTCAACCTCTTATTCATTTGATTCTTCATCATTCATAAGGCCTTTCCATTTTGAGCAACCCTCATTATCTTCTTATATAACCATGAATAAGGTTTCATTGTTTTTATGCTCATGTTCATTACTTTCATCATCACTATCAGATGTACTTGTGTCACTTACATCAGATGGGTTATTATCTTCTTTGGTATAAAAAATTCTCTTATTCTTGAATGACCCTTTCCTACCCTCATACTTCCTAAAATATTTCTTGCTTTTATCAAGATTATACACCTTATTATCATCACCATGATGTTCATCATGTTCTTATCATGCTCAGTCTTATTGTTTTTAGGACACTTAGATGCAAAGTGACCAATCTTACCACAATTGAAATATTTGAAAGGTAACTTACCCTTGTAGTTACCAGATCCAAACCTCAATTTCCTAGAAAACATGGCTATCAATTCCTCATCATAAACATCTAAACATACCTCATCCTTGACATTCTTAACTTTTGACTTCTTCTCAGCTTTGAATGTTACTTCATTCTTGAGAGGCCTTCTTTCGTTTGTTCTCATCTCATAGGTAGTCAATATGCCATCAAGCCCATCTATTTCTAGCTTGTCTAAATCTTGCATCTCTTATACTATAGACACCTTAGAATCAAATTAGGAGTTAGTGATCTCAATACATTTTGAATAATTTTATATTCTTTCACTTCTTATCCTAATCCTCTAATGACATTGATCACTTCATCAACCCTCAATAGGTAGGATGTAATGGTTTCATCTTCAAAATTTCAAACTATCTCTGATGGGTCTAAAACTTGGCCATCTTCACCTTGGTTTCTCCTTCATATATTATCTTCAATTTATCTCATATCTCTTTAGCTAACACATAGTGTATCACCTTCACAAACTCTGCCTCTGATAGCCACATAAAATGGCATTCATTGCCTTGGAATTGCTCTCACTTTCCTTCTTACCTACTGCATTAGTTGGTGGTGTAAGAGGTGGAGTGTATCCATCCAAAAATGACTACCATATGTTGTGGCCCATTTAAATTATACATCTCCTCATTTGGATTCTCTAAAAAGAATAATTAGTTCCATTGAAGAATGGATCCTTACTGGTAAAGAAACCTCCTTGAACTTGACTACTGGCCATCCTTATTTCTAGGATCTCCTTTATGTTATTAGACCTACTTTGATACCAAATATTGGAAGTAAAATGACTAATAGGGGGAATTTAATAATTCTTTTATAAATTTCTTTCAATTCCTCCTTAACATACATGAACCATCACATCAACATATAGATCAAGCAATGGATAAACAATCAACCATATAAGCATGAAATAAGATTACATAAGACAACACATTATATATATGGGAAACCCTCAATGGGAAAAAAAATTACTAATTCTTAAAAAATTATTAAAATCCTATATGTCAAAATATCACAATTTAGTGAAGCACCAACTTCACATGGAGCACCAACCCTAACTAACTAAGCACTAACTCAACTAAGATTTAACAAGCACCAACTTGCAAGGAGGAACCAACCCCCTAGATGAATCATCACCAACTCATCCACCTAAAAAATTTAATCACTTTTATAAAACCTTTTTTCTCATACAACAAATGATGATCACCTTATTTAGCTCTTCTCACTGTTCTATCCCTCTCAAACTGCCTTTTAGGCTTCTTCGCTCAACTAGGTATATTTAAGACAAATTAGGTCATATGAAGACACACTATAAAATATTAAATATTGATCATCTATAATATTATAAAGGTATAAAATACCTCCTTATTCTCAAAAATCTTATATTTCAATCACATACTCCACTTCTCTTCTTGCTCAAATAGGCCTAAAACTACCTTATATATATACCATTCCTTATTCATATGCCATTTAGTCAGATATTAATCATTAACCTCTTAGGTTTTACATGGAATAGGTCCTAATAAATCTCATAAAAATGAATAAAATTATATTTTAGTCCCTTTAGGTATGACATAACTCAATTTCACTTTTAGGTCTCATGGAAATCTAATTCCATTAGGTCTAATTTAGGACACATTACACTTTGATCACCTTGGAAAAATTTTAAACTCCACACATAGTAAGAACACTTCATAAAACACTAAAATATATCATAAATAATATAATATTATGTACATGACACTTTTTATCTCCAACCACCACTTGAAGCACACCATTAGTACTGTTCATAATTAGGCTTGCGAACCTATAAAAAGTCTATCAAACAAAACTAAAGCATGTACACAATTTAGTCACACAAAAATAAAAATAAATAATATGAACATAAAATACATGAAATTAAAAATATAAACATGTGATTTATACTTCACAAATTAAGGCAAAATGACTTAAACTCATCTCTGCAAATAGCCCACTCAGATTTGCCAGAACACTCCAAAACCCAATCATGAACAACTTAATCTTCAACACATGAAAGAAAACTTCCCATTATCACTAATAATTTAAAAATATAATTTTAAATATATATACCACTCTCAAATACAAATATCACAAGGTCTAATGCCAAATATTGGTCTTGCATACCAATCTATTGACCTCACTATACATAGTCAAACCAAAACCAGACAATCCATTTTGGTTTCAACATTTCAACCACTTTAAATAAATATAAAACCTTATAAAAAGCATTCATAATACAAAAAATTACCAAATAATAGTATCATGTGAATTATATGCTTCAACTCAGGGCATAGATCCTCAAACTCATCATTGTAAATTGCTTACCCAAAACTGTTAGTTTACCTTAAAGCACAATCATGATGACATTGAATTTCAACACATGTAGGACCAATTTAAAATGCTTATAATTCATTTATATGAACATATTATATGTCAAAACCATATTAAAATATAAACCTCATATGGTCTAGTGTAAATTATTGGCCTTACAGACTAATTTGTTGATCTCACTACACACAAATCTCACTGAGTCAGACAAGCCATTTTGACTTCTTCATTTTCACCTTTATAAATAACTTCCAAGATTTATACCAAGAATTAATAAGACATACCAGTCCCAAAAACCATCTTCATTCACTTTTTTTCATCACTCTATCATGATAACACATTCATAACATCTTCTTACTGTTGCTTAGGTTTTTCATTATTTTCACCATTAAGCCTATTAATTACTAGCTAACTT
Source organism: Torreya grandis (assembly GCA_037957365.1). Taxonomy (NCBI): domain Eukaryota; kingdom Viridiplantae; phylum Streptophyta; class Pinopsida; order Cupressales; family Taxaceae; genus Torreya; species Torreya grandis. The sequence continues at coordinate 2,826,834 of JARHVA010000818.1, read as the reverse complement.
GGATGACCAGTTTAGCACACTTGAGGGATTGAAATTATCAAAAAACCTCATGTAAAATAAACATGAGTCTCAATATTTATCCTCCATCCATTTTATTTTCTTGACCAATGCAACTTTTGACTGCTACAATAAATTCTTCATAAATAAGCCTATATCTATACATTTTCTCTCTCATCTGACTAACCACCACCACCTGGAGGTACCTAGAAGATTTTAATATATTATAAAATAGTTTTTATAGTCATTTTAGACCATTTTTGGCTGTTTTAAACAAGATATTTCACATCAGGTCCTTGTTAGGGTTTTAGAGAGGTTTAACACAAGTTTTGGTGTTAACGATTGTTCATAAAAGATTTCCCCTTAAATACAAAACCAATTCCTATATTTATTAGCTAGGAACCTTAACCATATCTCCTTAACATATCAATTTCCCATGCATAGGTTACATGTGTTAACAAACACATGAAATTCCTTCTCGGGTTTACATGTCTTTATTCTATGTACTCGAGAGACCTCAAAATCACTTTTCATGCCTTTTATTGAAAACCATGACCTAAAAATTTGCAAAAATTATTTAAAAAATATATAATACCTATTTACATTATCACATATTCAAACATTTCTTTAAAACTGATCTCTATGCCTTATTAGGCTAGGTAGGGTCTAAGAGTGGTCTAGGTATAGACTTGATCTGAAGGTCCTACCCCTATAAGCTTGACTTGAGACTCTCATGAGTGATTAAATGACTCACATACATGTTAAATAAACCTTATATAACCTATTATGTGTATTTTCATCCATCTCACCAATCCACCATGCTCAAACCTTCTCGTTAAGACTTTACATGCCATGACTAGGCTTCTCAAACACTTGAAACTTGACAACTGACCTTAGAAACTTATGAAAGTGTCTATACTTACATGATAAAATAATTAAAAACAACATATCACAAGCTTGTGCTCACTTACTTCACCAAACTTCACTATGCACACCTTCTCACAGGGTCTAGACTAGACTTCTCAAGACACCTTGTACTCAAGAACTAGTACTCAAACATGCTTACCTCAATGATATCAAACAAGAACATTTTTTATAAATCACTCTCACATAATTTCAACAATATATTTCTAATTAACATGACCTCATACAAACCTAGAGCCTCATAATCATGTTTCAATGCTCACTTGACCATCATACCTCTTTGTTATAACATTGATAACTTGACTTGAACCTTGACATCAACTTTGACATTAGAATAGACATTAGGTTGCCTTAAAATTATATCTCAACATAAGATACATTAGGTTGCCTTCAATTATCTCTCAACATAAGATACATTAGGTTTCCTTCAAATTATCTCATATCACATGGCTTCTAGTCAATCAAGCACACAAGCTCATACCTCAAAGACCACTCATCATACATCTTTACCAGATGCACCTTGACATCAATGACAATAATTTTCAACACAATCCCAAGCCTTATTCAAATCATATTATTACAACATCCAATTTTATTTTCTTTTTGTTACCACTAGATGCCAAAGGGCATTCATGACTCCTTTTGTTCCTCTTCCCCCTAGACTTCAAGTTTTTACTAGCTACCATCTTGCTCCCATTATTATCCCAAAACTTATTTTATATTTTTTGATCATGTTGTCAACACTATATGAGGTAAGGTACCACATCATGCATGGAATAATTATGGTATTTAACCTTTTCCCCATCAACCCTCTCCACCTCCCACAAAGAAATCCAATCATCCCAAAGCATATGACATCATATATCAACTAAATAAAACCCATGCTAAAAATTCTATCTTGGAGTTACTCAAGAGATCAATGGTTTATAAAGGCATATTATATGAGGCATTGTGAGAAATAACTCTACTTAGTGATACAAAACTTGTATCATTTATGTCTATTATTAATACATTCAAGGATATTGAAAAAGTCATCACTTTTGACAAATAAGACTTATACAATAAAAAAAGAGAGAAAAATATACCATTATTCACTCAAAATTTAAAGTGCAAAGTAAAATGATCTAACATTTGTTGATAGATAATTATTCTAGATTGAACATCTATAACATTGCCTTATTGCAATAATTATGGAGTAACTTGGATACTATTAAAAAATTAGATCAAACCATAAAATGATTTGAGAACACTCCATGTCAAATACTTCAGACCATATCATTGGATGTAAAATTAGGTCCAAAGATGGTACCCACTACATTCCATATTATGCCTAATTAATTACATTATATATTTTTTTGGGCAACTTTGGATACATGATATGGAAGCAACACCATCAATTTACACATATGTATCAAATTCATGCTTGAAGCCCAATTTTATACACAACCAAGAGATGATGACCCTTTTATATATTTTAAGATGACCTAATCTACTAATGAGAACCAATAATAATTATAATTATAAGATAATTCTATCATTCCTCTATTGCAACCCATTCTAAGAGCTCAGATGCATATATATGAAGTGAGATAATCAAGTATTGAAATTATCAAGAAACAAAGGTCTTTTAATAGATCAATCTAACAAAGACAAAGGAGGAGGATGGGATCAAATAATTTGGTCAAATAGCAAGTGGACAAGTTGATGGGTGATAGGGGACAAAGACACTTAATTGGGATAAAAGGATAGTGATGGGTGCTAGATTGATATCTTATAAGGCTATGTTAGATAATAATTTCAAGTTGTGATAGGTTGATTAATGATGTGTGGGTGATGGTTGTCCACTAATATTTTGATCTTTTGTCTTCACCTAATATTCAAAACGGTGATGAGGAAGAGTGGATGGTGATTTATGAGATGTGACGGAAGAATGTATGGACAAGGGTTACTACTCAAGATAAATGAATGAAGTGATAAGGTGATGGCCACACACAATGAGGGATTAGGAAGGGCGATATGTAGATATAGATGGATTTTATGGATGAACAGTCTAATGAGGATGGGATAAAATAAAAGAGATGGATATGATATATGGACAAATGAGGGTGGATTTTAAATTATTGAAAAGATAGTTTTTGAATTCAATGGGTATGGATAGGGGATGAATAATGAGAAAGGATAGTACTAAATGGATGACAAATATAGAGGATGTGATTATGATATATGGATTATGGACTTATATGAAAGTGTAATGATATAAGAACAGAATGAGAAAATATCTATATGAAAGGATGTGAGGATAGAAGAAGTGGATAATATTTACAAAAAGGGGTTATGGGATAATGAATAAAGGAGATGAGTTTCTATAGGTGATATGCAAATGAGACTAGGATGTATGCTATGACAAAGTATGGTGATAATGATATGGATGAGGTGAGGACCTAGCTATAAATGGGATACTTATAGTGGTGCAATGGATACGTAGGTGAAATTATAATGAACTAATGATGATGGGATAAGGATGAGTATCCTAGGAAAGATGGGATATTATGATGGGAATAGATAGATTGAAGAAGTGATTAAGGATGCAAAAGATAGATCACCAAATGGGAGGTAGGTATGGTGTGGAAGAGATGATGATTTAGTCTGTATGAAGGGTAATAATATGGGGTAAATATAATATGTAAGGATTAGTGGGCACAAAAATATAGGTGGGGTTAGTATAAATGTGATTGGATGGAGTAGATAAGATGTGATTAGGATAAAATGGCCAAGATGAGGACAAGATAAGATGGGTTATATGATTATCACGGATATAGAATGAGGGGTGTATGGATGGCTATGGGATGATATAATGCTAGGAGTAAGATGAATAATGTGTGGGAATGACCAAGAAGTGGATAAGTTTTATTATAGAGTCATGTGGTAAAGTGTGTGGGGTGAAGCTCAAAGAGAATATGGATGGAAGATAGGTTAAAATAATCACAAGAAGTTAAGATGAAGAATATAACAATAGTTGTAATATTATTTCACATTAGACACAAGTGACACTAAATTAAAACATGACTTGGACAAAGAATTAATCATAAATTTTAGTTAAAAAAACATGGAGATGTCAGATACCAAAGCTCAAACACCATTACAAGTAACAAGTCTTCCAGATAAACAAATAATAATATTTCAAATATTACTTGATCAAAATCTCATCACAATACCATCACCTAGACATCGAGCCATGGGACATATCTCACATGAAGAAGGAAAATCATATTGTGATTATCATATAATAATAAGACATGACATAAATCATTATGATGTGTTACAAAAGAATATTTAAATATATAATAATGAAGGCACCACCAAAGTGACACAAGATTACTAGGAACACTCACCACTAAGTTATAACAACTTTCAACACACAAATATAATACACAAATTTTACAAACATCCACAACAAGATGTTGTGACTGTTAATATATATATATATATATATATATATATATATATATATATATATATATATATATATATATATATATATATATATATATATATAAGGTGTTTATTGACAACATATTTACATTGATGAACACCAACTCCAAAATGCATGACAATATGTAGTGTCACATTTTTAGGACATTTGGGAATCAAAATTAAAGACTTATTCAACTTGTATCATGGTACATTCCTTGAACATATTACCATAATGATTTCTTGTGGCCCAAATTTTGTCAATACATGCAAATGGGTGACACCTTCTACCTTTGAGTTGACACTCACATTAGGATTGGAGTGGTTATACCTAATTCAAGACACAATAAATAAAACATATCAATATATTTCCTTATTACATGAAGAAAATACAATCATAATTCAAGTTAATGACAATGATACTCATCAAAATGAAAAATCTTCAAAGATAACAAGCAAAAAATATGAAAAATCAGAGATATTGGAAGAATAAGCAATAATTTACATAATCCCAAATACAAACCATGATATGTTGAATTCAATTAGAATTACCTCCTCACTAATTTGTGATCACTAGTTTTAAATATCACTAAAATACAAAAAAATAAAATAATTTAAAAATATAAAAACATTCAAAACATTCAAAAAAATAAAAATTAGGACATGAGCATGCCATGATTACTACATGACATATCTACATATGTTATTTATCACATGTTTGGTAGTTGGCACATAATTTTCATATACACATGCATTTCAAAATATATGGGTGCAATGTAAGACATATAAATGTTGGAATTTACTCTACCCAGTTGTTATGTCAATGCTATAGGGGCATTTTATTCCACAAATTTAACTATCACAGGTTATATATTTCTTTGACTTGTCTACTATGTTGAGCTATCTAGATTGCTTATGCACATCTTGATAGTTCCTCATATCTTACACAATGCCACATGGATATGATATTTTAATAAGATGTGACATTGATACATGCGGATGGTGTAGACTAGTCTTTACTTATTTTATGTTTCATTGATGTTATTACTCTTGAATGATAGGCTAGTCATTACTTTTCTATCGTGTGTGGCTCTTGGCCTTATTTGATACGGCATATATATGTCCCTTATTTGTGACATGTTTATGTCCCTTGTCTGTGTCCTTTTACCTTGTTTGATGTGACATATTTATGTACCTTATTTACAAAATATTTATGACCATGTGTGTGGCCCTTGGCCTTATTTGCTATGGCATTTGTATGTCCTTTATATACGACCCTTGGCATTAAATGTGACATTAACTATTGAGTTTGTTGAGCTTTTAGAGATTGAATGGTGTCATGATCCATATCATGCAATTTCACTATAAAATATTATTTGGTTATATTTCAAATATGGTTACTATTATGTGTTTCATTAATACATCTAGCTAGACATGACACTTATATGCCCTGCATTACATATGTTACTGTGCACCAAATTTGGGATTCAAGAAATATTATCAAAATGATAATACAAACCCAAAATTAATAACACCAAAATAAATGGATAGAAAAGGAAAATAAAAAATATTAAAGCACTCTTACCATCATTTTTACCTTCTCATAGCTCCATTCCAAGACTTGAAATTCAAATGCTTGAGCTTATAGACTTAAGATGTTAGATTACTTGTCAAAGCTTGATTATGGATTCCTTGAGACAAAATGGATATAGATTTTGATTGGATTAGCTTGATGAGTGTGTTAATGGCTTGCTTGAATATCTCTTGATTCACTTGTGCACTTGATCATTGACTTCTTCATTAGCTTGAGCAAGGAGAAGTGTCGTAGTTTTATAGGTTAATGGAGGAAGATCTTATGGTCCAAATTTGAATTTGATCCATTAAGATCAAGGGTGGAGGATTTTCCATGGAATCCTCTAGAATAGAGAATTCTAGAGGAAGAAGGCTAAAATGGAGAGATTTTTAGAATTCTTCAATTCTAGAAATCTCTTCATAGGGTTTTAGGGGTTTAGGAAAGGCTAGTGTAGGGTGGTGGGTGGGTAGTTAGGATTTTCTTGAATTTTAAAATGGCTAGTGGGATTAGGGGGTAGGCTAGTAGGTAATAAGCCTTGTTAGCGATTTAATTATGGGGTTAATTGGTTTTTAGGCTAGGATAAAGGTTATATGGGATATTGGTATGGGTATGGAATTTGGGTCAAGGGGTTATTGTGACTAGGAAATAGGCAATTTTAGGCTAAATTAATGGGAATTAGTATAATTACTGGGGCAAGCATATTTTAGTGCATATAATTACATACATGCCTTGATTGACATATACATTACTATAATGACATACTCTCCACATGATTATACACAATGCTATATTTATTCATGACATATGAGTGTCTTAAAAGACACATACCTCATATCAAAATGGGGGCATGACAATGGGCTTGTCATAGAGACATAAGACTCCATTAACATAAAATTGTATAGTGGGAATTAGAGTAAAAATTTTGAATATTAAAAATGATTTAGATATCAAATGGTTGAGTCACATGACCGATATCATATATATCAACACAGATTATGGGGGCATATGCACTAAATTTATAAAAACTTGAGTACATATTCAAGGTGAATATGTATGGGAATATGTACACAATTTACAAGAATATGAATTATAGGTTTTCACATATACATACATTTGAGATACATGTTATTAGATTCAACATATAGATGCATAACATTATATATCAGTTGGTATGGATTCTAGGGGCATGAGATGGGTTCATGCACATATTCACACTTTTAAATTCATAAGGCATGATACTCGTTCATTCACATACATTATAAGAAAGTTTATAGTTGGAGAAATTCTATAGGGAGAATGATACTGATTAATGCACATTTACATATTTTTAGTAAGCACTATTACAAACTTTTATTTGAAATGCACTTTTCAATCAACACCGAGTAGTGAGAAACCTTGAATCTATAAATCCATATGTAGTGGTTGATTCATGTTTTTATGGGTAATGTACATTGCGCTTAAATTATGCTTAATGACCATGGAATTAATTCTAGAAAACCAAACATGTGGTTCACATATTTATTAGATCTTAGTATTCATTTGGGTTTGTACACAACATACTTCTCACCACATTTATGAGGGTTGGGGCATGTTGTCTTCCCAATCTAAGGACTTGCATAGTTACACAAAAGTTGGGTTTAATCACCCTTAATTTATCCATGGTTCAATAAGAGGAAGCAATTTTGAAGTGCTTTAATGGAAATAACCTTTTTTTAATGCTTCAATAAGGAAACATCATCTCCAATAAGTTTTAAGGACAACATGGTTTTCACCAACATACATGTGTACTCCTTCCTTGCTATTTAATTTTCAAAGTTTGAGTTCAACTTTAGGATTTAAATTTATGAACATGAATACAATATGTTTATTTTAGGTTTTTCTATTGAGTGACCTATACATTAGAGCTTCCTACCAAAGATAAAGTGTGTTGTACACACTCATATTGTTTAAACCAAAAAAATAAGATTTGGGTATCTAGGGTTAAGAATATAGAAATGAATAAACACAAGGATAATAAACAAATATATAATAGGCCATTTTTTTACAAAACTTAGATAGAACATATACTAAATTTATTATGTTGAGATATTTCCCCAAAGTAAAACTATGCTAGATATGGCAATGACAAATAAATAAGTTACTTAGCTAGTTCTGATATTAGTATAGATCTAGATCTAGAATAGGTAGGAAGCAGACTGGATGAGTATTTTGGAACAATTTCCCAATTCTAGATCAAGTGGATTTATAGTTATAGATACTTGTGTCAGCTTGGGATGCTTGCATCAATGCTAGTGTTTGTGTTAGATGCATTTTTCCTTTATGGAATACATTATAAAACAAGATGTGACCACTTGGATTCTTTTAGGTTTTTCATCATCGTCACTCTTGTGCCTTCAGATCTGGGTGATGGACTATCAGTCCTTGTCAAATAGTAAAATTCTAATCCTTCCTCCTCATAGTGGCTATGGTAAAAATTAGTTAGTGGTCACATAATGTCGAGTTGTACCAAATACCCCTCTATCAATGAGCACTGCCTACATAGCTAATACTTTGAAGAGGGCATCAAAATTATGTAGTTATACCCTATGTGTGAATCATGTAACATGTGGAAATTAATTATAATAGTGACCTAGCTAGTAACTTAGAAAATATAGCTTTTGGGTTGCTCCTTCAATACTTCAAACCTATAGATATGCTATCCTTATGATTGATATAAAAATAGGAGAAAATAGGAAAGTTTTTCTCACTTGAATGCTTGATTGAATGTATTTGATAGGTTACCTTGGTCTATATTAGGTGAGGAATGAGTGAATGTTGGTATTATATTTATACAAATCCCTTTGGATAAATAACTCACATTAAATCACTTAGGCAGACCACTAGGATATGCTTCATTTTCAAATTAGATAACTTTAGGGCACTAGATATTTGCATCGGAGTAGGAAACTTATGTCAATGTAGGTGTCTATTCAAGATGCAAGTGTCCAAAGAGCATAAAAGTAGGTACAAGATAATAACTTGTAGAGGTTGAAGATAAATAATTTTTAAGTATTTTGGGCAATATAAAAGGCTTGGGTCATCAACATAATACTAGTCAGACTAAGAGATAGGTTAAGGGGCATAAGAGAGAGCACATGTGAGACTTTAAAAAGAAGGAAAGGTCTTGAACTAAGAGGAATAACCAAGGTCAGAGTTTTCCAAGTGTACAAGACTGAGGTTCTATATAATTCATAAATAGTGTCTACATTCACCCCCTTTAATCTAGTAATAAATTACTATTTTAAAAGAAAGGAATGCATACCTGGGTGTGATAACACACATTATCTTTGCTTGAGTCCAACTTGAGTGATTTGATGGTGATTGAACTAAAACCAAGATAATGTTACAGTATATAATCAATGCATATAATCTTAAATTGAAATCATTGAAATGATTGCAATCGAAAGAGAGTAAGGTTTAGGAGTACACTTGTGTATCGATGTAATCACCTTACCTATTGGCAATTTGATTTGAAAGATGTATCATTATGAATCACTGAAATTGAGATTAGAACAAATATAAATATAGAAAGTGCATATATATAAGGAGATAGAGAGAGATAGAAAAATAAGAGGGCCCATGCCCCCAACCTTGGAGAAAAAGTTGGATTGTGTTTTATTTTTTTTGGGAAAACTAGTGTTTAGTTCCTAAATAATAAGGGGTCTGGAGTAAGGGGAGAAATTTAGTTTAATATGGAAAAATAAAAAAATTTATCAAATAATTTACATGAGGAAGAAAAGTAAACTTATCTAAAAATGGACTGAAATAGATGATTCAAGAGCTAAAAATTGAGATGTAAGATTGGGACACTATCTAGAATCTAGATCTGGCCTTCATTCTATGATTGGATAGGAGCATCAAAAGTGAAAAAGAGTGGTACTACTACTATAGTCTACCTCTACCACTATTTTTCTGAGGATTTGATCTTTTTGGTTTTTATTTTCCAAGTCAGTGTGAGCCTATCTACCAAAATTTAGAGGCTAGAAGTCAAAAGAGCTCACTGGAAGTTTGTGTTAATCTATAAAACCGTGTATTCATCTACACACATACAAGCAACAAATGCATCAAAAGAAAAAGGGGGAAAATTTGAGTTAGGGGAAGAATGATCACATGATTTAGAACCCATGTTGTCTTGATTACTACCTGTATTAACCCTCAAGCTAGGGTCTCAGATCAAATGTAGTTCTCTCTTAGGGAATGCGCATAATCAATATGCACGATAGATGCAAGAATGACTTTCACCTAGGTCTTTCCTTGATCAAGCATGCAAGTCTATGTGTGATGCGAAATGTTGAGCTATATTATTGTCTAATTTTTATTATGTTTAATGTGCCAAAGTACTAAGTGCTATATATAAAATGCCTTGTGAAGTCCTTTATACAAGAGACTCTTTATTTTGAATTTGGGAGCCTTATTTGCATTTCGCTGACATGGGAAAACTTAAGGATAGAGATAAGAAAAGGGGTAAGACTTGTTGTCCCCGAAAAATGACTACTCATTTTTGGGACAACCTACAGATCAAAATCCTCTCTTCCCCTTTCAAAAATTATTCTGAGCATTCAGGGTCAAAGGCTTCTACAGGTGGTTTCAGTCAAAAGAATCAATTTTTCAACACTTAGTCATTTTTTAGGACTGTTTCAGTGCCTTGGTTCAAACAAAGATCTCCATCGGCAAACACCAGCAGCAGGTTCAATGGGTTCACAGTTCAATGGCTCGATTCAACCAAGTGGTTCAACACTTTATTTCACTTGGGTGGTTCATTCCCTTTGTTTCAACATCTTTTAGTTCAATGTCTTGGTTCATCACCAAAGTTCAAAGGGGCGGTTCAACGCAAAAGGAAGCTTCCCGAAGGACAAGTCAAGGGCACTTAATCGATCAAAGCACCCTTCGGAAGGGTCATTTTCAAGGAAGCCAAAAGGTAATTCTTTCAGATTTGTTTAAGGCATTTAAAATTGGTTCCCTGGACTTTTTATCCACAAAAATTTTCTCTGGGAAAATATCCACTGGAGGAAGCATAAGAAAAGCTTGGGGGAATATCCAAAGGGTAACCCGAGGAAGCCCGAAAGGCCATTTAAAGACTACCCGAAGGATAGATATCCTTGCGGGAGGTTATTCTGACTCAAAATGGGTCATTTCTCAAGACCCAAAGGGACAAGTTCAATCTAGAAAAATACCAAACAGAAAAGCCAAAAGAGGACAAAGGAATGACGCACCCAAAAAATGTCAAATTCAACACAATGAACTAGTCGTTGATCCTTTGAACATACAAACCAGAATACATTCACAGATTTCAAGGCCAAGACAAAAGTAGAAAACAAAGGAAAAGCCCAACTGAAGATAAAATCCCACGAAAAAGTGCCCAATAGAAAAAGACAATAGAACGTGACAAGTGTTTGCACCCAACATGCAAGAGCGGCATTTTTTGCCGCCCTTGCATCTTTTGGTCTTTTCTATGCTGGTGCAATGATTTTTGTCACCCATGCATCCCTATTTCCTCTCATCCAGATGCAAGAGCAGAAATTTTTACTTCCCTTGCACGTTCTTCTTCAACATACGTTGGCGGCAATTTTTGTCGTCGACACACTTTCTCCTTGACATGCACAGGCGGCAATTTTTGCCGCCTATGCACAAGAACTTCTCCAATATGCAAGGGTGGAAATTTTTGCCACCCATACATTCCTTCTCTCTTCTTCCTCTTCTCATGCACTTTTGTCATGTAAAATTGCATGTAATTTTGTAATGTGTAATTACATGTAAAAAATTTGGAAAAATATCTCAAAAGTCAAAGATGAGTCATCTTTGATTAATATATTTTTTGTATTTTAATATTTTCTAGTTTTTGAAGGTTTCTACCTATATATAGTGGAGACCTCTTTTGTAAATATATCTCTGATAATTGAGAGCAAAAACTCGGCTAAAATTGAGACACTTCTTGAGACTTTGTGCTCAACTTGTAAATCATATTTTGTTAAATGAATGAGAAGCAGGTTTATTTCAGACTTTGTGTTGAAGTTATCTGTGTTATGTAGGAAACAATTCTTATGTCCTCTTTCCTGATAATCTCTTATTTGTTTGATTTAATAAGCAAAGTGGGTGTGTTGAAATTATCTGAGGGCATTTATAAAAGATAGAAGAGAGACTTTGAGCTACTTTTATCTTTGTGATCCTTTTATCTTTTGTAGTTTTAGGTGAAGACTTTGTGCTTCATTTAACTCTACGGTTACGCTTGTTTCGAATCAGTGAAGGAGACAACGCAAGACTTTGTGCTTACATGGGTTTTCTTGTGACCTTTGTTACTTACTTCAGGTGATTTTTTGCTCTATGTTGGATACCATTCCTGAAAGAAGAGGAATGTTGTTGGCCGATGATCAAGATTTCTCTCTCTTGTTCCTTGTACATCACCTCTGAAAAATGAGAGGTGGATGCTGTTATACCACCCCAAGTATTATTGTTTGCTTAATTATATATACATATAACATATAAATATTCATAAGGAACCTCCCCTTGATGAGAGGAGAGATTTACCTCATCTAGATCTGGTAAACCCACACTTTTTGTGGCATAAATCTCCCTATGTTGTGGTTGATAAACCCATTTTGTCATCAGTTAGTTGATGACAAAACATTCACCCAACAATTTTTGGCAACTTTGCTAGGGATCGAATGTGCAGTCTGAAACCTCAAGTTTTAGATTGAAGTAGTCCCTACCCTTATCCATTACGTAGTCTGGTGACTCCGTTCCATGTCTTACCCATTATCATTATAGCCTTACCATCTTCCTCCATCTCTGTTATATTATCTGGTCTACAAAACTAGAGCTTGGGAAAGAGTGCGCAGTTTAAAGCCTCAAGCCTCAAGCTGAAGCAGGGCCAGTTCTTTTCCAATTTTGTTCTACAATCTGTCCACTCCACCTAAATTCGTTATTCCTATTTTTCATAATTAAATCATGGTAGTTCGAGGCCCCTAGGGTAACTCTTTTGGCACACTCAATTTGACTCCACCTCTGCATGAGCTTCCACGCAGTTCAAGGAAAAAATTTCCAAATTCTTTGGTGATGGGAAAGTTCATCTTGATGAACACATCATAGCTTTCAACATATCCTGTGGCATAATAGGGGTGGAATTTGAAGACATAGCAGTCAGGTTGTTCGTGGAGACACTACAAGGCATTGTTGTAGACTAGTTCTACCACCTATAAACTGGATCAATGACTAACTGGGACACCTTGAAAGACAAATTTAAAGCTAAATTCAATCCTGTAGAAAATGCACATGCATTGTTGGCCTAACTCACTCAGATGAAGAAGGAACCTCATGAGCCTATGAAGGACTTCATTGCCAGGTTCAACAAGCTAAGGCACATGATTCCTATGATTACCCAGTCGACACCTCAGAATCTCATGTGTTTCTTCATCAACTCGAAGATACTTGAAGTGAGTTTCTTGCTGAGATGGGCCAGACACATAGACCTTGCTGCTACTCAAGACTTGGCTACTGAGGTAGAAGATGACCTTATCTTGGCTGGAAAGATAAGAAGAGATCTAAATAGAGGTAAATCTTCTCCTTCTTCTGAATATTCCCCTTCAATCACCACTGATCCAATGGTGCAAAAGCTAGCAAATGAATTGCTTGTCCTCAGAAGGCAAATGGCACAAGGTATGTCTTATACTCCTCTATATAAAGATATACCAAGGAGGAGATTCCCCAATCAGCCATATCAAGGCAACGCTGCCAGAAGTTAAGGGTAGCCAAATTGCCTTCCTCCCCCATAGAGGAACCTTGCCCTTGAAGCACCTCCAACCAACTCAGCAATTGGCTATTTGGAAACAGAACATGATTTCTCTTTCCAACTTGATTTTGATCAAGAAGAATTAGTTGGTGACTCCCACATCAGTTTCTTAAACTATCAGGATGAACCCAAAAGAGAAGGAAATGTAGCTGAGGGTTCAAATGTTGTGTTCATCTAGTCCTAGAACTAGTCAGCTCAACACGTTGATAAAGGAGAAATAGAGGACCAACCTCAGCCTATAATTTTGATTGCTAAAGGTGGAACCACTCTATCTTTCTAGCCAAAGGACCCAGTGGTTGCTAAAGAATTGAGTATCCCAAATAGTTTTGCAACTTCTACTTCAATTTCGCAGTCCAGTCCACTCGTCCCTCCCAAAAACCAAAAGGATGAACCCCCATCCTCTGTGCCTAGTCTAATTCAATCATTTGACATAACTGATCATGTCAAAAAGACCAAAAGTCAAATGACTAAATTTGAAGCCCCATAGTCCAACCCCGATCAGTTGGACAAGTTGGTACAAGATGTCAAGACCCAAATGTCGGCCCCTGAAGCTCAAATTTTGTTTGAGTTTTCAGGCAGGGGTGATTACTTCTTAACCAAGGAGGACCTCCATGTTCCTGGAGATGAAAGTCTTGTAGGTGGTGATCCAAGAATTGATTCAAACCAGACATCAGAAGGATTGGTAGGGCGCAGTACAAATTAAAAAGGGTCTTCCATCTCTAATGGAGAGAAATTTGATAGAAAATCTATTTTTGGTGATGTTTGGATCTGGGAAATGAATGGCAATAATTCCTCTACAGGTGTTGGGGCCAAGTTAGTGTTGATATCTCCTAAGGGGGATATTCTTCCTTCTTTACATGAGTTGCAGTTTAGCAACACCAACAACACTGTCGAGTATGAATCTCTGTTACTCAAATGGGGAGCTACTCGAGACAAAGGAGATGCCAAGCCGGTGGTCTGCCAGGCATCTGAAGGGGGAAATCAAGACATGTGCTGCACTGAACTATCAAAATAGAAAATTATGGTAATAGACCAGGTCATTGCCCATTGGAATCAGAAAAAGGGACTTCACAGGAGAACCAAGATTCATGGTTCTCAGACTAGAAAGCAAGCCTTGCCAAGGGGCAACAAGAGAAGAGAACCAAGGGGAAGACACAGAAAAGTGGTTTCTTGGTGGAGAGTTCCATTCGCCAGTCACCATTTTTGGGGACAAAATGGTTTCCTGCTGGTTTATCAAGATGGCAAACCATTTTCACTATCTCACAGTGGGTAGCATTTGAAGCACTTCAAATTTTGAGGCATCATAAAAGATCATCTGTACATATGTATAACTGTATAGTCTTTAGTTCTATTTTGTGCTTTTCATTTTCATTTTTTTTGGAGCCTTTCGTTTTGGGTAGCATGACTCCGTAGCCCAATGGCATGCTTCTAAGGCACTGGAGATTTTGGATTCTACTCCCTTCAATTGATTTTTTCAATAAAAGGAAGTTCCCCAGCTGGAGCCAGCTGTTGTCCCCAAAAAATGACTACTCAATTTTGGGACAACCTACAGATCAAAATCCTCTCTTCCCCTTTCAAAAATTGTTCTGAGCATTCAGGGTCAAAGGCTTCTGCAGGTGGTTTTAGTCAAAAGAATTAGTTTTTCAACACTTAGTCATTTTTTGAGATTGTTTCAGTGCCTTGGTTCAAACAGAGATCTCCATCGGCAAACACCAGTAGTAGGTTCAACAGGTTCACGGTTCAATGGCTTGATTCAACCAAGCGGTTCAACACTTTATTTCACTCGGGTGGTTCATTCCCTTTGTTTCAACATCTTTTGGTTCAATGTCTTGGTTTAATGGAATGGTTCATCACCAAAGTTCAAAGGGGCGGTTCAATGCAAAAGGAAGCTTCCCGAAGGACAAGTCAAGGGCACTTAATCGATCAAAGCACCCTCCAGAAGGGTCGTTTCAAGGAAGCCAAAAGGTAATTCTTTCAGATTTGTTTAAGGCATTTAAAATTGGTTCCCTGGACTTTTTGTCCATGGGAATTTTCTCTGAGAAAATATCCGCTGGAGGAAGCGTAAGAAAAGCCCAAGGGAATATCCGAAGGGTCACCTGAGGAAGCCCGAAAGGCCATTTAAAGACTACCCGAAGGATAGGTATCCTTGTGGGAGGCTATTCTAACTCAAAATGGGTCATTTCTCAAGACCCGAAGGGACAAGTTCAATCTAGAAAAATACCAAACAGAAAAGCCAAAAGAGGACAAAGGAATGATGCGCCCGAAAAATGTCAAATTTAACACAGTGAAGTAGTCGTTGATCCTTTGAAAATACAAACCAAAATACATTCACAGATTTCAAGGCCAAGACAAAAGCAAAAAACAAAGGAAAAGCTCAATTAAAGAGAAAAGCCCGTGGAAAAGCACCCAATGGAAAAAGACAGTAGAACATGACAAGTGTTTGCACCCAACATGCAAGAGCGGCATTTTTTGCCGCCCTTGCATCTTTTGGTCTCTTCTATGCAAGAGCGGCGATTTTTGCCACCCATGCATCCCTATTTCGTCTCATCCAGATGCAAGAGCAGCAATTTTTGCCGCCCTTGCACATTCTTCTTCAACATGCGTCGACGGCAATTTTTGCCGCCGACACACTTTCTCCTTGACGTGCACAGGCGGCAATTTTTGTCGCCTATGCACAAGAACTTCTCCAATATGCAAGGGCAGCAATTTTTGCCACCCATACATTCCTTCTCTCTTCTTCCTCTTCTCATGCACTTTTGTCATGTAAAAGTGCATGCAATTTTTTAATGTGTAATTACATGTGAAAAATTTGGAAAAATATCTCAAAAGTCAAAGATGAGTCATCTTTGACTAAGATATTTTTTGTATTTTAATATTTTCTAGTTTTTGAAGGTTTCTACCTATATATAGTGGAGACCTCTTTTGTAAATATATCTCTGATAATTGAGAGCAAAAACTCTGCTAAAATTGAGACACTTCTTGAGACTTTGTGCTCAACTTGTAAATCATATTTTGTTAAATGAATGAGAAGCAGGTTTATTTCAGACTTTGTGTTGAATTTATATGTGTTATTTAGGAAACAGTTCTTATGTCCTCTTTCCTAATAATCTCTTATTTGTTTGATTTAATAAGCAAAGTGGGTGTGTTGATATTATCTGAGGGCATTTATAAAAGATAGAAGAGAGACTTTGAGCTACTTTTATCTTTGTGATCCTTTTATCTTTTGTAGTTTCAGGCAAAGACTTTGTGCTTCATTTCACTCTACGGTTACGCTTGTTTCGAATCAACGAAGGAGACAATGCAAGACCTTTGTGCTTACGTGGGTTTTCTTGTGACCTTTGTTACTTACTTCAGGTGATTTTTTGCTCTACGCTGGATACCATTCCTGAAAGAAGAGGAATGTTGTTGGCCAACAATCAAGATTTCTCTCTCTTGTTCCTTGTACATCACCTCTGAAAAAAGAGAGGTGGATGTTGTTATACCACCCCAATTATTATTTTCTACTTAATTATATATACATATATCATATAAATATTCATAGGGAACCTCCCCTTGATGAGAGGAGAGATTTACCTCGTCTAGATCTGGTAAACCTACACTTTTCATGGCGTAAATCTCCCTATGCTATGGTTAATATACCCATTTTGTCATCAGTTAGTTGACGACAAAATATTCACCCAAAAAGACTCAACTAGTAAAATAGACTAACCATTAAAACTCAAAATAGCCTTAGACAAAAGTGTTAGAAATGGACACTAGTGGCACCGGTGCTATAGTCCAACCCCATCGCTCTTGTCCCACAGTCTCAGGACCTAGGGGGATAGAAAGAAGATAGAAAACCTGACCTGGCTAAGGTGGAATGACCATTTAAAAGGTTTAAGATGACTAAGAATAGGCAAAAAGGTGACTCAAGCATAGAATAAGACCAAGATGACAAAAATGAAAGACATGGCTAAATGTGAACAAAGCTCATATTCTCCAGTTGGAGTCTCCTATGAAAGGACTATGAAAAGACATGATATGCGTGATTGATGAACCAATTTAAGGTGTATACATTTTCCCCCTTTTAATCTAGTGATGCAATGAAATAAAGTACTAGAGTAAAAAAATAAAATAAAATGTGTACCTAAACCTACCTATATGAAGATAAGTGTGTTGAGAAAGAGTCCAACTCACTTCTTGGCTAGGGAAGTGGATGGAGAGTTGAATAGTGCCTGAATAAATAAGGAATCAATAAAATAGATTCCTCTATACTAAATCTAGAAGTGAAATATGTATAAAATGGAAAAGGCAATGCTTGCCCCTATGTTGAATCTGACTAGAATGAGAAATGCTCAGAGGCCCAAAACTAATGTCTGTCTTCTATCCCACATAAACCCATGTAATCTGGAATGTGTGCATAGAATATATATACATTGAAGAGCAAAATATGTCATGCCTCCACTCTGAATAATCTAAACTAGAATTGAGAAGTTCTTAGAGCTTCAAAACCAATGTCTACCCTCCGTCCCACACAAAATCATATAGTTTAGGTTTGGGTAACGCTTGGACCAACCATTGTAGATGATCATACGATCCAACCTAGTGACAACTTGGGTATAGCTAGGTGTAATCTAAAATTTTGGTAAATGTGCAAGAAGAGAATGACATATCTTGCCATTTTAATCTGTATAATCTTGGATGATGAAGAACATGAACATATGTGCCATGCCCCTAAATATAGTATGTGAGTGATGCATATGTATAGTCTATAAATCTATATAACCACATGTGAAATGAGCTGTCGTGCCATGTCCCATGTGCAAAACTAGATATCAAAACAATGTGCTCTACACTATGCCTATAATCTACTATCTGGTCCTATAGTAGTGTCATGCCATATGAGGTTATATGTGTGAGATGTGTAGTATGTACATACCCTCAAATCAGGTATCTAAGTCTAAATATATATCCAAGTCATTGTAAATCCATATAATCTGAACCATTGTATATCTGACTAATCTATGTATTTGTAAATTGAGGGTATGTCCCTTTGAATGCCTTGAGTAATGTTGAATGACCCATGTAATATGAATCATTGTATATTTTGATCGATCTAAGTATAATATAATAATTTTACTATTGGATGTGCAAGAACCATGATAAGTGACCCATGTAGTCTAAATCATTATATATTTTGACTGATCTAATTTGAATCTGATAATCTGATTGTTGGAGGTGTAAAAACCATGTTGAGTGACCCATGTAGTCTAAATGACTATATATTTCAACTAATTTGAGTTGAATCTAATAAAATAAATACTAGAGGTGTATGAACCATGGTGTATCCATATATGAAAGTGGATAGGCATGTTGGATAAGTGTAGGAATAGGAATAGTAGGAATGATGCCCCCATTTTAGGGAGAGGGATGAGATATGTGATCGAGGAGGTTGAGCCAAAAGTGATGACTAGTAGCGTAATGATAAAAACAAGGTTTGTATAGTTTGAATTGATTAAAAAGTTGCTTGATTGATTAGTCTGATTTGTTTTAAAAGTTGAACAAGTTGTTAATTAGTTAGGTTGAATTATTTGATAGTTGAATGTGTCTTTGATTGGTTAGAACTAAATTGTATGTCTGGGTAAAAATTGGTATAGATATGTGTGTGCCCTAGTAGGCAGATGATGTAGTAAGAGAGAGAGAGGCTCATGTGAAATCAAAGGTATCATTTTTATGATTCCATGAAATAAAATGGTTTGTAAAATGGAGCTATGGGATTGAAGTTATAGGAAAAATGGTATTTTGCTTTGAAATGAGAAAGTTGTTTGATATAGGAGAATTGGATTGATTCTTGATTCATTTGTGAGTTGAATAGGTTAAAATTTTGAAGCTCTAGATTAGGAGATCTGCCAAGGAGACAAGCACCTATCATGACCCATTTTGAGTAGTTGGTAGCCTAGGTGGAGGCTGGTGGGAGGTTACCCTTGTAAGTAGCAAAATTATGTGATTTTTGCCTATTTAGAAGCCTATTTTTGATGTTTTTGAGGTGGTTTAAGTAGCCTAGGAAAATCTTAACTAGTTCCAGCACTCCTATTCCTCCTCCATTGTTAAATTCTTGGCTCTAGTGCTGTTGTCTAAGTTGCAGTGCTCCTATCCAATGTTGTTGTCCTGTACCTAGTGTTGCTGTCCTAGAGGCTAGATTTTTTGAGTTGTTACTTAGTTTAGTTGGTATGTTTTTGATTGGTTGTTGATTTGGCATAGTTAACTGATGTATATGCTATTTTTTGGTGTTTTTATCGGGTGAGGTATGGATGAGAGAGTTACATAGAGGTCAGGCTATGGAGACACTGTGGTTTTTGCCTTTATCAACTGATGAGAGAGTTGTGATGGATAGAGCAAGGTTGGGTCATATGTGTGACCTAGGTCCTGGGTAGTGGGATAGGTATATGATTAATACCTTATGTGAGAGGTGGAATCTAGATACATTTACTTTTTGACTTCTTACTATTGATATTATGATCATTTTAGAGGATGTGTACTGTATTCTACACTTACCAATTAGTGGGCATCAGGTGACATTGCAAGATGACATGGGTGCGGATGCTATTGATCATGTATCCTTGTATTTTGTTGGTGTGCCTTCAATAATACATAAGAGAGGTAGTGATAATGATGTATTATTATCAATTATTATGTAGTTGAGTGTTCCACACCTATGAAAGTGGTTGGTTATGTTGTTGAATTCATTTATTGCTATGGATAGGAGTGGAGTGTCAATTGTATATAATATGCATAGGATCATGCATAGTATAGAGGTGTATGGCACTATGGTCTCATGGGGTAGTACTATGCTTGCCCACTTATACAAGGATCTTTATCAATTTAATTAGGAGGCATTCAATGGTGGTGTGAGTGTAACTACTTTATTACATTATTGGACTTATGAGCATATAATGGTTGTGCAGCTAATAGGATTGTTGAGGGAGATGTGGGCACCCTCACAACCATATGGGGAATGATGGAAAAGTACATTGGCTATTTGATCTGTGGATATATCACTATATATGAGTTTTAGATAGAGTGGTGGCTCAAGATATCATATGGATGCCCTATAAAAGATTCCTTAGGTGGCTTGAAGATGGAGTGCAATTATAGTATATGAGGTTTAGTTGTTGGGTACATGACCACTGGGTTGGAGTGTATGAGTGATTTCAATATGAGCACATGACTAGATAGTTTGGGGTACCATAGGATGTGCCCCCAACAACATGGGTATGGGTGAGGAGTGTGTGGGCATCAACGAGGGTAGGAGCTTGTGGGAGACCTACTGAGGCTGAGTTAGCACCATTACCTTTGGATGTATGGGATGTAGCTATAGATATTCCTAATGTAGATGATGTTAGGTGCATAAAGGCATATACCATATGGTGGATGAGGCATTAGTGGGATCCATTGTATCTTGTTGATGGAGGGGATGCCCCCGAATCCTGCTCTGATCCAAATGATGGGAGGTAAGCATTGATTATATTTTAATTAGTAAAAGTTTATGTTTGTTTTAGTTTGTTTGGAAAATGTATATCTAATGTAGTGTTTTAATTTTGTGTGTAGGTGGAGTGGGAGGTGCTCAGGATGAAGCACCTACTGGGGTAGGAGGTGGAGATGATGGGTTCTAGGAGACCATCATTGAGTCTACACTTTGAGAGCTCACATGGCATATTCCTAATGATGCTATAGAGGAGGGTTTGATAGAGTGAGAAATAGTTACAACTGATGTTTATGATCATTTGTTTGATAGGGCTGCTATAGCTATAGCTGCATATGTTAGGGTAGCAAGAGAGAGAGATGAGCTGAGGATTGAGCTAGATAGGTATAGGATGGCTCCACCTGATTATGGATCGATGAGTATGAGGATTATGGATGAGTATACGAAGATTTAAATGTGTTATGCATACTTGCATGAGGATCATGGTTAGTTACTAGAGTGAGAGAGATGATGTAAGAGGCATTTAGGAGCTCGAAGAGGTGTGAGGTCATCTAGTGCTAGGCTAGACTATGGGACTAGTACTGGAGGAGAGAATGAGACTGAGAGTGAGGGCATGATGCCCATTCATGATTGATCGTATCTTGATATGATGTATATATTTTTAAAAAAATTCTATATATATGGATATTGTTTTAATTTTGGCTCATACGTACTATGTTATGGGATTTAAAATATATTATTATATTCATCACATATGGTTGTTTTATAAGTAGTTGATATGGTATTGATGTTCAAGGTTGTATATATTTTGGTGAAATGGTACTTGAGATAAGTGATTTGATTGTTTTGTTGATAAGTGTGATGGTAAATTTTGATTTTCAATTGTATGTAGGTAAAAAAAATTATTTGGATTGTGATGATATGTGAGCAAAAAATTTGTTGTTTTTATAATTGGGAAATTGTTGGGATAAATTGGGTTAGTTTGAGATAGGTAAATTGTTTGGAATAAATTGAGCTAGTTTGACGTTGGCAAATTGGATATGGATGGGTTGAGTTGGTTTGAGATTGGTAAATTGGATTTGGATGGGTTGAGTTGGTTTGAGATTGGTAAATTGGATTTGGTAAGATCTGGATGTTTGCTAAGCTAGTTTTTGGCTATGGATAGTTATTAAGAATTAAGAATGTTAGTTTTTAGTATATGGGTATGTAATATAACATGATGTGCATATTATTTCCCTAAGAGTGGCTCAAGAATACAAAGGCTAACTAGATCTTTGGCTCCATCATTGCCCTATTAAGTGAAGTTTATGAACTAAAACCAGTATGACTATGTGTTGTATCACTCTATGTTATATCACTATCTAAACCATGTTGGCCAACTGAATAAGTTTCTATATTGCTCATGCTATGTAGGAATATGCTTTGTATTTGATACTATCTGCTATGTACTAACTATAAATAGACATGGAGAATCTATAAAATGTAACTTTACTAGACATGCAATAGGAACTATGTGTTATAAATAAGGCTCATCTATCTATAATCATATACATTATGGACTCTATAGAGATGTGTATGACTGAGCCATAGATCAATTTAAAGTTGAAACCTATGATGAGGGCTCATTTAATCTCAACCATAGTGGATTACTACATTAGATAGGGTCCAAAAAATATGTCCATAGTGTATATTTATTGTGAGCAATACTCTATGATGTGGGTTCATTTAATCTTAACCATAGCGGATTACTATTTGAGATAAGACCTATAAAATCTGGTCATAGTGAATATTTCTCATAAGTAGTATTCTATTGTGGTGCATATGACTCTGTTGGATATGTATATAGAACTAAACTATGTAATACTCAAACTATAGTGCTATATGTAGGATTTTATTGTTGTACAAGTTTCCAAACCTTATGAATAGGTGGAATAAGAGATCTCTAGTGATGCTCTATCCTAGAACCTGTATTACTCTCATGATGAGTGACCGATGATTCTTATGAAGGAATGTCTTAGAATGACTCAGTCATGGATGAATGAGGTCTATGGTTCCATGATGGAGGAGATCTTGGTGCCCTCTATGTAAATGCTATGATGCCATTATCAACACATTGATTAATTCAATGTCTGAGTCCATAACAATCATTATTTTTATGTCCATGAATATGATGATAGTTACAAAAGGGTTGATGTGTCTATTTCTATAAGAGATGTGGATCTTGTCAATGAGTACAAGGTAATGTGATTAACTACCTATTTAAAAGTGTTGATAATATAATAGATGGGATATCTTGATCTAAATTAAACTGTAATGGTGACTTGATGTTGTTCTCTGTAGTGCATACTATAGGTTGTACTCTGAAGACTAGCTCTCTAATCTTAACCAGTTACTTTTTTGGTTGTGGTCTCTTATCTTATTTAAGACATGGTGGATGTTAGATGCTAGGAGCTATAGATACTACTATGAAATCAAGAGTAATTTGATCAACTAAATCTACCTCAATCAATCCCAATTTATTTTCCAAAGTTAAAATTTGCATAGCATAAATGCCTGAAAGAAGACTCTATTTGATATAGTAGATGCTCAAGGAGAGGTTGATGAAGCCCATTAATAAAGATATGTTGAATTTATAAATATGATAGTTTGTATATCAATCTTAACATATGATTCTTGAATCGTACGATATAATCACTAACTGGCTCTAAAGTATTCTGATGTAAAGTTATGAGTTTCTCATATGTGACATGACGGCCTATGTTTGTTATGTAATGTCTGAGAAATGCCTCTTGTAATTCATCATATGTGTGCAAGGAGCCAACAGGGAGTAGATTAAATAATCAATTTTGTGCTTCCCCCACTAATGTCTGTTGGAATAATTTGAGTAGAATTAAAGGACTCAGATGAGATGGTAAAGCCTTTAGAAATGCTTGAAGGTGTACAAATAGATCTTCAATTTAATCAAAGCGAGGCAATGATGGTATCTAGAAATGTTTAGGCACTGAAGCTTTTATGAATGTTTGTAGAATTGGGTTACCATGTAGATTATTGGCATCAATCCAAGACTTATATGGCTTATTTTCTAAGGTAAGGAGATGTACTTGGTGTTGTAATTCACAAACTACATGCATCAAAGAGAGAATCTCCTAGGATGGTACATTATCATCTTGAAGTGGTTCATTTAATCATTGAATTTGATTGTTAATTTTAGTCATGAGAATGCTACATTTAGCAATTGGATTATAAAGAGGGGGTGTGCTCACTTAAACCTTGGGAGTAATGGTAACTTGGACTTTACTAGAGGGATGTGGGCTATCATTCTCTTTAGGTGAAGAGTGAGAACTGGGTTCTACTGTAGTGAGGGGTAACATGGGAAATTCATTGGTATATTTATGTTTTAGTGTGTCACATTCTAATTGAGTAGAAGATGTGATATTATCATGAACATGCACATTATTTGAAATAGAATTATGTATAGAAGTAGAAACAACATTTGGAATTACATTATGTTTGAGAGAAGGAGTGAGAGAAGAGTTAGAAACATGAGATGCATATTCGTATTCACTATGTGCATAATAGTCACCATTGTTTCATGCATTGTCATCATTGGAATATTGTTCATAATCACTCTCATTTTCAAATTCATTTTCATGCTCACTATCATATTCATTATCACTTTCAGTGTAACTAGGGAGAGGTGTAAGAGAAGAATTTAATTCTTTTCTAATATGTAATAAAGTATCATTTGAAATTGGAATATCATGTACATCTATGTTATCCATGGATAGAGTACATGCATTATTTTCATGAGAAGTAATAGAAAGAGATTTATCATTTAGATCTTCTTTGGACACAGTGGAGTTAGGAACATGAGATGTATCATTTGAACTATGCATTGGCAATTTGAGTCTATTAGTTTATATTGTTGTAATTTGAACATTGAAGTAGTAAAAGAAAGAGAGAGATTAGGTTCACATGGAAGCAAATTATCACCAACTAGAGATTCACTTGGAAGTGCATGACTAATTTGTTCATTTGGTGCATTATGCAAAGGAGAATGAGGTGAGAAGTATATTTCCCATTTATCAAAATTATTTTCTTTAGAAGAGGGAATAAAAGAGATAGGTTTGAGAGAAGAAGATGCATCTAATTGTACTTCACTATCACTATCACGTATATCATCATATTCCTCATTACAATAATAGTAATTAAATTTACTGTAAATGAAATCATTTTCCACATTTTTATTTGATGTGTAATTTTGTAAATTTGTCCATTCATTATCATAATTATGAAAAAAAATAGAAATTGACTTATGGGATGAGAGGGAAGAAGTGCCTTAGTGGTCATTTTATTTTTTTCACCAAAGATAATATTGAAAAGTACTCTTAAGCAAATAAATGCAAAAATAACTATGAACATAAAAATTTTGAAAATATTTTTGACAAAGTAAATAATTTGTAAAAATTTCAAACTATTTTTCTAAAAATTGTGAGGAAAACTTGGGGTTTGAGGACCTAGTTTGAAAATCTAGGGTTTTGAGCTAGGGTTTTAGAATTTTTGAAAATTATGCCAATAATTTAAATTCTAGAAAAAAAATTAATAAAATAAATGCACACAAATTTACAAAAAAATTAGAAATTTGAAATTAAATTTTTGCACAAGAAAACTACTAAGGTTGAAAATTTGAAATTATTTTTGACCAAGTAAATAAGTTGTAAAAATTCTGAAATATTTTTCTAAAATTTGCAAGGAAGGCTTGGGGTTTGAGGACCTAGTTTGGAAATCTAGGGTTTTGAGCTAGGGTTTTAGAATTTTTAAAAATTATACAATAATTTAAATTCTAAAAATAATTTTGAATAGAATAAATGCACAAAAAATTTATACAAAAATCATAAATTTGAAATTAAATTTTTGCATAAAAAATATGAAATAAAAACCCTAAGGGTACCTAGAGTTTTGGATTTATTCGGAGTAAGTTGGTTTCACCAAATATTTTATTATTTTTGGAAAAACTAGTGTTTAGTTCCTAAATAATAAGGGGTCTAGAGTAAGTGAAAAAAATTGAGTTTAATATGGCAAAATATAGATTTTTATCAAATAATTTACATGAGGAAGAAAAGTAAACTTATCTAAAAATAGGCTAAAATAGATTATTTAAGAGTAGGAAATTGGTAGACAGGACTGGGACACTATCTAAAATTTGGACTTGGACTTCATTCTATGATTGGATAGGAGCACCAAAAGTGGATAGGAGTGGTACTGGTTCTATAGTCCACCTCTGTCTCTATTGTTCTAAGGATCTGAGCTTTCTGAGTTTTGTTTCTCAGGTCAGTATGAGCTTGTGTACCAATTTTTAAAGGTTGAAAAAAGCTCATTTTAGGTCTATTTTAATCTCCAAAACCATTTATTCATCTACATTCATTCAAAAAACAAATGCATCAAAAGAAAAAGGGGGAAAATTAGGTTATTGGAAAAATGATCACACAATCTAGAACCCCTATTGTCCTGATCACTACCTACATTAACCCTCAAGCAAGGGTTTCAAATCAAATGCAATTATCCCTTAGGTAACATGCATAATCAATGTGCATGATAGATGTAATAATGACTTTCACCTAGGCCCTTCTTTGATCAAGCATGCAAGACTATGTGTGATACAAAATGTTGAGTTATAATATTGACTAATTTTTATTAAGTCTAATGTGTCAAAGTAGTAAGTGCTAGATATAAAATGCCTTGTGAAATAATTTATATAAGAGGCTCTTTATTTTGAATTTGGGAGTTTTATTTGGATTTGGCTGACATGGGAGAACTTAAGGATGAAGCTAAGAAAAGGGGTAAGACTCAACTAGCGAAAGAAACTGATCGTAAAAACTCAAAATGGCCCTAGACAAGAGTGCTAGAAATGGACACTAGTGGCACTGACACTATACTCCAACCCCAAAATTCCTATCCTACAGTCTTAGGACCTAGGGGGATGGAAACTTAGTTGAGGTGGAATGACTATTTTAAAGGCTTGGGATGACTAGGAATAGGCAAAAGGTGATTCGAGCATAGAACAAGACCAAGATGACAAAAATGAAAGACATGGCTAAATGTGAACAAAGCTCATATTCTCTATTCAGAGTCTCCTATGAAAGGACTATTAAAATACATGATATATGTGATTTCTTGACCAATTTAGGGTGTATATAGATTTCCACCTGACAGTTGAGACTAGCTCAACTATGCAACACAATCATACTTATAACTTGGTGAGTATGAGTGAACCTAATAAAATCAAACTATCAAACTGGTGATGCTAAATGACATAAATAAATCCAAACTAAAATCTTGACAATATTGAGTGATTTAATCATCTCAACCATACCAAAAAGTGAACCAACTACTTTAGTAGATTGGTTTAATATAGTTCATAAAAGTTTGACTTGGTGGGTGGTGACAGTCCCTGAAAGTGTTTAGAATCTAAAAATTATTTGGATTTTATAATATTAGGCACACATTTCACAACATATTCACCTTAGATATATCTCATGTTGAAACGATGTATAAAAATTGTACCAATGTATATAATTTTGCCATAAATGTGTATCTGAATTATATAATTGTGCAATCTAATTAATCTAAAAATTTGAACAACTGTGGAGAACATGCTTCCAAAGCATGCCCCCACTATACATGGAGAAATTTTAAAACTAATATAAGTGCCAATGTGGAGGACATGTTTTCAAAACATTCCCCCATTATAATCGAGGTATGTTGAATACTGAATAAGTGTGGAGAACATGTTTCTAAAATATGCCCTCATTGTACATTTAAAACTATGAATGTGTGGAATCCATGTGTCTATGACATGCCCCCACTAAATCTATAATTATAAATGTGTGGAAACCAATGTCTCCATTGATATATACCTCTTTAAAGTGAGGGGCAAATATAAACTGGTAGTTACCTCACCTTAAAAGGATAAGATAACCATATAACTGTGAATGAACCATGTAACATATAGGAGAACGTGTCTAGGTAAATGTATAATTGAAACACATAGAATGTGATCACATCAAGGCCTAATATTCATGATATAGATCATGTAAATGTCTAGATAGTAAAAATATGAGCTCAATAATCAATGAAGCACACACACAAGGTCACTCAAAAGTTTAAAAAAATGGTCTAAGGAGATTGCAAACAAGGGGCATGTTCAAATGCCACACAATCAAATGGACATGACTTATTCAAATGTTTTAAAAATCAAGAATAATATGTTTGAATGTCCATGCAATACAAAATTACATATTCAAATGTCAAAGAAGCAAATAAAGATATTGGGTTGCAAATAATGGAGCATATTCAAATGCTCAACATATAAGACAATAGCAAGGCAAGACACTCAAGGAAGTGCATAAATGAAATCATAGGAAACCAACATAAACATATCATAGTATCCCATGGATCAAATGTATTAGCAAAAAAATGTTAAGTACATAGCATTTCAAGTACATTGTGAAAGATATGAACATGGATAAAGGCATGTGTAAGTACATATTAGCTCAAAAATGATAATGTAAAGTGATAATATAATGATATAACCTGGATGTATTGTGATCATAGAGATGGACGATCTCAATGTCTTAATGACATGAATAGAGGGAAATCCCAGCATGCATAAGTGCATAAGTCATGTATCTATGTATGCCTGTATCACACTCAAATAAAAGTGTAAATCATATGTATGTAGAAGTAACTGATATGTTATCCATCAACATAGAACTCAAACATAGATGTCAAGGATCTAATAGAATATGTAGGTGCCAAAATTTTATTTTTTATTTTTGAATGTTTTGATTTTTTTGATATTTTTATAATATGGGAAAGGAAAATACTATCATATGATGCCATCCAAAGGGTGGTCATATATATCTCCCTAATGTGAACTTGGTTTAATAAATTGGTGACATTGTTGAGGAACATGTAAAGGTAAAATATCTATCACTATAGTATCTAGGAATGGTCTTGTAAAGGATTGTTAAATATTTTATGATTCTAGTAATCATTAGGTTGTGAACTTGATTGGTTTTGAGGATCATTAAATGTAATATTTTTATCATTGATAAGGTCTTGGATCTTATGCTTCAAGGTAAAACATCTATTCATAGAATGCCCTGATCCTTGGTGATAATCAAAATAAGCATTCACATCATATCCTTTAGGTAGAGGCCAAATCATATCAACCTCTATAGTATGAGGGAGAGATATAAGATGATACTCTACTAGATGTGGGAGTAATGAAGTTGGAGACTTAGGTAAGTGTGTAAATTGTCTCCTTGGCACATTAGATAAGACAAGTTGATTAGGTTGTTGTAAAATTAGATTAACCATGGTGGTTGTTTCCCTTTTAGTCTCAGGAGGATTTACCTTATAACTTCTTTTGATTGTAAACTCGGTATTAGATGTAGATGTAGTTGGTGTGTTTACTACATACTTAAGTTTTTTTAATGAGATAAGTTTCATTTCATAGTCCTGAACAACATGGCATAAGTCATAAAAATATTTAAACTTTTTAAAAATAATGGACTCATGTAAAGGAGCAAAAAAAAATTTCCTGAATATGTCTTGAAGTTATTTATCTACCATAAGATTGGTCATTTTATCCAACAATGTATTTTACCTCAAGACATATTCATTGAGAGGTTCTTTAGTTCCTTGTTTAATTTTTACAATTTGGGAATATGAAACCTTTTTAGAAATTTTAATAGAGAAATGTGCCAAAAATTGATATGTAAAAGATTTGAATGCTTTTACAAATTGGAAAGGTAAATCATATAACCACCTCAAAGCATAGTCATTGAGGATCCTTGGAAATAATTTGAACAAAATTTTATCATTGGATGCATAATCAAGGCACACCATATATAAATATCTAAGATGTCGCTTAGGATCACCCTTGCCATCATACAATGGTAAATTAGGTGAAACAAAACCAATTGGCAATGGGTGTAAAGATATCTCAAGTGCTAGTTGGTTCTGCAACACATCTTGGGAATCAATAACATGAGGAAACTTTAAAGCCTTTTGTTTAATGTTTATAACCTTGTGCTCCAATGTATTTATAACTTGAAAGAGTGTTTGAAATATAGATCTAGTTGGGTTTTAAATTAACAAGTTGAGTAGTCATCAATGGAGAAGTGAACATGGTCTAATTAGTAATAGGCATTGAAACTAATATTTAAATTGAAACAATTGGTAATTCCATGGTAGATGTAGCAATAATGTTTTCAAGAAACAAAGGTTGGGAGACATAATCTATGCCTCCACTAGATGTAAGCAACTTAATGGGTATGGAATCAATTGTAGTACCTTCTAATAAAATCACCATCACTAGGTCAAGAAGCCTTAGCTTTATCATGATTAATTATTTAATCTCTTGTAACATATAAAAATGCACCCATTAAGTTCTTGTTATTATTGAGATAAGTAATCAATGCTTCTTTATAATCCATTTGAAATTGGGTTTTTGGATTAACATTTTCCATTGATTTTTACAAATGAAAAATTCAAAAATTTGTAAAAAAGTACAACAATAAGGAAAACAAGAAATACAAGACCCTAAACCACCTAGGGTTTTGAGCTCAAAGGTCAGGTTCACCAAATGTTTAACCTTAAAAATATAGATTGGGGTATCTAGGGTTAAGAATATAGAAATGAATAAATACAAGGGTGATAAACAAATCTATGGTAGGCCAATTATTTACAAAACTTAGATAGAATATATATTGAATTTATTATGTTGAGATATGCTAAAATGGAAATTATAGCTATGTTAAATATGGCAATTATAAATAAATAAAATAATTAGCTAGTTCTAATGCTAATACATATCTGGATCTAGAATGGGTAGAAATTAGATTGGATGATTTTGGAATAGTCACCAAATTATGGCTTAAGTGCCTTTGTATCCGTAGACACTTGCATCATCCTAGGAAAGTTACATCAAAGCTAGTGTTTAGGATGGATGTAGTTGTCCTCTATGGAATACCTACTAAAATAGGATGTAATAACCTGGATGATTTTGTGTTTTTCTTTGCTTTCACTCTAGTGCCTTCAGATCTAAGTCATGAATTGCCACTCCTTATCAAATATTAAAACCATAGTCCTTCCTCCTCATATTGGCTATGGAAAAAATGGGTTAGTCAGAACATGGTGTTGAGCTTCTGCAAACACCCCTCTATTAATAAGCATTATCTACATAGCCAGTACTAAATAGGGTCTTAGACTTATGTAGTTTACCTTACATGTTGGCTTATGTGTGAATCATGCAATATGTGGAAACTAAGTACAATAGTGACCTAACTTGTAACTTGGAAAATATAACTCTTGGGTTGCTCCTTCAATATTTTAGACTTACACATATGTTGTCTCTATGACTGTGATGAAAATAGGATAAGATAGGAAAGTTTTGCTCACTTGAATCTTGATTGAATGTTTTTGATAGGTTTCCAAGTGGTTTGTGTTAGGTGAGGAATGAGTGAGGGTTGGTATTATAATTATACCAATCCCTTTGGAGAAATAACTTGAATTATATCACTTAGGATAACCATTAGGATATATTTAATTTGAAAATTAGATAACTTTAGGGAACTGGACACTTACATTAAAGTAGGACACCTGTATCTATGTAGGTGTCTATCTTGAATGCAAGTGTCTAGGGATAATAAAAGTAGGTACAATCTAAAAAACTTGTAGAGATGGAACATAAGTATTTTTTAAGTATTCTAGGCAATATATAAGGCTCGGGTCATTAACATAAAATTGGTCAAACTAAGAGATAGGCCAAGAGGCATAACAAAGAGTAGATACGATATTTATAGAAGTAGGAAAGGTCTATAACTGAGAGGAACAACCAAGTTGTAAGTTTTCCAAGTATACACTAATGAGGTGCTATATAATTCATAAATAGTGTCTACACATGTATACATTTTTCCTTTTACTCTAGTAATTCCATCACTAGAATAAAATGGGAGCATTTATAGATATTGAAATATAGTCTTAAGTATTTGATAATGACAAGATTAACATACATTTACCACACATGACCCTTCTATTTTTTTTATTACATACCTATAAGAACCTCACTATCTATTTCAAACTTACATACTACCCTACACATGCATGCCCAAATGCTTAGTTTAATCCTCTAGTGCATGTGTCAGTAGCATCAGACTAGGTCAATGTCACCAATTGATATTAAACCTAAACTTAATGTTACCAACCCTTTTCGACAACAGGTACATTTTAAAAGTAAATATTTCCTTAGGGTCGATTCATCTTCTTATCCTATCAATGGCTTGATAAATTACCCCATTGTACTCATATATATATATATATATATATATATATATATATATATATATGTGTGTGTGTATATATATATATATATATATATATATATATATATATATATATATATATATATATATATATATATCAAGTCCTCACTTGATAGGGTAATTATCACTTATCTGACACACATTTATACACTACCACACATTAAGAAAATATTCTCTATTCTTATCAAATTGTGAATCAGACACTAAGAACAGTCACAAGTCAAGTTTGAAGAATACCAAAGCCTAGTTAAAGAAAACATTGTCAAGTATTAAATCCAAATAATTATATACATTAATGCAAAAAATGAGTAAAATTGCATGACTACACTAGCTAGGACAACTACATGTATATTGATTTCCATCCTTGGAGTAATAGGTATGTAGGCAATGGTAAATCATCAATGAGGGTGATTGGAGTCAGCTCAACCCATTGCACTTTCTCATTTTTTTATAGGTTTCTATCCCTCACAAGCACACCTAGGGTTTCAAGGTGAAGGAGGCTGATTTCTAAAGTTACACACATCATCAGGGTTTGGAATCACACATACAAAGCTTTAAGAGACATATGAAGGTCATTATATGGGCAAAACCTTTTATGCACATGTCACTGTTGAACACTACAAGTCAATATCAATAGTTGACACTAACCCAAAGCTAACATAACTGACCCTACATAGATAAAAACATAATTTTAAATCTATATGAACCATAAGCCTCGTTCAGTCTATTTTTCACTATCTAAATATAATCATAGTCAGATAGTCAGTCAAATATCTAAGTGCTCATCCATTTTTTTTAGTTACTATATTTAACATATGCCACTTGTCAAATTAGTGAAATATGTTTCAATATTTTACATTCAAATGTATGCTTAATTGTCATACCTAGCAATCTATTCACATACTATTTTATGTCCTATTAAGGGTTCTAAAACCAAATTAGGGTAGAACATAAACTATCCAATACTACTACACCCTTAGCCTATAATATGTATTGGGATATGTGTGGCTAACTTGTAGCTATCATAACCTTTATTAAGTCATATGATCATTTATTTAGATTCATATGAGTATTAGGGTCGACCTAGGGTGTTTTCATAACTTTGTTAGGATATATATAGGAGGCAGTGGTTAATATTTTATCATCATATTATGAATATTATTCATATTGTATGGTTTTGAAGGTTATGCCCTTGGAGTGGCTCATCATTTATTCATATAATATACTCTATTTTATTCATATTTTGATCTACTACTATAGTTATACATTATTTGTTAAATAATCCATAACAAGTTGTATCAAAGCTTTGATTTGCACAAAAGTGTGGGTAAAACCTAAATTTTACAGAATCAATTATATCTCACAATCCATTGTGAATATATATTGGAAATGAGAATCATTCAAGGATAATATAGTTTAAAAATTTTAAGGTTTGGTAATAAATTTTGAGTAAGTTATTTCAATTTTATGGTTTTTTATAAATTCACCTTACAAGCTACATTTTAATGATTTTTTTGATTTATTTACATTTCCTAAAAGTTTAATTTTTTTTAGTCGTCTATTCTATGAAGTTTTGGTTTTGAATTTAATTTAATTCAAAATTCATTTGGTCAATGTTCATTCAAAGGTGAAAGTCAATTTTGCATAGTTAAGACTTTGAATGGAAAGACCAAACAATAAGGGCTAAGGAAAGGGTTACAAAACTCTAGGAAAGAACTCCTAACAAAGAGGAGATGGAATAAAAAATTAGAATTTGTGGATCTATTGGTCTAAGTTTTTCTTTGAAAAATCACAAAGTGAGCCTAATTTAGCATAATGTACAAAATATATAGTTTGATATGGATAGTAGGAGATGAGGACAAAACCAATCACTAATTAGATGATCTCAAGAAAAAACTCAGTAAAATATTGAATGTTCCAATGAATTTATCAAACCAACCATAATTCACTATTACTCAGACCAACTAGACTGGATCTTCGGGTCAACCCAATGTAAGCCCCAATACAACTGAGTCTCTACTTTTGGCTAGTTCCCATTAAGGGCTGCAAAACATGATGCCAAAAATGGAAATACATAAGTTTGATGATAAGGATCTAATCACTTGGATCAACCAAATAGATAATTTTTTTGATGAACATTAGATGATATGTGGATAAAAAGTGATAATGGAATCTTTATATTTAGAATTCACTTAATTTATTTGGTATATATGGCTTTGCTCTCAAAATATAAATAAGGGTTTCAATGTCAATTAATCATTTTTTAATAATGAATTATAGTTCCACTATCACAACAATGTGACAGAGAATTTCTTCAACCAATTAGTAAAGTTGCACCAAAAAAGATATGTCAGGGATTATATTCAATAATTCCATAATCTATCCTTGTGCATAGAAACAATCATAGATGGAAATTTGGACTTATTTATTGGTTGGATCAAGATCACATCCAACATGAGGTTCACATGTTTAATTCAAGTTCTATCTCATATGATATTTTCATGGCACATAGATTAGAGGAGAGGGAACTAGTCCAAAAATGTAGCCATTCACATGTATAAGAGATAGGAGCACTCTAACATAGTCATTACCATAGCCTACCAAATCAAATCCTCAAATTTTGAAGAGAAAAGGGTTATTTTTTAATTGTGATAGTAATTACAATCAAGGACATAAGTGTGTGGAAAATAAATTGTTCTACATTGAAGGTGCCAATGAAGAAGAAGAGGATGAAGAAGTAACATTGGAGGCATCAAATAAAACTTGAATAAATATTTCTTGCCATGTACTTTCTAGCATTAGCACTCCCAAAAAACATTATTTTATTCCTAATTTAGATTGTGAAACACTAATTAAGAAAGAAATTGAATTTAATTTAGATATTAAAGTATGATGATTAAGAAGAGAACTAAATGTAAAATACTTAAACTAATTTGACAAGTGGCATGTGATAAATATAAAAATTACTAAAGAGACCAAGGTACTGATAATCTATGATTTGTTGATGGATTATGACTAGCTTATGACAATCGAAAGGGGATGGAAGTAGGTTTAAGAGTCACATGGATGTGGAACTTATTATCTATGCATGCATTGTCACTAACATTAGTTTAAGATGAAACCATCAACATTACTAGATGAGATGGACATTACTATTAAGGAATGCTTGAATGAATAAAGAATGAAGATCAGAGTCATCATCCTTAACCTCACTATCATCAAAAGTAATAGAATGTCTCTTAACCATAGGGGGTATATGTCGTGTATAAGTACCAATAATCCCATCTAATGGGTGCCCATAATGTGATGGAGGAGGATGTGCATTATATGTCATTTGCACTCTCAGTTCCTTCGTAGAATGGTCTTGCAAAGGATTGTTAAATATTTTCCATTTTTTGTGATCAATAGGTTGTGAATCAAATTCATTTAAAGGATGATCAAATGTAATATTTTGGTCATCAATGAGATCTTAGATATTATGATTTAAGGTAAAAGATGTGTTAGTAGAATGTCCTGCTCCCTGGTCATAGTCACATTAAGCATTCACATCATATCCTTTGGGTAGATGTCTATTCATATCAACCTCTATATGATGAGGGAGAGATATAAGATGATACTCTACTAGCCACAAGAGTAATGAAGCGAGAGACTCATGTAAGTGTGTAAATTATCTCCTTGGTGTATTAGATAAGAAAAGTTGATTAGGTTGTTGTGAAACTATGTTAACCATGGTGGTTGCTTCCTTTTTAGGGTCAATAGGTTTTACCTTACAACTTGGTTTGATTGTAAACTTGGTATTGGATGTAGATGCAGATGGTATGTTTGTTATATACTTGACCTTATTCAATGAAATAAGATTCATTTCACTTTCCCGTACAACATGGCATAAGTCATCAAAATATTGAACTTATTAAAGATAATGAACTCATATAAAGGAGCAAACAAACTTTGCTTGAATATGTCTTGCAACTCTTTATTTGCCATAGTATTATTCATTTCAACCAACATTGTCTTATACCTCAAGACATATTCATTGATAGCTTCATTTGTTCCTTGTTTGATTTTTGCAATTTTAGCATAGGAAACCTTTCATAAATATTAATGGAAAAGTATGTCAAAAACTAAACTGTAAGAGGTTTGAATGCTTTCACAGATTGGAGAGGTAAATCATAGAACCACCTCAAGGCATAGTCCTTGAGGCTTATTGGTAATAATTTGGTTAAAAATTTATCATTGGAGGCATATTCAAGGCATGCCACATAAAAGGATCAAAGATGCTACTTAGGATCACCCTTGCCATCATAAAATGTGAAATTAGGTGTAATAAAACTAGTTGGCAAAGGGTGAAAAGTTATCTCAGGTGCAAGCAGATTATGTAACACATCTTGTGAACCAATAGCATGAAGAGACTTTTAAGTGTTTTATTCAATGTTTGTAACTTTGTCTTCCAAGGTCTTTATAACTTGAAGGAGTGTTTCAAATATGGACCATTTGGATTTAGATTAGCAAGTTGAGTAGTTTCCAAGGGGGATATAATCATGGTTTGAATAGGCATACAAACTAATAGTTGAGTTAAATTTATTGGTAATTCCATGGTAGATGTAACAATAGTGTTTTTAGGAAACAAAGGTTGAAATACATATCCCATGCCTCCATTATAAGTATTAGGTTGTAATGTGTTCAAGGGGAAGGTGGTTGGTGTATGGGGATTAGCCATGGTTCTAATATCATGATCAATAGATGGACATGCTTAGTCATTTATGATTTTTGAATTCTTAGTTTCTAATATGGTTTTTAGGATTTCATCAAGATCTTCAGGGTTTTGATGAATACATTCATGAAATAATATAATTCCTTGCACTTGCTCATGATTTATTTGTTCATGTTCATTGGTTTCATTGGACTCATGGTTTTCATTATTAGAATCTTCTTCTATGATAGCCTCATCGGTATGTTTTTTATTCTCAACATTGGTATCATCATGATCCATAGGATTCAATTCCTCACTGGTTTGAGATATCTTAGGGGGTGGGAGGGGAAGCTCAATTTGTTCAATAGGCACACCTCCCAATCTCGGGCTACGCCTAGGTTTTATGAAAAATAATATAAGTAGGAAATGAAAAAATATAACAATATGAAACCTTAACTAACTGAAGACCTTAGGAATCATAAATGTTCTTATTCATATGAATCAGGTTCATTAATTATTCAACTCTAAATTTGGATAAGGATCCTACTTGGCTTAATAGGGTTAAAAATATAGAAATGACAATGCACAAGGGTGATAATCAGATCCATAGTAGGCCAATTAAATGCTAAACTTAGATGCAACATATGATAAATTTATTAAACTGAGATAGGCTAAAAATAATAAGTATAACTATGCTAGTTATGGAAATGATAAAGAAATAATGTACTTATATGGTTTTGATGCTCATATAGTTCTAGATCTGGAACAAGCAGAGAGCAGTCTAGAAGAAGATTCTAGAACAATCACCAAATTCTAGATTCTATACCTCTAGAGCGATAGATTCTAGCATCAGTGTTGGACATTAGCATCAATGCTATTGTCTGAACTAGATGCAGGGGTCCTATAAGGAATACTTGTTGGAAAAGGATGTGACCAACTAGATGTTTCTAGGTTTATCTTCACCTTTACTCTGGTGCATTCAGATTTGTGTCATGGACTGTTGCTCCTCATGAAATTATAAAACTCTAGTTCTCTATCTTCATATTGACCTTGGTAAAAATGGTTTAATAGGCACACAATGTTGAGCTGACCCCAAAGATCCCTCTATCAGTAAGCATTGCCTACATAGCCAATACTCAGAAGAGGGCCTCAGACTAATGTACTTCTCCCCTACATGTTGGATTGTGTGTGAATCATGCAATATGTATAAATCAAGTACAACAATGACTTAGCTTGTAACTTGGCAAATAAAGCTATTATGATGCTCCTTTAGTACTTCAAACTTGTGTATGTGTTATCTTTATGACTGATATGAAAATAGGAGAAAATAGGAAAGATTTGCTTTATCGAGTGCTTGATTGAATGTTTTAATAAGCTACCTTGGTATGTCTTAGGTCTTTTCTAAGTGAGGAATGAATGAGGAGTGATTGTGAATATATACCACTCCTTTCAAGAAATATCTCGTATTAAAATACTTAGGCTAACCATTAGGATATGTTTCATTTGCAAATTATATGACTTTATGGCATTGGGAACCTACGCCAAGGTAGGACAATAGCATCGACATAGAAGTCTAGGGCCAACACTTGTATCGTAGAAGTTAGAAAATAGGTATAGGCTCAAAACTTGTAGAGGCATAAGATAAGTATTTTAAGTATTGTAGGCAAGATAGAAGATTTGGGTCATCAACATAAGATTGGTTAGACCAAGAGATAGGTCAAGGAGCATAAGATAGAGCAGATGTGAGACTTTTGGAAGTGAAAAAGGTCTAAAATTGAGAGGAATAACCATGGTCTGAGTTTGTCAAGTATAAAAGATTGAGGTGCTATATAATCCATAAATTCACCTACATAAATACACACAATTTTTCTAAAAGCATCTTCTTCCCTTCATTAAATATTTTTATTTAGGTATTTTATTTTATTTATTTTCAATCACTTATTTAGAGATGGATAAGTAGAATTCAAAAAAAAGTGGGAAGGAATAATATCTCTTTTGTGCACATTGGGTATGTAAAGATGAAATGATGCTATAAGCTAGCCACATGGACTACCTGCAAGAGTTGTTTATTTTTAACATATTCAAATAAGAAAATATTGAAAAAAAGTAGGGAGTAAACCTTCAACAACAAGAGATGTTTATTCCTACATTGTTAGACATAACATTCAG
Source organism: Torreya grandis (assembly GCA_037957365.1). Classification (NCBI taxonomy): domain Eukaryota; kingdom Viridiplantae; phylum Streptophyta; class Pinopsida; order Cupressales; family Taxaceae; genus Torreya; species Torreya grandis. The sequence continues at coordinate 2,787,333 of JARHVA010000818.1, read as the reverse complement.
AATCCTAACAATAGAAAATATTTAAACTAGGGTCCAACTACACAAATCTTATCTTTTCCATCAGTTTCTCACTCCTTTGGCTATGTTTTTTGGTCTTAGAGTCTTATAAATTGTTTTGGTCTTGTGAACGTTATTGAAATCTCTATATATCTATCTTGTATCTACGAAAATAATAGTAGGAGGAATATGTCACTTAGAAAGATATGAGAACCTATTTTTAAGTTTGAAAATGACAATATCCATTATGCTACCTACTTTAATGCAATGAATGAATTAACAACAAATGTTAATGACATCCACAAGACCAACAATGTATAAGACCCAAAAATCAAATCTATAGGCTTTTAAATAGTAAGATATGAAGGGTTAGTTTAGCTTAGGCTTCGACAATACATAAATCATAAGCATGAATACCAATCAACCAAGTTTAACATTCCCCACAATATGAAGATTTAAAACATTATATGATGTTTAGGTATGCCTCTACACTACTCATTTGTGCATAACATGGAATTGAGATGACTTTTGAGTGAGGTATTTTTTTCAAAATCATTAAAGCCTTGTCTAAACATGATAAAATTTATGTGAGGTATTTTGTCAAAAAATCTATGTAGATTATTTATGTTATTACTTTGGCACAGGGTACGAGTATGTTTTCAAAGGCCAATTGAGCAGAGTCATTACAACTTTGATGATCAACCTAAGTACCTATCATGTAAATTTTTGATGACAATTATCCATTCAACATTACCCTTCATATGCTAAGTAGTATAGTAACTACATACTACCATATGGAAATGTATGCAATGGCCACATACTTGACAGTACAAGAAATCTCGTATTAATAATCAACACTGACACATTGATGATTGCATTGTACCCTTCCAATTTCCTTGTTAGAAAACTCCTTACACATTCGTTTGACTCTAAAATGACCATAGCACTTACTTTCAATTTTATTATACTACCTGACATACTAATAGACACTTTATCTTAAGAGGTCAGTTATGTGCATTATCATAGTCATCGATATTTTTGTGAAAAATCAATGGATTTTGTCTTTTGACTGGTAGTGAGAATATGATTATATCTTCCAAATGATTTGTCCCCTGGGCCTAAGGTCGAATCTCTTTACACCATTTTACACATTTATATTACAAAACCTCACTTTACTAAAACAAAAATTTACATCCATTCCAGTGTAACTTACACGTTTAAAACAATGGTTAATAAATAATTCTTTATTCAATATACATATATAACAATACTAATTAAATGCAATATTATCGTGCTAATTTTTATCGACAATTTAGGTCACAATCTATGATTAACATTCCCTAATAATAAATCGTAGATTGTAATCGAAAATATCGATAAAAAATATTATACACAATTTAACTTAAAACCCTATTTACTTTTTTGTTTTTTTAAATGATATGATAAAACAAATATACTATAATTTTGTTCGAGAATTATAAATATTAATATAACTTTAAAATATTGAATTGAAAATGCATCTAAAAAATACACATGGACGGTCATCCAATATGGTTTTATCGTCATGGATTTTTCTTTGACGGGTGGAATCAACCGTCAAATCTCATCCGTTGAGGAGCGCCGCGCAAACGGACTTCCGTGGACGGTGGACGGTGAACTGGATAAACACCGTCAGGAAAGATGTTTCGAGTCTCCGCGATTGGCCGCACGATTTTGTACACGTGTACCGAAATTTCCGCGCACGTGTGAAGTTTGAAAACGAACGGCCTCGATCCTTTTCTTCATCACCGCCATTCCCGACCGCTTCATTTAGATATACATGAATACATGCATTTGAACCATTTTTGATTGTGGATGCATTTGCACTGTGGGGCCCTCATAATTTGAATTATTAGGGTCAAATGTCCATATTAATTTAAGATTCCTATGGTTGGACTAGGTACATACCATATAATATTTTCTATGAATAAAATGGTTTTAATTAGGTTCGTTTTTAGATAACTTTCAAGTGTTTAAAGACGACAAAAATATGGTAAAAGTTTAATATATCATTAAAAATTAATTGATTTGACATATTAATATTTTAAAATATTAAAAAAATATAAATATTGAGGTTTGAGTGTAATTTTAAAAAAAAAATTCAAAGTATTTTTTAATGGGAAAGATCAAAAGTGGAACTCCATTCCCACTGTCGTCTTGTTTACGTAATCGGAGTTGGTACGTTGTTAAGTAGGGTAAAAAGTTAGCATTTCTCTTATTATTATTATTTTTTCCCCCTCTCCAACAATAATATTTCATATTAATTTTTCAAATTTTGAATGTCATTTTTATTAGATGATTTTTTTATTAGTCTAGAAGAAATATTTTAACTTTTAATTAATTTTATCAATTTTTATTAATCAAGTGTATTTTATAATTTATATTTAATTTATTTTTAAAATTAAATTCTTTTAACATATAAATTTTTTAATAGATAATATATAATAACATTAATCTTTGTTTATTGATTATTAAAATTAAAAACAATTAATAAAAAATCCAAATCTAAATTAAATTATTTTATTCTTAACATTTTCCAAAAATAACACATTTTTATATTTAACAAATTACTATCAAAATTATCTTTCAAGTTTTATACTAAAGTCCAAACATCTTCAAGAATTCAAAAATGTTCATCTAGAAGTCCTTTATTTACATCATTTCACTCAAAACCTTATATAAATGGCCTATTTCAATGTGGCCATATAGAGACTATGGCTGAAATAGGCCATATAGGGACAGGGACTATGGCTTGTGAGTAGCCCACTAATAAGAAACATTTATTTTCACCGTGGACCAAGGTTAAAGTACACTCCCCTTCCTTAGATAGGCAAGTACACTCCCCTCCCTTAGACACGCAAGTCTCTAAATCAGTTATATGTGCATATGCACATGTAGATTTGACATACCTTGGAAACTTCCCAAAAATCTCCCTTTGCTCAAACAAAACAACCTTTTCACCTTTTAGTTGGTCCATGAAATCCACATTTGAGTACACTACCCCTCGTTATTTTTCACTGGGGTATCCATGCCTACAAACTTTTGACAAAAGTAGCCTTGTTTTCTTGTGGCCACTTTTGGGCACGTGTGCCCTATTACTTCATATGTTTCCTACACCCACCTTCCAAAAGAAATGATTGTGGTGATAACCATTTTTAAGATTGACATGCTCTTTCCCGTACATAATAATGTTGAATCTCTGGTTTATGTCCTCATCTACACCTACACTTTTTATGTAAATAAGGTTCTAACAATTAATCAGAGTGGCCTATGTTGGTCCATTGGGGATCCAAACTAATTATATTTTAGAAGTCATAGCGGCATTTTGGGGTATCGAGTTGGCATGGACTTCATTTAAATTGAAGGAGATTTGATGAACATTATTAATTGTCTGAAAGGTATTTTCCATTCTTTTTGGAATATTTCAAGAATCATCAATGATGCTAAAAACTTGTTAACTTGCTTCAAAGGGGTCTCCATAGAGCACGTTTATCGAGAAGGCAATAGGGGTGTCGATTGCATGGCAAACCTTGGGCTCCTAAGTAGTAATTTCATCACTTGGCACAAGAGAGACTTTCTGAATGGCATCATCCAGATTATCAAATCGAAGAAAGGACACATCACACATAGTCATAATGGTTCTATTAATTATGACATAAACATGGATCGAAGGTTATGATTTTTATACGTGCAAGGCCATTAGTACTAAGGCCTTGCATGTTTGGGTCATTCTGATTTTTTATCATATGATCGAATTTGGCTCTTTTTTTCAAAAGCTCCCCGTCTCCTTCCTTAAGAGCTCGTATTGCGAAGTCTGTAGAAGCATTTTGCAATTCCATAGAATGGGTGGGGATAAAGTTCAATTCAAACTAATTTCTTGCTTTGATGTTAAGGAAAATGAATACGTGTGGCATAAAATGGTAAAAGATGAGCTAGCACCATTTATGGAACACCTTATCGGGCATGACACAGGGCTTTCTAAGGACTTTGCTCATGGTTGGAAAGATCACTAAGTCTGAATGCATGGCTTGAAAATATCGATCACTGAGGAACTTATTGGTGAGACTATTGGGATGGAATGCAATGGTGTCAAAGCTTTCAAAGACAAGAAATGGAAGGAGGAGCTTCTGGGCATTTTCTTTAAAAAGGAAAAAAAGAAACCCGAGGTGTCATCACAAAAGGGTTTCAAGAGGGCTGAACTGCCAAAGAAATGGCCCAAAATTTGCCTCCAAACTATGAGGTACATTACATTAGAGGGTAAACACATTGTGATTTTTTTCTGTCACTTCTTCCTTCTCGACCAATTTAAAGGCCACACCATCAGTACGGGGAGGAGGATCCCAAATCGAGTACGAGGAATCCCATCTTTGTCCATTCATTCACCAACAAAGGTAGAGGAGTTTTTGGGTTCAATGATAAAGCAAAATTTGAGGACTCCCTCCAAAAGCTACAGATGAAGATTGTGATTCAGAAGCTTCTATGCGGCAAAATTGCAGATGAATTCAAAAATCTCAAAGGGCTCCTCAATCATGAGTTAGCAACTACTAATGCAGGTAAGGACCACTTGATTTACACTCCTAAGGGCAAATCTACTCAGCACGGCAGAGAGGCGCAAGTTACCCAAGATCCTGAGGAGGAGAAAGGTGAGATTCAATCCTCTGGCCTCAAGTGTAAGAGATAGGATGAAGGTAAGGATTAGTTTGTTGGTAGTCAAACCAGAGGAAGAAATAATAAAGGTGTTAGTACTGAGACCAAACAATTGGTCTTCTACTCTGAATCAAAATAGTTTGTTTTGCTATGTTTCTTTTTAGTTGTCTTTAGGTTTTTTGATTGATAGTTGGCATAAGTTTGGCAGCAAGGGGTTTTAGCTACCGGTTCTACTTTTTGGTCCCCTTTTGTTCTATTGATTTGTCAAGTTTATCTTTCGGCTATCTGTTATAAAGGGAACGGACCCCTTCAACCTGGGTATTAATTGATCAAATAAAAAATATAGAGGAATGACTACTTTGTGTTGTTCATTCTCAAATATCATGAAGCACTTCTTGAAGCACATGTCTACATTTTTTTCTAATAGTAAGGCCAAGTTATCTTTTTCAATAAGTAGTTCTCTTTTTCAATAAGTTTAATGAACTCAAAATCTATGGTAAACTTAGCTCTGATAATGCCCACATAATGTTTTGTTAGATGCCAAGAAGTTGCATAGGTGTCTTTTTATCCCTAAGCATAATATAAGGAAAGAGTTGTAAAGGAAGAGTTCCCCATTTCTTCCAAGCAACCTATTGGCCAAATTTGGCCCACATACAAAACTTTGCTTAGATCTAGGGTGAGGAGCTAAGTAGAGATTTCCTGGTTGAAGAGTGACCCAATGGTGGAAAATGTAGATAGACTTCAAGAAGACCTCATGTCATTTAAAAGCTTTTGAAACACTTTAAGCAAGCTTAAAGTGTGAACTTGGTGATTTTAAGGAGCCAGATCGTCATGACATGTCATGCAAGAATCAATAGGTTAGTCTGGTTGTGCATTTGAAAAATGCCAACCAAGGTTGAGTAATTGCTTGATAATGATGTAGTTCATGCCAAGGATCTCCCCTATAATTTTGGTGTCTTTATGAGTTCTCTATCTCAAGATACAAGCCTTCAAAGTTGAATTAATAGAGTGGGATGTGTATGAGAACGTCAAGTAAAAGCTACAATAAATAACCATTTGGATTCAAAAAATCCTTAACGAGCTTCAATTTGAATGCAGGGTCAATAAGTGGCATGATCTCAGAGGTTGGGATTGAAGATCACTGGCACGTAGGCAATCAATCAAGTTAGCAAGTCAAAGAAAGATCGACAGTGCATGTCAAGTCATGCATCAAAGATCTAACAATGAGCTCAGGGTCAAAAGGTTAGAGGATCCTAAGGATGAATGCAGTGATGATAGGTGTCTCGATCATGGTGAGTTTCCAAGGAAATTGATGAAGTGCATTTGATCAAGCAAAATTAGATTCAATGGAGCACATTTGACCATGTGGAATAAGATCGATGATGTAGATCAAAGTCAAAAGGTCAATGAACTCATATTGCATATGAGGTCACCACATGGCATGAGCATATTCAATCATAGGAACAAACATTTGGATCCTGAGGATAAATGCAGGGCTACCAAGTGGCACATTCTAGAAAGCATATCACAGATCAAATGGTCAATGATGAAGGTCAAAGCTAGGAGACTTTTGAGGAAATCGATGGAGCAAGTTTGATCAAATCTACATGTGCCTGAGGTGACAACAATAAGGTTTTTAAAGGAATAAGCAGCATGAGGAGACGCCACAAAGATGGACACATCGAATCAAAGGATTTCATGGACCTAGGCAGGGAAATGCATAAAATTAAGATATAAATATGATTTAGGTTGAGTCAGAACAAATATTTTAAAAGGGCTACCATTAGATCTTAGTTTCGAACTCTGGTTTGAAGATTTAGAACCTACAAGCCCCATTTTTTGAGGAACTGAATAGGCCTATTTAGGCCTAATAGAGATTAAAGGTGGGTTACTGGTTATAGAAAAGATTAAGCGGCTTGATGGGCTTTTGATTGATACGATGACTATAGGAAAACCAATAAATTGGATTGGTTTTCATCCATAGTAAACCTATGTTCAGGGTTTGGAGTAGGGGCATATCTAAATGGGATATGGATGAATGTCTTATCTTTTAACATGGTCACATCCTCAACAAATAGGTACCTATAGCCACTTAAATCAGACATAGTCACAGCTTTGTCAGGCCCATAGATATGAGGATTTTGTCATTATAATGAATCTAGGTGGAAGGTGGTGTAGAAGTTCAAAGAGAGAGATTTGGTGGTTGAAGATTGTAGGTGGAATATTTAATTTTTTTTAGATCCTTAGGGATCTTTCCTCCTTGGAAAGATCATGATTCATCATATTCAAAACAAAGCCTCATCTTCTAATGTATTTTTCAGTGAATGAGAAGGTTCAGAGGCTATTGGAACAAATGAAGGCTAATTTGTCGACGAAGAACTAGTCCTGATTTGATCAAAATATGGTTGAAAATTCATTAAAGGGTGGTAGTAGCTCATTTATTGATCAGGATTGTGTGCTTCTCCTCTTTCTCATTTTTTGGGGCACTCACTCTAATTTTAGATAGACTTTCTCATTTTGGAGAGACAAGAGACTCTCATTTGATAAGGTAGACCCTATCAAAACTTGTATGAAAGACCTCTTAAAGCAATAAAGATTTTCTTTACCTATCTCTTGCCTCTGAATTGTGTTAATCAAGTTGTGTATGATGGTATTGTGAAGGAGATTCTTCCATATCTATTGTCCTTCTTTCTTGCATATTTTAAGGTTTTTTCAATTTATTTACATGTTTGAACTTGTGTTCTTTCTACCATTGATGTAATCTTGGTGCGAGTCTTAGAATTCCTCTTTGTTTCATTCATTGCTTGGTGAACCTAGTTCATGAAATACTTATGCAATTAGCTAGTTTGTGAGATTGTGTGAACTAGTATTGTCTTATGCTTCATCGGTGTATATTTCATTCTTATGTGAGTTCTCATTTGAATTTGGTGCATCACCTTTTTAGATCTCTTAATAACCCTTTACCCCATATCTAACCTTTTTCTTAGTAGAAGCATTAGTCTAGGTGATCCATCAAGAGGAAGTTGGCCTTCTCCATAGGTTCAACCCCACTATAGGATACCCATAGCTTAGGGTTATCCCAATATTGTGGCTTAGTCAGAGGGAGCCTGCAAAACTCCCCCCATGGGTACAGATTAATGCCATAATAGTTTTTGGCACCCTCGGTGGGACCAAGGTCCAAGAGAGTGGAAATATTGTTGGTGTATCTCTCCTCTAATCAGCTTTTGGAAGCAATCAAGTTAGCACCAATGGTGACTCCAAATGAAAGCTTCTAGTTGTACACAGCCCAGGTATGTCTCATTAAAAAGTTTGAGCAGTTTTTTCATCTTATTTGACATATGAGGTTGATATGAATAGCTATGGTGAATTCCTCTATCATGAACCCTCTCATCAACTTTATTATAACCCATGTTATACTCCTCAGTAGTCCTATCAAAATGCCCATCAATTCTATGAACCATGGCAGCCCTATGGTCCTCCATTTCCCGCTCCATATAAATATCATGTTTTTAGATAGCCCTATGAGGAAGGTTATCAAGATACCTATCAATAAATGCGTTCCTGTCAATTCTAGTGTGACACTTATCAACTAGATAATGATGCCTATCAACCTCAAGAGGATCCTCATGAGTCTTGTCATGAGGAATCTGATAACCCCATTGATTGTACACAAAGATAATATAAGACTAAGTGTGAATTATTATAGGCTAGAATACAACAAGTTGAAGCTGGTCTTGATCCCCATCATTACCCCTCCTCTCCATTATCTCCATCTTATATCAAGTCCTTGTTGGCATCCATACCACAATTACTAGTTAATGAAGATGATATGAGAACATGGGATGATGAGTATGATGTGCTCCCTAATCATCTCATAGAATGGTTAAGAGATGTTACCCAAAGTTGTATGCAGATGTTGGAAATGTTTGAAGAGTTATAAGGAACTCAATGGGAGATCAAAGAGTGAATGGACTTGGAAAAGAAATGCATTCAATGCTCAATAAATAGGCTAAGGATGTGGGAAGACAAAAAACTTGAAAACAAGTATGTTGTTGTTGAAGAGCCTCAAGGAGGCTATTGGAAAGGTGTCACTTCTGCTTATGTAGGTGTTCTTCCTTCTAATCAACCCAAGAAATCACTTCCCCATGAGCTTACTATTGAATTCCCCTTTCCTAAACTCACTCACAAGCCTACCACTACCCCTCATTTTCTATCTCACACCCATGATCCCATCCATTCTTGAGAAAGGACCCATTTTGAGGGAATTAAAGGAAGAGGAAAGAATTCAAGCTATAGTTGATCAAGAGGATGTCATGAGTGACAATGAAGAATAAATCACCATAGGGACTCCCCTTGGTGAGCACAAATGCAACTCTACTTTCTTAGATGAAGAGAAATATATTGAGGATTCCCTTGCAACTATCCATGAAAAATGTGGCCAAGGCTTGAAAAGAGAGGTATTTGAAGTAGACTCCATACGTGATCTTGAAGTTGTTGATGATCCTAACAAACCTAATGTTGATTGTGCTATCAAGGGTGAAAGTGAACTTCAAGACACTCCTCAAGAGGTTGTACTCTTAGAAGAATCTCTTGAGACCAAGGTGGAAGTTGTTGTTCTTGAAGATAACTCAATACCTTAACCTGATTTTGAACCGCTCTCAGATGATTGGTAGTAGCAAATGGAGCTCTTTCAATAACTTTAAGAGCTTTTCCAAGTTGAGGGTCAATTACTTGAGAAGGCAGAGAAAGATTTTTCCATGGAGGATAATGACCAAGATTGGGTGGACTATGCAGAGCTCTTTGATGAGCTTGAGGATCTTGAAGCTGAGAGGAGACCTAATCTTATTGGGAGCACCATGGAAACTAAGGTGGTTTGCCTTTTTGGACCACCATTAGAGGTTGTGGTTGAAGGATCTCATGAGAAAGATGAGGCTATTTAGATGCAAGAAGAGTCCATTTTCATATCTAACGTATTTGGAGCTACTTTGTTTTCATTGAATATCATGCTAAAGAAGTTGGTAAACACTATGAAGAAGATAGAGGTATCAATGATAGTTACATGCCTTATTAAATTCTTCATTCCATGAATCAAGAAGGTTTTCAAACTTCCCCTTTGATCCAAGATGAGGTTTTTATTTTAGGTTAATTTGTGTTTAGGTTAGTTTGGTTTGTGTAAGTGTGTTCCATAAGTGCTCATGAATCATGAGTGTGTGTTTGTTTTTTTGTTGTTGTCCTTGTTGCTTCAAGAAGGGGTTTTCAGAAAAAGGGTAACCTTGTATCATCTTCACAATCAGCTAGGAAAGAAAGACTTGTGACCCCATATGCCCAATAGATCAAAAAAGGCAAATAAATTGGGTTCTCAGGCATAGGATGCATGCTCCCCAACAAAGTCACCAAAGATGTTGGCCAAAATTAGCCCACATACAAAACTTAGGAATTTGGGGTGAGGAGCTAAGTAGAGATTTCCTAGTTGAAGAGTGATACAATGGTGGAAAATGTAGATAAAATTTAGGAAGACCTCATGTAATTTGTAATATTTTGAAACACTTTAATCAAATCTTAAAGTGTGAACTTGGTGATTTTAAAGAGCCAGACTATCATGGCACGCCATGTAAAGCAGGTTCATCTAGTTGTGTATTTGATAAATACATTTGGGAATCCAACCAAGGTTGGGGAATTGCATGATAATTATGTAGTTCATTCCAAGGATCTCCCTTAAAATTTTAGTGTCTTCATGAGTTATCTATCTCAAGATATAAGCCTTCAATGTTGAACTCACATAGTGGGATATGTGTGGGGATGTCAAGTTAAAGTCACATTAAACAACTGTTTGGATTCAAAAAATCCTTAACAAACTTTGAGTTGAATACAGGGTTGATAAGTGGCATGATCTTAGAGGTTAAGATCAAAGATCAACAGTAAATGGGTGATCAATCAAATCAGTAAGTCAAAGAAAGATCGATGGTACATGTTAAATCATGCATCAAAGATCTAACGATGAGTTATGGGTCAAAAGGTCAAAGGATCCTAAGGATGAACATGATGATGATAAGTGTCTCGATCATGGTGAGTTCCCAAGAAAATCAATGAAGCATGTTTGATCAGGGAAAAGCATATCTAACAAAGTGCATTCAACCACGTGGAATAAGATTGATGGTAAGAATCAAAGTCAAAAGGTCAATGAACTCATATTGTATGCGAGGTCACCATGTGGTGTGAGTGCATTCAATCGCAAAGAATTTATAGCTAGATCCTAAGGATAAATACAGGGCTACCAAGTGGCACATTATAGAAAGCAGATCATAGATCAAATAGTTGATGATGAAGGTCAAAGTTAGGAGACTTTTAAGGAAATCGATACATCAATTTTGATTGAGTATCCAGAAGGTACAAGATGAGGACACATGCATGAGGTGATAACAATTAGGTTTTAAGAGGAATAAGTAGCTAAAAGAGATGCCATGAATATGGACATGTGATATAAAAGGATTTCATGGACCTAGGCAGGCAAATGCATAAAATCAAGATCCAAATATGATCTAGGTTTAGCCAAAATAGATATTTCAAAAGGGTCACCATTAGAGCTTGGTTTTGACCTCTGGTTTGAATATTTAGAACCTATGGGCCCCATTTTTTGAGGAATAAAATAGGTCTATTTAGGCCTAATAGAGATCAAAGGTGGGCTATTGGTTTTATAAAATATCAATCAGCTTGATGGGCTTTTCTTTGATATGATGACTATAGGAAAACCAATAAATTGGATTGGTTTTCATCCATAGTAAACCTATGTTCAGGGTTTGGAGTAGGGGCAAATATAAATGGGATATGGATGAGTGTCTTATATTTCTACATGATCACATCCTCGACAAACATGTACCTATATCCACTTAAAACATGCATATTCATGGCTCTATTAGGCCCATAGATATGATGATTTTGTCCTTATAATGAATATAGGTGGAAGGTGGCATAAAAGTTCAAAGAGAGATATTTGGTGGTTGAAGATTGAAGGTGGAACATTTAAATTTTTTTAGAGCCTTAGGGATCTTTCCTCCTTGAAAATATCATGACTCATCATATTCAAAATAGAGCCTCATCTTCTAGTGTATTTTTCTGCGAACGAGAAGGATCAGAGGCTATAGGGACAATGAAGGTTAATTTGTCAATAGAGGTCTAGTCCTGATTTGATCAAAATATGGTTGAGAATTCATTGAAGGGTGGTGGCATCTCATTTATTGATTGGGATTGTGAGCTTCTCCTCTTTCTTTCCCTTTCTCCTATATCACTCATTCTTTCCCATTTTTTGGGGCACTCACTCTGATTCTAGATAGAAATTTTCATTTTGGAGAGCTAAGAGACTCTCATTTGATAAGGTTAGACCCTGTCAAAACTTGTATGAAAGACCTCTTGAAGAAATAAATACTTTCTTTACCTATCTCTTGCCTATGAATTATGTTAAAAAAGTTATGCATGATGGTATTGTGAAGGAGAATCTTCCATATCCATTTTCCTTCTTTCTTGCCTATTTTAAGGTGTTTTCAAGTTATTTGTAGGTATGAACTTGTGTTATTTCTACCATTGATGTAATCTTGGTGTGAGTCTTAGAATTCCTCTTTGCTTTATTCATTTCTTGGTGAACCTAGTTCATGAAATACTTATGCAATTAGCTAGTTTTTGAGATTGTGTGAGCTAGTATTATCTTATGCTTCATCATTGTATATTTCATGCTTGTGTGAGTTCTCATTTAAATTTGGTGCATCACCTTTTTATATCTCTTATAAACCCTTTAGCCTCTCTCTAACCCTTTTCCTAGTAGAAGCATTAGTCTAGGTGATCCATCAAGAGGAAGTGGTCTTCTTCAGAGGTCCAACCCCACTATAAGATACCCACAACCTGGAGCTATCCCAATATTGTGGCTTAGTCAAAGGGAGCCTAAATAACTCCCCCCATGGGTGTAGATTAATACCAAGACAATTTTTTTTAAGGATGTTGATTTTTGTCTGTGTTAACCAAGATGTCATAAACCCATGATCCATGAATAGTAGCTTCAATAAAGAGCTCTTGGTCATAGATAACATTATACATGGTTTAGATATCCCAAACTATAATCTAAAACTTATTTGGCACACCAAACACATTATTTTCTAGCCAATTTTTAAGGAGCAAAGACATTCCTATTTTTTAGTAAATTAAATATGTCATATAGTTCCTCAATCTCTCTTGTGCAAGGTCCCCTCTTATGGTTTTCCTTTATTTTTTACTCAAGTGTCTTGTGCAACCTATAATTCTCCCTCAAGTTTTTGAATCACATCCATGGCCTTATAAAAAATACATTTATGGGTTATATCATCTAAAAATTTGTGTTAATGTTATTGTGTGTAGTTATATTGACCTTGGGTTCACCATATTTCTTGTGTGCACCTTGCCTAGGAAGCCACTTCTCATCTTATTAACAAATTACTATCATTATAATTCCCTTACATACTTTTTGATTTTGAGTGAACTTGCATAATTCTAAGAACTCTTCATCTTGTGTGCCTCTTTACAATACCCACAAATAGGAATATTGGTGTAGTTTCTTTGGTAGTGGTAAAATGAAAGCATTTGTATCATGTTCATACAAGGATTCTACCTCCACCCAATGTTATACCTCTATTCCATTATAGGAGTGAATTCCACCATACCTTCCTCCTTTCTATGAGGGTCCCATGGTTTCTTGGCATGTCCCTATCTCACATGCTTCATGTAATTTGTCTATGACCTTGCAATTCTTAGTGTCATATGTGGCCTTGTCATAAATATTGTAAGACATCGAAAATTTTACTTGCTTAACCATTTATATAATATAACATGCCCTCACATTATGAACTTCATAGAAAAATTTACACGAATTAAGTAGTGCTTAAATATTTTTCATGGGAAAATATTCAAGGTCTGGTTCTCGTATTTATAGTCAGTGTACCACAATTCCCTTATAGTATCATGCACACTTTTGGAAGTGATCTTTTACAATTGAGTATACATTGTTATAATGTGTGCTTCTATTATTGTATTTATCCTATTATACATGATCTTAACTTCTTCCTCACTTAAATCAATTTTCAAGGCTTCCCTTGGCTTTGTGAAAGTATTCATTGACAAAGTGCACCAAAATAGTATGAGTAGTGTTTTAACCTTTTAGGACTTAGTGAATGTAAATATTATGTTTGTTAAAGATATGATTAGACTAAATTAGGGAAACAATATGTAATAAATATAACCAACGATTTGTTATAGAATTGACTAGCTTTGACTTTTTTTAAAATAGTAATAAATAGTGCAAGTAATGACTTAGCTATAAAACACATGATATGGATGATCTGAGTGCTAAAAAATAAGATGGGAGATGGTCTAAATGTCATAAACTATATCCCAATGTCATAACCCATCTTGGATAGTAGCACTATTATTGGAAAAGTGGCAATAGTGTTCTGATATTAGTGACGGTGTCCTCTATGTAGGACTACCTTGAGATTTTGGGTGCACCTATGTCTCGATATATGGGGTCTATTCCTATGTGCATAAGTTATATAGCACTATATTTTTCCTATAATAATTGATTTATTGTGAAAACCCTAATCCTCTGTATAACTTGAGCATGAACTGAAAAATGTATTCACTAGTAGGGTAGGCTGGACATACTCAACACCCTGATGTGAAGAGAGTTGCCTACATACCAATACTCCAAGGAGAGATCAATCCTGATGTAGTTCCCTCCACCTAATTATTAGTGTAAGTGCAAGTGATTCTAGTATGATAATGTCATTGAGTGCCTTGAATGTGCTTGAGACTAGAATATGGAAAATATGAGCTTAGGGCTGTTGTGGATGGTAGTATGCAGAAGTAGGGTAAAGTAGGGATTGATAACCTTAATTGTGCTCAACTTTTTCTATGTTTAAATATGTATTTTTTATCTAATTTCCATCTAGTGGTTAGAGAGATAAAATTCATGTATATATATTGTTATGTTGCTTGTGTGGATGATAAATAATGTCTAGGCTGACCTTAGGAGGCTTTAGTTTTGAAAAGATATTTATTTGGGATAAGCTAGGGAAAAGAACATTAGTGCCATTTTAGGGACATTAGCGCCATGTGGTGCTAGTGTTCGTATTATGGCGTTAGTGTCCAACTGGTAGAACACTAGGCACAAAGGGCTAAGATCATGAAATGAGGGTCTAAGACTATTTTGGAGCTGACTAGGGATGCCTATGGCCCATACTAAGGCTGTATAAGTGTGACAATAGGCTCTAGGATAGGTCTAGGGCTAAGCTAGGGATAGGTAGTCTCTTAGCACTCAAATACCACTTTTGGGTGATTACATTCCCCCCGCCCTCCCCCCCAACTTTATTTTGTAAATATAGCAAAGAAAAATGACTAAGATAAATAAAAAAGAAGCATACCTGGACTTACCTAGGAAGTGAAGCCCGTGAAGTTGGATCTAAGTATGTGAAGTTGGGTCTGAGTATGTGAATCAGGATCCAATGTGTGCCTGTAAATGAAACATGCATAAATCAATCCTTACTTAAGAGATATCAAAATCAAAAGACTATAGTGACTAAAGAAGTAAAAATTAGTAAAACTAAGTAAAGAGATGAGAAAGAGGAAAGGAATAAATACACTTCACTGGGTACACAAACCAATGCATGAACTTGGTGACAAACTATGTGTGTGTGTGTGTATGTATATAGTGATCAATCATTGAATAACTTGGACTAAGTTGATGGCTTGCTCAATCCTCATGTGTGGGTAGCTCAATAACTCAATTTGGTTTTGACTCCATCATTGCCCACCCCTGTTTGGTGGATCATGACCTATGAATAGCTTGGATTAGACTGATAGTGTGTCCAACCCTCTCATGTAGGTGGATCAAGAACTCAAATAGGATATGAATCCATCATTGCCCACCCATATGTAGTAGATGCATATAAAATTGAACTATATGAATTACTATAAATGTCTAACTAGGTATATCTAATTATGTATATTGGCTCTTCCACCACTCGAAGATATTAGGCAAATCTGGGCCACTTGAGAATGCCAACCACTACAGATAGAGTAAGGTATGAAATTGATGTGTAACCTAGAATATGATTTAGGGTTTATACAAAATAGAAAATGACATGAAATTTTTAATTCCATTTGATCAATCGGTGTGTAAGTGAGGATATGAAAATAATGTGTCACACACATGCCCCCAAATATGATATCTAAGTATATGGATTTTGGACTGAGTTGTAATAAATTATATCTGGATATCTGAACTAAATATAAGAATGGCCATGTCATGCATGATGTAACACATTGTCCTCACCACATACCCAAAAAAAAATGACCAACTTTTTTAAATTAATATCCACATACATCTAAAAATAATATGATAACAAGGAAATTAATCCCCTTAACAAATACTACAATTTGTTTGATGTCAAGAATAGATGTCATGGTTACTTTATATCCTCTCATGTAGTAAGGGATAATTCATGGATATTGACCATAAGTAATGAATGGTGAGTACTTGGTAGCATAAGCCATCAATAATATGGATACTTTCAAGAAATTTAAACATGAGAAGGATCTTAATAATTTTTGTTAGGTTGGTTTCAACGATGGTTAACTTACTTTTACCTTCCTCTATTCCTAAACTACATGGAAGATTAAAACCTCAAGGATTCAATCCTCCATACATTACTCAACTAAAATAATACTCAATTTCTCACTTCATTTTGATTTGTTTCCTATCAAATTTGGATAAATAACATAGCTCTTCATGTAGAGTACTAATGTATAATGATGGAACTATCTCATCATGATAAAAGGTGACAAGTCCTAATATAAGTAAAAGATAAGGGTTAGTATGTGAATAATTTGATTTTATAATTCCATGGTCCTTATCAACAATGAATAGTAATAACTCAATGGTATATGAGCTTTCTATTGGAGACAAGGTTCAAACCTCTCACCATCACATTGTAGCATGGTCCAAAGATGAGATAGTCATAAAGGCAATTGTTTTCCATCCTTTAAAAGATAATGTAATAGAGGCCAAAATGAGCAATTCTTAATTTTTTCTAAGCATGCTCATACCTAATCCAAGATAAGTATGAAGGTTAATTCTAATCATAGAGATGGAGATTACAATGAACCAAGTAGGGCATTTAACTGATATAATTCTTACACATTTTATAAGAGCAAATCCTTAATATTATACAAATTTTCAAAGATTATTCTTCTATCATAACCTATAAAAATTCTAAGCATGTTTATAGACCTCAAGAAGGGTTATATTATTACATAGAATAAGGCATCAAATATATCATTATATTTAAATTTAAGAGTTCTAAGCTTATCAATATTATAATATGTTTGATACTCTAGACAAGTTTATCATTTTAATTCCCTTTCAAGGGCTTCTTTCCAAGCATAATTAACCAATAGATCACAATTATTGATAAGCACTAATAAAGGCATTGATCATTAAGTTAAGATTCTTAGTCAATAAATAATATAGGTTTTTTCAAAGAGATGGGACAACATAGATTTTGTTTCATATCTAACTTCTTAAGTTAATCAAGTGCTCTTACAACCTCTTTAAGTCTTAAGTAAAATGATAAAAGTAAAACTCTTGGAGAGCCTAACATATATAGAATTGTTAAATAAATAACTTTAATCTTATACTACCGTTTCATAATACCAACTACACTTCATTTATATGTTAAATAAATTATATATAAGCTATATATGTTTAATATGTACCCATATTATCTAGCTTTTCACCACATATATTTATTGCATCTTATTTACACCATATTTTGTCATATATTTTTCTTTAGATTATTTACTATTGATGCCACACTTCCCAAAACATATTTAAGGTGAACACAATAATAAATTTTACCCTTATTTTATATCATTCATATTTAAAAGATAAAAAGAGCATGCTACAACCTAACATCATGATTTAATTTCAACATAATGACTTCATGGTATTCCAGTCATTTTTATTGCTCCATACAATTTAATTCACTTATATAAACAATACAAAAAGGTACCAAGACTTTTTCAACAAAATCATAGGTAAAGCCCTAATTTTTTAATCAAATGATTAGACCTCATACTGAACCTTGCATTAAAATATCAATAGAAATAGGGTCAACATATAGCTGACATGTTATACCTGTCATAGACAACCTCCTAATGCTTAAATTATTACTAAGGTATACAAGTGGGTTGATTCTCAAACTCATTTAACTTACCATGAAGCTAACTCTTAACAAGACTTTAGAAGTAAAATTAAGGCTCATTGCAAGTTCAACTAATAGACAACTCGTCAATAATTACATACATCTAATTATTTAAAAAGTCAAATTTATATTCTCAATACAAACTCATAAATTTTAAAATTAGTATAAGAAGGTTTAAATTAATTAAATTCTACTCCTCATAGAATAATAAATTAAATTCTACTTTCAATTTTTTTTTTTTTTTTTTTTAACTATTAATTTCATAAGTGAATAAAATTATCACAATAAGAAATATAATTCATTAGATAACTAATTCTTTTAATTAAATTCTACTCCCAGTAGAATAATTAATTTAAATTAAAAAAACAATTAACTTATAAAATTACCACAATAAGAAATGTAATTCACCCAATAAGATTACCACAATAAATAACTTAATTTTTTTTATGTAAAAGCAAATAAGATTACCACAACAAACTTAGAATTCACCCACCAAATATTCTAAATATGGTAACTAAATTCTTTTATTTAAAAATAAATAAAATTATCACAACTAAAATTATAATTCACCCATCAATTATTCCATCATATAATTAAATAACTAAATTATTTTATTTAAAGGTAAATAAGATTATCACAACAATTTATAACTCACCCACCAAATATTTCAATAATTACATTTTTTAATTTAAAATAAATAAATTTATCACAACCAAAATTATAATTCACCCACCAAAATTTTCAATAAAGTAAATAAAATTATCATAACCAAAATTATAATTCACCTATCATAATCTTCATCTTATATAAAAAGGGGTTTTTCCATTATAATAATACTTTCAGCATTTAAAATAAGAAATTAGCATTTAAAATAGCTAAATAATTCAAGAGTTATTAAATACAAGACCATCTAACTTTTACCCATAGGAAAGAATTAATACTATAGATGAAGAAAATAGATATACATCATAAGATATTAAAACCCTTCTAAAATAAGGAAGATACATTCACACATAAAAAAATAAAGGTGTTGTAATTAACCTACACACATCCATGTCTAAAGAAGATTATACGACACAAGGGTCTTAGAAAGAAAATAAAATATGAAGCAACCCAATAAAGTGTAATAAGAATTAAAAGATTTATTTTATTTTCATTAAAACTATCATATGAAATAGCTATATTAGCATTGGGTGCTGCCCATTTCACACCACCTTAACCGTTCATGCTTCCACCCTAGTAAAAATCAAAATTTAAAAAACTCCATTTATATGGTTGATAACTATAATCCAAACACTATTTACGAGTGTAACTATTATTTATTTAAATAAAATAATATAAATAAATTTGGCAAGCTATTTTACATATTTTATATTCAAAATTTATTTAATAAAATCCTTACTGAAAAACCCCACAACACTAATAAAATATGTTAAAATAATAGATTTTTCATAATTACCAATGCACCAAGTGTGGCCTTATAAATTGATAATTTTACACAGAGCTGGGCTAACCTCAGTTGTATGAGGGATTTTTTTTAAATTAATCATGTCAATGATGTAATACAATGTATATAGGCTATATTTGACTAACTCCATATATATATATATATATATATTATTTTATTTTATTATTCTTTACACACACACACACACACATATTAAGAACATACAGTTAATCCTTTACTAGCACTACCTATACATTAATGTGGGCCATTCCTGAATACTCTTCTAGCTCGTCATTCTTCTTACTTGGCCTCCCTTCTTCTCCCATCTCCTAGGTACAGCATCCTCCTTCACAACGCCTCCTTCATTCCATTGCTACCTTTTGATCCAAAATCTAGATCTAAATTATTTTATCCCCACTTTATTCTTGATTGTAAATAAAATCTATATATCTCTATTACAATTATCGAGAAGGGAAGAAATAATTATAAAATAAAGTTTTTGCTCGACTTGGGGAAACCTTCTAGACATGTGGGAAGCAGTGCCAAAAAAATTAAATTCTTATTATTTTTTATTAAAATTATTATTTATTATAGTAAATTAAAGATTTCCCATCCTCGTTATTTTATTATTATTATTATTATTATTATTATTATTATTATTATTATTATTATTATTATTATTATTATTATTATTATTATTATTATTTACTAAGTAAGTTTATTATTAAATCATGACAACATTATTTTATTTCACCCTATTTATAATCCCACACATTAAATCTTAAGTTGGAGATGACAAAGTTATGTAAGGTTAGATTATCATGAACTAATATTTTTGTCTTTCAAATAATAGGCTTTAATTATCAATCATAGAGTCTTACATGACTATGATTATTCTGGAGGGTGTGAGAAAAGATATATTTTTTTAATTTATCGAAGGTAAAGTTTGAAACTCATGTCATTGACCCTCTTATAAAAATACCACACAAACCACAAGTTATTAATCATGCTTTTGTGAGAAAAATATATATCGCACTAGCCCATCTACTATGCCATAGTCAGGTCTACAGGGTAGTTTCTTAAACATGCACGCACACACAAAGCCAAACAAGTTGAGGATAAGGATGATATCCCATAAAATCCTTTTTATCATAACGCAGGGCATTACACATGATGCCCCACAATTTGAGTAAACTCTCATGAATCTGAGCTAAACTAGTATGAATCTGAACAAAAATGAATATAACTGATAAATCTGTAACTAGATCTATGTAAACTTGTACTATACCTACTGTACTATTTTGGCTAATTTGGGTTATTCTAAAATTGAGGCTACTAGATAGTAGCAACATATCTTGGATAGGCGCACCATGTGGAAACTAGTGTCCCAATTTAGGTACTAGTATCCTTTTAGTCTAAATTTTGTGCAACTATACTAGTTTTTGGGTCAATGTTTTTCCACTGTGTTTGCCTAACTAATTTTTTGTAACTAATCTTATGTGCTAAAAATGTACTATGAATGCAATACAAGAGCTTGATCCCTATGACAAACCCCTATGAATGCCCCCTCTTTTTAAGGGAGTTATTGAACCTATGCAAAAATTGTTCTCGAAATAAAAATCTCTAAAAAATGTGTGTTAGCCAAGGCATTTATGATAACTGCATAGTAATCCAATATAGTGTGCATACCTAACATTGGAATGTAAAATAATTTGAGCATAAATGTGTAATGTAAGATGTATGTCATCTCTATAGTTTCACAAGGGCATCAAGATAAATGTAGCTAATGTATATAAAAACAAATTTGAGTAAAACTGGGTAACTACTTAGGGGGATGTGGCATGATGTCCATCATGACACCCAAGTAATAAGGGTAGATGCATGAGGTCCCTCATGGCATCAAAATCTGTTGTGTGTAACAAGTAAAGAAAAGTGTCATGGCCATGACACATATAAGAAAGCATACATATAAAACATGTGAGGCACACAAAGTAGGCCAAGGGGCCACAATACAAGGGACATGGGCACATGTCATTAAATCTAAGAAAATAAGACATACAAAGACATGTTAAAATGTCTACATATGCAAGTAACAAGTAAGTTATCTTATAGCCACATAAAAGGACATGTTCAAATGTCTGCATACACGATCAAAAAAGCACACATAAGGACATGGGAACATGTCCAAATCATACATACTATGAATATAAGTGAAATAGAACCAAAGAACAATGGCATATTCAAATTCATTTGAATATAATAAGTATATAAATACAATCAAGTCTAAACTAGGTAAGTTAGAAATGAAAGTATGCATAAGTATGAAATACAAATCTATGTAAGAGCTACAATGTACATATGCTGAGCTAAAGTAGTAATAGTCGACAAAAATCTGAGTAAGAGTAATAATGATCAATATCAAGATATAACAATGCTAAAGTTGGGATGCAGAGTATAAAAGGATAAAACTTGGTAATTAAAATTATGTATAGGATTCCCCCAAGTGGATGAATGTGTCAAGTGAAGACCAATGTACTAGTGTATTTTTATATAGTGAGTAGATAATAACAAGTCTAAATCAGTGTAATGGATTTGAGTCTTGTAGTAATCTGTAATGGACAAGAACAAGTGAAGCATGTATTTATGATAAAACTGACTATACTAAGTTAGCTAGCATATGTAGTGGCTGGAAAATATAAGACATGTAAACATAGCAATGAATACAATCTATAATTTTTTGTTTTTTGAGTAATTATCTAAATGATTTTATGTTTTTTGACATATTATATTATTTTTATGTTTTCTAGAAATAAGCTATGTATAAGCAACATGAAAATGAATTTATGCACAACGAACAAGAAAGAAGGAAAGTATGTACAAGTAGGAAGGAACAATACTAACCGATGATTCTTATGGGAGACTCACTATCAATTTGGCCTATGTCAAAAATAGGAATGGTAATCTCTTGTGTAATGTGATGGCTATGCTGGAGTTGAATAGTGTTGCAGTATGAATCTGAGTATTGTTCATCGTCAGAATCATAATAATTTGGAATGCTAGTGTCAACTATTGTTGTATCTAGATGAACATTATGAATTGCCTCATATTGTGGGGTTGATCATCCTAAATTGTGCTTTGGAATATTTATTTTGATTTTACCCTTTGAAATTGTGCTGATTGTAGGCATATGGTGCTTTAGAAGCTCTTTTTCTAGAAGGTCTCTTTTGAGAATGCTTGTTGGCTTAACATGATTTTGAATTTGTAATTTAAGTTCTTACTCTTTTGTAACATTTACTATGTACCTAGATATTTTGCTTTGAAAAATTATATCTGTGACTAATTTACCTTAGGATGTTCAATAAATCCCAAACCTTATTGACCAACATTATCAACTGCTAGAATAGGAGTAGCGATGCCTTGGGCCTACTTTCCCAGACCTTGACCATGATAATCAAACTGTTATAGATATTTTTGACCAAACTCATACTAATTTGAAAGTTGAGCCTCATTTTTAAGAGGTAGATTTTTATCTTTTACTTGATTTAAATGTGTTTGTTTTATTTTTTCTTTCTCTGATTGTGCTTTATGAACATTTTATTGTTATATGTTATGTTTGGATAACCACTTTTGTATTGTTTCTGAATTTGACCCTTTTTGAATTTGTAGATGTGCCATTGTGTGTTGCTTAGATGATGTATCATTATTTGAATCATTTGTATCCATTATCTATTGTATTTTACTTTTTAAAGATAAATATGAATATGTGTGGTGCCCATGCATTTTATGACATACATAAAAATATCTGAATCTCTTCACTCCGTGTAGAGGAGGTAGGTTGATCAACTTAGCTTTAATAATTTTCCTTAGTACCTCACTTGACCTCTTATTTGATCTTTGAATGCTTTTTGAATCACTAGATGTAAATGTACTTTGTTATGATTTGGAAATGAAAGAGTGTTAGGCACAAGATTGCTAGGTGTAGATGCTTTCACATGGTTTACTCTAGAATATTCTGAAGATCATGTACATGTAATGTGATTTTTTCATAATGTGACCTATTCATGTAATAACTGATTTTGATTCTATAAATATGATATTAGCTTTCTCATATTGATAATTTGATCCCTTAGAGGTTCATAAGTGCAAACCCTAGTTGCTTTTGATTGAACATGTAGGCATACAACCTATCTAGAAAAGGTGTGAATACATTGAGTATGGGGATTAGTGATAATGGTATGGGTCACGTCATCTCTTGGAGGAGTGATAACATGGGCCTAGTTAGAGGCAAATTATATATCACCCTCATGGATATGAGGAGGAGAAAGAGATCTTTTCCTACGTATAAGATATGACATTGAAGTTTGAAACATAGTTGTTAGCTTATATGTTAAATCCTCTATGTGTGTAAGGGTTTTATTATTAATATAATTCCACATAAGATAAATATAACATGCTATGAAATATGAGATATAATGCAATTGATATAAAGCATCATCTACGCATGTGTTTATGTCTTTTTTGAGTTCATTCCAGATTAAAGGGAACAAACATGTAAATGAAATTATTAAACTTTGCAACAAATAGAGATACAATTATTTTGTCATTATTATCATGGTTATATGAAATATAAATCAGAAGATATGTGGATCTAAAATATGAGTGCTCAAAATGTAAACCCTAAGTTTATCTAGGGTTAGGGTTTGTGCAATATTCGAAGTAAGTTAGGTACACTAAATGTTTAACATTTTAGGACCTAGTGAGTGTAAATCTTATGTTTATTAAAGAGATGAGTAGACTAAGTTAGGGAAATAATATGTAATAAATACAACCATTGATTTGTTATAGAATTGACTAGCTTTGGCTTTTTTTAAAATAATAATAAATAGTGAAAGTAATGACTTAGCTAGAAAACACTTGATACAGATGATCTAAGTGTTGAAAAATGAGATGGGAACTAGTTTGATGTCGTAAACTAGATCTTGATGTCAAAAATCCCCCTAGATAGTAGTGCCATAATTAGATAGTAGCTCCATCATTAGCAAAGTGGTGGTAGTGCCATGATATTGGTAGTAGTGTCCTCTACGTAGAACTATCCCAAGCTTCTGGATGCACACTTTTCTAGATCTCTAGGGTATGTTCCTACATGCATTAATTTTGGAACCCTATATTTTTCCTATAATAATTGATTTATTGTGCAAACCTAATCCTCTATGTAACTAGGACATGAGCTGAAAAGTGTGTTTGTTAGTAGGGTAGGTTGGACATCCTCAACACCCTATTATTAGGTTGTGGAGCTAAAAGATTCACTGATGCAGACATGGAGGAGGTTGCAGAAGAGTTGCAGAGTGTCACAGACACCGGCGTCGGTCAGGCCAATCGATGTCGGCAGGAAGGAGATAGGAAGCAACTGACGTCAGTCATAATCAGCCGACGTCAGCACCCCCAGGCAGATAGGGACCAACGTCGGTCACCTGTGGTTCGAGCTGCGAGTATATTACGGGCAGTTGGTTGACGAACCAAGTGTTTGCATGTTTAGAGCTAATTTTAGACTGAGAGCTACAGATCTAATTATTGTAATTAGGTGTCTAATTATTGTTTGGATGAGATCTATATAATAAACTCATGGTTGTATTGTAAAAGTGTGCTAGAAAGCCATAGAGATTTTAGAGAGAGCTAGTGTAGCTCCTCCTAGTTCCAAAGGGGTGCTGAGAGTGTATGATCAAGGAGAGTTGCAGGGTCTGCAAGGTCAAGGAGCTGATCCACCGGGGTACTGGTTGAAGAATCATAAGGACTTGGTGAGGCAAGGACAAGGGTTCTTCAGGGGTGTAGAGATATCTACATGGTGAGTAAGGTCTAGTGATTTGCAGGTAGCAACAGAGAGCATGAGATCTACTTGGAGTACGGTTGTGTACTTGGTGAACTAGCAGCGTGTTACTGACTGGTTGGAGAGGTGAACATCAATTTTGTATTGGAGTTGATTGTTGTGACCGAGAGAGAGAGGGAAGAAGGTCTTGAGGTGTGGCGAACCTTTGAGGTGGAGGAAGAAGTGGCATCTTCCTTATTGTATATTCTTCTGAGTGATTATTAATACAATTGTGTATTGTCTCTCAATTCCTGTGTTGTTTCATATTTCTAGTTACTTATTGATTCTGGTTAAATTCTGTGTTTAGTTGCTAATACAAGAAGAAATCATATGTGCTCTAATTGGTAGAGCAAGATCCTGACTAAGTAGGCATCGGAGCATGTTTATTGTTCTAGGTTCCTTGACAAGTTGGTATCAGAGCTTTTGGTTGGGTTGACTAACAGGTGGTTCAGATCTGGTAGTGTTTGTTGATTACAGGTTACTCACAGGGGTTTCAGATTGAGTGGGAGTATAACAATGGCAGAAGAAAGTAAGCTACGAATGGAGAAATTGAATAGCACGAATGGTCTGATTGATGGAAAGAAAGAGCAGGTAAATAAAGATTGTTGGTTGGTAGCAGATCAGCAGGGAGGAACAAATGTTGCAGGGGATGTTGCACAGGATGTTCTGGATAAAGTGGAATCTTGGTTCATAGATTCTTTTGCCTCTTTCCATGCAGTTTGAAATAGAGCATCTTTTCATGGGTATGTCTTCGGAGACTTTGAAGAGATTTATTTAGGAGCTGGAGAGCCTTGTCAAATGATTGACAAAGGGGAAGTGAAGCTAAAATTGCAGACGGATGACACATAGTGGTTGAAGGAAGTCATGCAGGTACCAGTCTTGGAGATGAGTCTAATTTCTTCAAGAAATTTGGGTGATGGGAGATGTACTATAACTCTCACAGCGGATACACTTGAATTAGATGGTGGTAAGAAAGTAGGTATCGTTTATCTATCTACTTATATTGTTGATTCACCTTCTGTTGCAGAGATGTGGCTTCATAGGCTTAGTCACATATGTAGAAGGAGAATGTAGGTTTTGAAGCGGAAGTCAGATGTCTTTGACAAGCTAAAGAACTGGAAAGCCTTAGTGTTCATGGAGGAGATGACGGACAGAGATCAGGTGAGGGAACTAAATTATTCTGAGCAGGGCTATGTTGATTTGAACAGGGTTTTGATCCACAGAGAGCTCACGGGTAAAAAGTTATCACTCACAAACGAACACAGGTACCAGCGTCGGTCAGACAGTAATCGACATCGGTAACAGGAAGACCGATGTTGGTCATGAAAAAACTGACGTCGGCAGAAAGGATACCGGTGTCAGCCAGGGAAATGATGTCGGCAGTCAGGGTCAGTGCAGGGAACCGACATCGGTCGGGAGCAGACTGGGAGATGGCCGAGATCGGTCACTGGAACGGATAGTGAGCGGATAGCAAGCTGTCAACAAGTCTCAAACGCTCATACGGAGGTCAGAAAGGGTAAGTGAACCTCATATTCATTGTTCACCTTCTTTATATTGCTTACTGATGGTCGAGAACTAGGAAGATGTGAAGAGGCAATGTAGGTAGAATCCAGATACAGTGGGAGCTTGGCATGGATGATGAGTGTGAGTCCTTGGAGAAGAACCAAACAGGTATTTGTTGGTAGAGTTGTCAGCTAGAAGAAAGCACTAAGAGACAGACAGATTCCCATAGTTAAAGAAGAGAGTGGACGGATACATGAGACGGAAGGCCAAGGTATAAGGTCTTGAAGAAGCTGCAGGACAGTGGTATAGGTTTTGACAATTGGACGACAAAGCATGGCTTTAGTCAACGTCAGTGTAATTATTGTGGTTTTATTCTTACTAGGTGGATGATGAGTCACAAAATTATCCAGTTACTGTATGTGGATGGTTTGCTAGCAGGTTTTGTACATACAGGGATTTGCTGAGCTAAAAGGTAAGGTTAGTTCAGAGGTATGTCAGGGAGAATTTGGAGCAGTGAAATTCTTTGGCATAAGAGACATGGAGATTTTATCTCCAGTGGGAGCTAATGTGAAAATGGTGTTGGCGAGGTTCATTATGCAGGATGCAGAATCGGTAAGCACACCAATGGATAGACAGTTCAAGCTTAGCTTGAAACAGGGTTCGAAATCACATGAGGTCTAGTGTAGACCTGAGTTTTCCCAATTAGTGGGAGTTGTCAGAAAGTATGGAGCCAATTCGGGGAAGGAGTACTGGAGGGTAGTTCAGTGGGATCAACAGCAGGTATTCTTGTTATGCAGGGTCAAGGTCTTCACTACATGGATGTGTAGGTTCGGATGTGGTAGGTTACTTGAATGATAGGTATAGCATCACAGGTTGTGTGGTGGTTAGTCTTCAAGATTGAGCTTGAAGAGGGATACAAGCCAAGAAATAGATTAGATGGGCTACAGGTATAGGTACAAGTGCAACTATTTATCTCCAAGTGGGAGATTGTTAGGTTGTGGAGCTAAAAGCTTCACTGATGCAGACATGGAGGAGGTTGCAGAAGAGTTGTGGAGTGTCACAGACACTGGCATCGGTCAAGCCAACTGACGTCGACAGGAAGGAGACAGGAAGCAACCGACGTCGGTCATAATCGGCTGGCGTCGGCACCCCCAGGCAAACAGGGACCGACGTCGGTCACCTGTGGTTCGAGCTGCGAGTATATTACAGGCAGTTGGTTGACGAACCAAGTGTTTGCATGTTTAGAGCTAATTTTAGACTGAGAGTTGCAGATCTAATTATTATAATTAGGTGTCTAATTATTGTTTGGATGAGATCTATATAATAGACTCATGGTTGTATTGTAAAAGTGTGCTAGAAAGCCATAGAACTTTTAGAGAGAGCTAGTGTAGCTCCTCCTAGTTCTAAAGGGGTGCTGAGAGTGTATGATCAGGAAGAGTTGCAGGGTCTGCAAGGTCAAGGAGCTAATCCACCGAGGTACTGGTTGAAGAATCATAAGGACTTGGTGAGGCAAGGACAAGGGTTCTTCAAGGGTGTAGATATATCTACATGGTGAGTAAGGTTTAGTGATTTGCAGGTAGCAGCAGAGAGCAGGAGATCTACTTGGAGTACGGTTGTGTACTTGGTGAACTGGCAACATGTTACTGACTGGTTGGAGAGGTGAACATCAATTTTGTATTGGAGTTGATTTTTGTGACCGAGAGAGAGAGGGAAGAAGGTCTTGAGGTGTGGCAAACCTTTGAGGTGGAGGAAGAAGTGGCATCTTCCTTATTGTATATTCTTCTGAGTGATTATTAATACAATTGTGTATTGTCTCTCAATTCCTGTGTTGTTTCATATTTCTAGTTACTAATTGATTCTGGTTAAATTCTGTGTTTAGTTGCTAATACAAGAAGTAATCATATGTGCTCTAATTGGTAGAGCAAGATCCTGACTAAGTAGGCATCGGAGCATGTTTATTGTTCTAGGTTCCTTGACAGTCTGATGTCATAAACTAGATCTTGATGTCAAAAATCCCCCTAGATAGTAGTGCCACAATCAGATAGTAGCTCCATCATTAGCAAAGTGGTGGTAGTGCCATGATATTGGTAGTAGTGTCCTCTACGCAGAACTATCCCAAGCTTCTGGATGCACACTTTTCTAGATCTCTAGGGTATGTTCCTACATGCATTAATTTTGGAACCCTATATTTTGCCTATAATAATTGATTTATTGTGCAAACCTAATCCTCTATGTAACTAGGACATGAGCTGAAAAGTGTGTTTGTTAGTAGGGTAGGCTGGACATCCTCAACACCGTATTGTGAAGAGAGTTGTCTACATACCAATACTCTGAGGAGGGATCAATCTCAATGTAGTTCTCCCCACCTAAATGCTAGTATATGTGATGCTAGTATGATAGTGGCCTTGAGTGCCTTGAATGTGCTTGAGATTGGAAATCTAAAAAATTTGAGCTTAAGGTTGATGTGGATGGTAGTATGCATAAGTAAGGCATAATAGGGATTAATAATCTTAATTATGCTCAACTTGTTCAGTGTTTAAACATGTATTTTGCATCTGTATTCTATCTAGTGGTTAAAGGGATAAAATTCATGTATATATATTATTCTATTGCTTATGTAGATGATAAAAGATGTCTAGGCCGACCTTAGGAGTGTTAAGTATGGGATATACTGAGAGGGGGGGTGAATCAATATATCATATATATTATAAAACTTTTTTTAATCAAATTCCACTTAACCAAACATTCAAGATATGCAATAAAACTGAAACAATAAACACCACACAAGATAGAGAGAGACACCAAATTTAACGTGGAAACCCAATGTGGCAAAAACCACGAAGAACAATCTCAAGTATATGAATGAGAACCAACTCAAACAATATTCACAAGCACCAACTTGTAAGAGCACTAACCCCTTTGTTGAGCACCAACACAACAATAATTCATGAGCACCAACCCAAAGGAGCACCAACCCCTTTGTGTATACCACACAACTATCTCTCAATGTTGCTATCTCAACAAATGATAGTTCATTACAATATCTCTTTCCTCTCTCTCACCTTTTCTCTTCTAAGCTAGATATAACAAATACAAATCATATTCATCTCTCACAAATGCTCTTCTAAGCTAGATATTACTATCTCAAATCAAACTCTATCTCAACACATTACAAATGGCTTCTCAAGCCTTTATTTATAACTTTCCAAATGACCTTTGGCCTTCCCCCTTTGTGACCCTTCAATCCTCATGGAAAATGGCACCAAAATCGTATGACCCTTCATATCCTTGCATTTGAAAAGTCATGTGGTGACCCTTCATAAGCAAAAGTGTCCTTCCCTCTTTTGTCTTTACCTTGGTGACTTTTCGTATTCCTCAAAGTGTCCCTTCATGAGAAATTGCACCCTTCCTCTTTTGTCTTCATTTAGTGACTCATGGAATTCCCCAAGATGAATCTTCATGGGAAAATGAGTCCCATTCTTCTTTTGTCTTTACCCTGTGACTCTTTGACTTCTCCATGGGCCCTTCTTTTGTCTTATATGCAACCAAAAATATATTCATTAATATTAAATAAATATTAACACACATTAGCCAAGATATAACTATTACAAACATCATTAAATAAAATGGGGCCTTTATCACCAATAATGCTAGACCTTTGACATCAATGACAATATTTCCAGCAATCTCCCCCTTTGTCATTGATGGCAACCTCAATATTGAAATTGCCACATCCTGAGTCCTGCACATACTATCATCTGAAAAACCTACAGTAACTCCCCCTTACTATAGCAACATGTACCTATTCCTTGTACCTATTTTTTCACTTGTACTTGTACTTGTTATTCTCCCCCTTTGACATCAATGGCAATGGGCCTACTTGGAGCTAACACTTAGCTCCCCCTCAACTAATGCTAAACCTCAATGGCAGGAAGTAATATAAATTACTCCCAACTCCTCTTATAGATCTTTGAATGTGTCCTTTTATCGTGACTTTGAGAAGATATCTGATAATACAAATAAATTATTGCTTGTCCTTTGAGCATCTGCAATCAACTCATTTGAATCTTTTCTTCTAATTTCATAGCCTTCTACATAAGACTTTAATGTGTATCCCTAATCACATATTTGACTAACACTCAATATATTATACTTAAGACCTTTTACATACAAAACATTCTTAGTCTTGGTTCTAACATTATCCAAACTCAAAGTACCTTTTCTAGCTATCCTAGCAGTGCTTTTATCTCCAAATTTCACTGTGCCACCATTGATATTCTTTAGAGTTTTTAATTTACTCTTGTCTCCTGTCATATGCCTCGAACATCCGCTATCAATGAACCATGGCTAATATTCATTTCTTACTTGCAAAGCTATTTGCACCAACATAGAATCTTTAGGTATTTTCTTCTGCCATGAACATGTCTGAACCTTCTTCTTAATGAATGGAGCTTTGAAACTCTGATCTTTCTTCACTGACTCGAACATGATTCTACAGTACTGAGCTATGTGCCTAAAGTTGTTACACTTGTAACATATTATGGCCTCTTCATCAAAGCTTGATAGAGGAGCAAAAGAGTTGTAGCTTCTGCTTGACTCTACATGATTTTCCTTCTTATTTCTAAAATTGTTAGCTCATTTCTAACATTCTAATTTCTTATGACCATATCCATTACAATAAAAATAGTAACCATAAAAATAAGACCTATATGTATATCTCTAACTTGAGTGCCTTTTGTAGCTTTGTTCCCTCCAACTATCTTTGTTTGAAATGTCCTCTATATTCTTCACTTCTTCCCTTATTTCCTCTTTTGTAAGAGCTTCAACATAGCTTTTTTTATTTTCAAATCTAATACCTATCTTATCTGAATTTGCCTTTTGGCTCTCTAATATCTTATTCAATATGTTAGTGCTATCCTCAAATTTTGAATCACTAACTACTTTATCATTGACTGCTTTCTCAATGTCTTCTTTTAAAGAGGCAATTTCAATAATATACCTTTCACATTCTTTTCTTACTTTTTGCAACTATACTGTCAGACCTTCTTCATTCTTCTTGGCTTCTTCCAAGTGTGCTATTAGATAATCAATTATTTCCTTTGACTCCTTTTCATTTTTCTCGATCTGGCACTTCAATCTTTGATTCTTCTTCTCAACAGCTTCTAACTCTTCTAGGGCACAAATGAGTTATCCTTCCAGATTCACTTCAGCTTCTTCCTCTTCTTCTTCTTGGTCATCTATACTGTTGCTTATAAAGGCATCTTCATGTATGGCCATGAATAAAATATCTTCTTCTTCTGAATCACTGACTCCACTATCTTTGGCTGAGCTGGGATCTTTAGAATACAGGCTCTTCTTCTCAAATCCCTTCTTGAATTTACCTTTGAAATTCTTCTTGTATGTATACTTTCCTTCTTCATCATCATCATCATTACCATTATTTGGACATTTAGCTAAAAAATGTCCAATCTTTCCATAATTAAAACATTTAAATGGCAATTTTCCTTGATATTTACTTGTTCCCCTTTTCGGCTTGTGAATGAAAAGAGCTCCATTGTCATCTTCATCATCACTAGAACTATCACTTGATTCTTGAATCTTAGCTTTCTCTTTCTTTGATGTCTTGAAAGTTGCTTCTCTCTTTGAGGGTTTATCTTGTTCAATCCGCATCTCATATGCCGTGAGTATACCATGAAGTTCATCCATCTTTAGCTTGGCTAAATTCTTCATCTCCTGTATTGCCGAAACCTTTGCATCATATCTCATTGGTAGAGATCTCAAAACCTTTTTTACCATCGTTGACTCTTCCAACATTTCTCCAAGACCTTGAATCTGATTTACTATTTGATCAACTCACAAAAGATAACTTGCTATATCTTCTTCTTCTTCCATCTTCAAACTTTCAAACTGTCTTCTAAAAGTCTGAAGCTTAGCTTGCTAAACCTTTCCATCACCTTTATAATCTCCTACTAACACTTTATTGAACATAAATAGTTGTGTTTCATAACTTCTTAGTCCTACACAAGCTTTGTTAATATTTCCATGAACTACTATGACTCAAACATCACTTGGTTGCCTAATACTTGTAGGGCAAGTGTCAATTATTTTTTTGATATGATTAAATGTTTTTTGAGAATATGAAGCTATGAACCAGTATGAACACAAACAGGAGGTCTAGATCCCCTTTATAAATCACCAACCATCATCGACAAGATGTTATAATTAGCATCACCAACATCATTAGTCTCTTCAACCATCCAAACCATCTCCAAAAATGACAACTAGTCTAACATGTACCAAATCATCTCCAACAAATACAACTGGTTTAACATATCCTTTAAGAATTGAACCTGAGTGTTGAAAATATCAATAAATAGTGAAAGTAATGACTTATCTAGAAAACACTTGATACAAATGATCTAAGTGTTGAAAAATGAGATAGGAACTGTTCTGTGTGTCATAAATTAGATCTTGATGTCAAAACCCCTCCTAGATAGTAGTGCCACAATTGGATAGTAGCTCCATCATTGGTAAAGTGGCGGTAGTGTCTTGCTATTGGTAGTAGTGTCCTCTATGCAGCCCTGTCTTGAGCTTCTGGATGTACACTTGTCTAGATCTCTAGGGTATGTTTCTACATGCATGAGTTTTAAAACCTTATATTTTGCCTATAATAATTGATTTATTGTGCAAACGCTAATCCTCCATGTAACTAGGACATGAGTTGAAAAGTGTGTTAGTTAGTAGGGTAGGCTGGACATCCTCAACACCCTGCTATGAAGAGAGTTGCCTACATACCAATAATTCGAGGAGGGATCAACCTCAATGTAGTTCTCCCCACCTAAGTGCTAGTACAAGTGCAAGTGATGCTAGTATGATAGTGGCCTTGAGTGCCTTGAATGTGCTTGAGATTGAAAATCTAGAAAATTTGGGCTTGAGGTTGATGTGGATGGTAGTATGCAGAAGTAGGGAAGAATATGGATTGATAACCTTAATTATGCTCAACTTGTTTTGTGTTGAATATGTATTTTGTATCTAATTTCCATCTAGTGGTAAAATGGATAAAATTCATGTATATATATTGTTCTATTGCTTGTGTGAATGATAAAAGATGTCTAAGCCAACCTGAGGAGGCTTTACTTTTGAAAAGATATCTATTTGGGAAAATCTAGGGCAAAGGACATTAGCACCATTTTGGGGACACTAATGTCATATGAAAATAGTGTCCTTATTATGGCACTAGTGTCCAGTTGGCAGAACACTAGGCACAAAGGGTTAGGTCTAGAAATGAGGATCTGAGACTATTTTGGAGCTAACTAGGGAAGTTCATAGCCTGCACGAAGGTTGGATAAGTGTGAAAATAAGCTATAGGATAGGTATAGGGCTAATCTAGGGATATGTAGTCTTAAGTAGCACTCTTAGCACTCAAATACCACTTTTAGGTGATTACAAGTAGATCACACACACACCATTCAACATGTTGTAGGGATGGATTTCATGTGAAAGTTTAGAGATCAAGGTATTAAAGCTTGCATCATAGACATAAAATATTTTTGTGATGTCCTAATTGACCTCATTTAGTGTGGAGATACTCTATTGTTTGACTTTGGGATATCAATATCCTTAAGAAATGTTTGCCTCAATTGGTCATAATCCATGATGACTTGATATAAAAGATACTTTTGATATTAAGTATGTGCATGATTTATAAAAATGGTTGAAAAATGGCTTGATTTTTTATTAGACACAATGATTCTATTAGAACACAAAATTATATCATAATTATGAACATGTTCTATGACATTTTCCACTCCATATACTTAGATAACTTTGATGAAATTCTATTGAGGATAGGTTTTTACTGCTAATGAGCTACCTCATTCTTGGGTACTTCTTCCTAAACTAAATTTTGGGATGATTTTTTACGAACCATCAATATTTTCTCCCAAAAATGGTGGATATGATAATCCTAGAGCTCTTGAGATAGTCAGTGTGGTGATAGGACTCATGTGTAGGGTAATAAGTGTGGAAGTCATAGTTTTTACTCCTTCGCAGGGCTTGCTATGTTTTAGATTTATTGCGCGGTAGGATGGCCACTTCTTGTGGTTAGACTTACCAACATGACTAGGCTCTTTAGTCTAACTAGTGTTTATATTGGTCTTGAATGTTGGTAGGTTGTCATATAGTTCAAGATCCATTTTGAGTGGCTTGTCCTCCCAAATTATTCTATCTCTCAAAAGTTTGCATTTCCTCTTAAATTTTCTTATGTTTGATTAAAGTGTGTATGGGTTATAGCTTTAGGTAGACTAGGGGTTGGAGGTATTCAAACTCTCACATGGTTCTCCATGTGCAATGGATCCCAAGAAACCCCCTTATCTGGTCCACCTAGAGGAGAGGAGTTACCAATAGTCCTTAGATTTCCTCACCATGACATGTTATTATTGTAGTATATAGGTTGAAAATAGACTCACAAGATGTTAAGTTATTAATACTTGTTCATTAGGTGATCAATTGCATTATAAGACTCATTTCTTTTATTAACTTATTTATATAAATTATTAAAGAATTGTGCACAAATAAATATATTACACTTAGAATCATATATAAATCAAAAACTTCATAACTCTCAATCAATATAAAATTATAACGAGTGTGATGGTCATGATACATTAGTTGGAAAAAAGGACATACACAAAAAAAATTATAACTAGAATAGACAATAAAAAATTCTTATATGAAAATTCATAATTAATTTTCAGAGCTAATTTATCCTTTTACAAATTCCTATAGTTAACATGTCTCTTCGGCTTGTTGACTATTCATTTTATATTCTATTCAGTTTGAGGTAAATGTCCAACCTTCTCTGTCTTTTTGACTTACATGAACACTTACAATATATAAAATATAAAAACATTATTTTGTCACCCACACAAAGTATAAAAAATACTTGTAAAATATCCTTTATAATCTTCGACTAACACTTTCTCAAACATAAATAGTTGTGTTTCATAATTTTTAGTCCTACACAAGCCTTGTTAATATTTCCATGAACTTATATGACTCAAACATCACTTGGTTGCCTAATACTTACTGTAAAAACATAGGGCAAGTGTCAATTTTTTTTGGATATGATTAAACATTTTTTTAGAATCCAGAGCTATGAACGAGTCTGGACACAAACGGGAGGTCCAGATCTCTTTTACAAATTACCAACCATCATCGACATGATGTTATAATTAGCATCACCAACATCATTAGTCACTCCAACCATCCAAACCATCTCCAATGATTACAACTAGTCTAACATGTACAAAATCATCTCCAATGACTACAACTAGTTTAACATATCCTTTAAGAATTGAATCATCTCCAAAGTATCCTTGTAGCCTGAATTTTGTGCAACTATACTAGTTTTTGGGTCAATGTTTTCCCACTATGTTTGTCTGTCTAAGTTTCTATAACTAAGCCTATGTGCTAAAAATGTATTTTGAATGCAATATAAGAGCTTGATCTCTACGACAAACCCCTATAAATTCCCCCTCTTTTTATGGGAGTTGTTGAACCTATGAAAAAATTGTTCTCAAAATAAAAATCTCTAAAAAATGTGTGTTAGCCAAAGCATTTATGATAACTGCATAGTAATCCAATATAGTGTGCATACCTAATATTGGAATGTAAGATAATTTGGGCATAAATGTGTAATGTAAGATGTATGTCATCTCTAGAATTTAACAAGGGTATCAAGATAGATGTAACTAATGTATATAAAAATAAATCTGAGTAAAATTGGGTAGCTACCTAGAGGGATGGGGCATGATGTCCATCATGACACCCAAGTAATAAGGGTAGATGCATGAGGTCCCTCATGGCATCAAAAACAGGTGTGTGTAACAAGTAAAAAAAAGTGTCATGGCCATGACACATATAAGAAAGCATACATATAAAACATGTGAGGCACACAAAGTAGGTCAAGGGGTCAAAATACAAGGGACATGGGCACATGTCATTAAATGTAAGAAAACAAGACATACAAGGACATGTTCAAATGTCCACATATGCAAGTAACAAGTAATTTAGCTTATAGCCCCATAAAAGGACATGTTCAAATGTTTGCATACACAATCAAGAAAGCACACAGAAGGACATGGGAACATGTCCAAATCATGCACACT
The DNA here is from genome assembly GCA_037957365.1 of Torreya grandis. Classification (NCBI taxonomy): domain Eukaryota; kingdom Viridiplantae; phylum Streptophyta; class Pinopsida; order Cupressales; family Taxaceae; genus Torreya; species Torreya grandis. The sequence goes on along the minus strand of JARHVA010000818.1, from coordinate 2,750,388 downwards.
ATGAATATAAGTGGCATAGAACCAAAGAAGAATGGCATATTTGAATTCCCTTGAATATAATAGGTATATAAATACAATCAAGTCTAAACTAGGTAAGCTAGAAATGAAAGTATGAATGAATATGAAATACAAATCTATGTAAGAGCTAGGATGTACATATGCTGAGCTAAAATAGTAATAGTCAACAAAAAATTTAAGTAAGAGAAACAATGATCAAATCAATATATAACAATGCTAAAGCTGGGATGCAAAGTATAGAAGGATAAAACTTGGTAATCAAAACTATGTATAGGATTCCCCCAATTGGGCAAATGTGTCAAGTGAAGACCAATGATTTAGTGTATATGCCCCTAGTGAGTAGATAATAACAAGTCTAAATTGGTGTAATGGATATGAGTCCTATAGTAATCTGTAAGCACTTGACAAGAACAAGTGAAACATGTATTTATGATAAAACTGACTATACTAAGTTAGCTAGCATATGTAGTGGCTGGAAAATATAAGACATGTAAACATAACGATGTATACAATCTATAATTTTGTGTTTTTTGAGTAATTATTTGAATGTTTTTGTGTTTTTTGACATATTATATTGTTTTTGTGTTTTTTGGAAATAAGCTATGTATAAGCAACATGAAAATGAAACTATGTACAATGAACGAGAAAGAAAGAAAGTATGTATAAATGGGGAGGAACAATACTAACTGATGAGTCTTATGAAAGACTCACTATCAATTTGGCCTATATCAAAAATACGAATGGTAATCTCTTGTGCAATGTTATGGCTATGCTGAAATTGAATAGTGTTGCAGTATGAATCTGAGTATTGTTCATCATCAGAATCATAATAATATGGAATGCTAGTGTCAACTATTGTTGTATCTAGATGAACATTAGGAATTGCCTCATACTGTGGGGTTGATCTTCCTGAATTGTGCTTTGGAATATTGATTGTGATTTTACCCTTTGAAATTGTGCTGATTGTAGGCATATGGTGCTTTAGAAGCTCTTTTGCTAGAAGGCCTCTTTTGAGAATGCTTTTGGCTTAGCATAATTTTGACTTTGCAAATTAAGTTCTTGCTCTGTTTGTAACATTTCCTGAGTATCTGGATATATTGCTTTGATAAATTGCATTTGTGACTGGTTTACCTTAGGATGTTCAATAAATCCCAAACCTTGTTAACCAATATTATCAATTGCTAGAAAAGGAATAGTATGCCTTGGGCCTAATTTCCCAAACCTTGACCATGATAATCAAACTGTTGTAGATATTTTTGACCAAACCCACACTACTTTGAAAGTTGAGCCTCATTTTGAAGAGGTAGTTTTTTTAATCTTTTACTTGATTTACATGTGTTTGTTATATTGTTTCTTTCTTTGATTGTGTTTTATGAACCTTTTATTGTTATATGTTATGTTTGGATAACCACTTTGTACTGTTTCTAAATTTGATCCTTTTTGAATTTGTAGATGTGCCATTGTGTGTTGCTTGGATGATGTATCATTATTTGATCATTTATATCCATTATCTGTTGTATTTTCCTTTTCAATATTAAACATGAATTTATGTGGTGCCCATGCATTATATGATATGCACTGATGAAACTATCCTTAGACTACTCTGTAACCATCAACAAACTGATACAGACCTATCTAGATCATTCATTCCTTGTAGCCCTGTATTCCCTGTTTATTGGCCATAACTCATTTTAGGTTATCTCAATCATGAAAGTAAAAACATTTATGGATACCCATTAATCTCTTCTATAACATACTGGAAAATCTCCTGAGGTTACTTTGTACAGAATTGTACTTCCTTCTTTAAGCCTTGTTCTAATTAGCCCTCCTTGTGTACAAAACACCTTGTCCAGAGTAAAGTACGAACTTCATAATCAAACCAAGCACCATTACAAATACCCATTATATTATTACAGGTGAATCAATCATTTTTTTGTGCACTTATTTGGAGAAATTCACTTTTCCTATATTGGCCTATGCTCTTCCTCTCACATGCACCTAGGATCCACTTGGCAATTGTTATTTTCCATACTTCTCCGTACTATGACACCTTGAAACCACTTCCAAAAGTTTTCTAACATCTTCAAGGGTCAGATTACAAATTTTCTAGAGTTTTCAATCATTTAAACTCATTTTGAAGGCTTGAACCTAATTCAGGGTTTTCCCATGACTGTCACAGGCCGAGAGCATTGAAATTGTGGCTGGGAGTGTTCTAGCTTGTTTCAAGGGTTTCAATCACTTTTATAGGGTCTGTATTACTACCATACACCTTTTGAAATCCTCTTTCCATTCATAACAACCTCCTATGCTTGCCAATACTCAACAACTCAGTGGCTTTGACTGTATTTTCATAACAGTCAACAGGGTTCATGCTTGTCTTTGTTTAACACAATAGTTAATAGGATTTCAAGAGGATATACAAACATGTACATACCTTAAGTGACTTACCCATTCATATGCTTTATCAAATATGACTTATCAATCCATTTACAATGCAAAAACATACAACTTTCTTCTTATTGTCTGTAAACTGTCACCTATAGGCTGAGAGCTTATTGTGGGAGATTTTGGATATCAAAAGGGGTTTTTAAAGCCTGGTTTCTTCCCTTAAGTTTATATTTGTCTAATAGACCTGTCTCCATGATTTTACAAGCTTCATGCAAATAATTTCACGTAGATTTTACCTTGGACAGTGGGCTGTAGGTTTACAGGCCTGAATACCCTGTTTAGGCCTGTATAGGCTTTTTCTAGCATTCAAAGTACTTTAAGACCTCTTGGTCACAGAATATCAGTTTAAACTCATTCTCAACATGACAAATAACCAGTTTACATGTAGCTTTCTCAATTTTCTATAGAAAAATCATCAAACACATTCATACACACATTCACATATGCATATACAGACCTGTCACCAGAATTGCATAACATAATCATCTAAAACAAAACATTCATTCTCCTTAGATCAATTGGAAGACTTACATTTCAATATCAAAATCCATGGCTTTCAAATCCTTGCTTGCTCCTTCCACATTATTTTGTCTTTAATCAAATTTGCTCCTTCTCTTTAACCTTATCATCTCTTGAGTGAGGTCCTCCCTCACTAATTCTCCTCTCTATTCTTCATTCTTTCTTCTTTCCCTTGAATGAGAGGACTTTTCCTCTCTATCCTTCTTCTCTTCTACGCCCCTCTCATCCTCTCTTCTCTTCTCCTTCTCTCTCCTTAATGAATTCTTCTTTTTTTCTCTCTTTTCAAGAATCTCCCTTCTAACTTCTACGCCCAAATTGGGCTTAAGGCAAAACCAAATGCTGTTTGTAAGTTTTAACAATATTCTAAGGTTGAAAATAGTTTCAACCATTTCTCCCTGATTTCCTCAACAGCCTAACCATCACTTTTTACCTTTCACCTTTCACCTTTTGATAATTACATTTACTTTCAAAGTGAAATTTTGAAATTTGAACACAATTTGGAGGGAAAACAGAATTTGAAAGTTCACACTAGAACTTGAAACTATTGTAGATGCTCCTGCATCATCAAAAATATTTTGATCTCCTCACTCGGTGTAGAGGAGGTAGGTTGATCAACTTAGCTATAATAATTTTCCTTAGTACCTCACTTGACCTCTTATTTGATCGTTGAATGATTTTTGAATCACTAGATGTACATGTACTTTATTATGATTTGGAAATGAAAGAGTGATAGGCACAAGCTTGCTAGGTGTAGATTCTTTCACATGTTTTAATCTAGAATATTCTAAAAATTATGTACATGTAATGTGATTTTCCAATAATGTGACCTATTCATGTAATAACTAATTTTGATTCTATAAATATGATATTAGCTTTCTCATATTGATAATTTGATCCCTTAGAGTCTCACAAGTGCAAACCCTAGTTGCTTCTGATTGATCATGTAGGCACACAACCTGTATAGAAAAGGTGTGAATACACTAAGTATAGGGATTATTGACAATGGTATGGGTCATGTCATCTCTTGGAGGAGTGATAACATGGGCCTAGTTAGAGGTAAAGTATCTATCACCCTCATGAAGATGAGGAGGAGAAAGAGATCTTTTCCTATGCATAAGATATGACATTGAAGTTTGAAACATAGTTGTTAGCTTATATGTTAGATCCTCTATGTGTGTAAGGGTTTGCTTGTTAATAGAATTCCACATAAGATAAATATAACATGCTATGAAATATGACATATATTGCAATTGATGTAGAGCATCATCTATGCATGTGTTTATGTTTTTTTTGAGTTCATTCCAAATTAAAGTGAACAAACATGTAAATGAAAGTATTAAACTTTGCAACAAAAATGGATATACTTCCTTTGTCATTATTATCATGGTTATATGAAATATAAATCAGAATATATGTGGATCTAAAATATGAGTGATAGAAATGTAAACCCTAAGGTTATCTAGGGTTAGGGTTTATGCAATGTTTGAAGTAAGTTGGGTACACCAAATGTTTTAACATTTTAGGACTTAGTGAGTGTAAATCTTATGTTTACTAAAGAGATGAGTAGACTAAATCAGGGAAATAATATGCAATAAATACAACCATTGATTTGTTATAGAATTGACTAACTTTGACTTTTCTAAAAATAACAATAAACAGTGAACGTAATGACTTAGCTAGAAAACACTTGATGTAGATGATCTGATTGTTGAAAAATGAGATGAAAATTGGTTTAGTGTCATAAAATGGATCTTGATGTCAAAACTCCTCCTAGACAGTAGTGCCATAATTAGACAGTAGCTCCTTCATTGGTAAAGTGGCAGTAGTGCCCTGATATTGGTAATAGTGTCCTCTATGCAGGACTGTCCCAAGCTTCTAAATGCACACTTGTCTAGATCTCTAGGGTCTATTCCTACATGCATGAGTTTTGGAATCCTATATTTTGCCTATAATAATTGATTTATTATGCAATCCTTAATCCTCCATGTAACTAGGATATGAGCTGAAAAGTGTGTTTATTAGTAAGGTAGGTTGGACATCCTCAACACCCTATTGTGAAAAGAGTTGCCTACATATGAATACTCTGAGGAGGGATCAATCCTAATGTAGTTCTTCCCACCTAAGTGCTAGTACAAGTACAAGTGATGCTAGTATGATAGTGGCCTTGAGTGCCTTGAATGTGCTTGAGACTAGAGATCTAAAAAATTTGAGCTTAAGGTTGATGTGGATGGTAGTGTGCAGAAGTAGGGCATAATAGGGATTGATAATCTTAATTATGCTCAGCTTGTATTGTGTTTGAATTTGTATTTTGCATTTGATTTCCATCTAGTGGTTAAAGAGATAAAAGTCATGTATATATATTGTTCTATTGCTTGCGCAAATGATAAAAGATGTCTAGGCCGACCTTAGGAGGCTTTACTTTTGAAAAGATATCTATTTGGGAAAAGCTAGGGCAAAGGATATTAGCACCATTTTGGGGACACTAGTGTCATATGACATTAGTGTCCTTATTATGGCGTTAGTGTCCAGTTGGCAGAACACTAGGCACGAAGGGTTAGGTTAGGAAATGAGGGTCTGAGACTATTTTGGAGCTAACTAGGGATGCTCATGGCCCACACAAAGGTTGGATAAGTGTGACAATAAGCTATAGGATAGGTCTAGGGCTAAGCTAAGGATAGGTAGTCTTAAGTAGCACTCTTAGCACTCGAATACCACTTTTGGGTGATTACAAGTAGATCATGCACACACCATTCAACATGTTGTAGGGATGGATTTCATGTGAAAGTTTAAAGATCAAGGTATTAAAGCTTGCATCATAGGCATAAAATCTTTTTGTGATGTCCTAATTGACCTCCTTTAGTGTGGAGATACTCTATTGTTTGGATTTGGGATATCAATATCCTTAAGAAATGTTTGCCTCAATCGGTCATAATCCATGATGACTTGATATAAAAGATACTTGTGATACTAAGTATGTGCATGATTTATAAAAATGGTTGAAAAATGGCTTGATTTTTGATTAGCCACAATGATTCCATTAGAACACAAAATTATGTCATAATTATGAACATGTTCTATGACATTTTCCACCCCATATGCTTAGATAACTTTGATGAAATTTCGTTATGTCCACTTCGTGCAACGTTGAATATTTTTTATTTTGATGAAAAAATCGTTATGTCCACTTCGTGCAACGTTGAATATTTTTTATTTTGATGAAAAAAGTGGAGGATTTCGTATATCAAATGGTTACGTTTGATTGGGCAGGCTTGAGGAATTTGTTTGTGTACGACATATGTGTGATACAAAAGTTAAGGCCTTACCATTATCCCCACCCATTTATGGCATGAAAGGAATCGACAAAATTGTAGGCAAGGTGTTCTAATTGTTTGGGACCACCTTCAAATTTTTTTTTGACCTTTTCTTTTCTTTTTGTTGTTCTTTTATTATTATTATTTTTAATGAAAAATAAATATAGTAATACATTTTAATTAAAAAAAAATGAAACAAAATTTCATTTATCAAGTTTTTTTTTTGATAAAACATAACATTTTAGAGATTTGGCAAAATGGAGTGGGGGTAGCTGAATTCAGGTGGTGGGCGGGAAGTAGGGGGACATTCGCTGGAGGAAGGAGAAGAAGGGGATTTGAATTCTGATCCATCAAACCTGGTTCAAGTAGGGTTTTTCATGGTTGTTGGGTGTTGGCTTGGTGGTTGGAGGTCCTAGACGATAACTGATGAGCTCTCAATTTTTGCTCTTGTAGTTGTTGGCATCTTGTTTGGATCTGAGCGTTGAAGAGATTTGGCTCAAGATGGGGTGTTGGTCTAGATTAGAAAACAAAGGCCCCCCCTCCGCTGTGTTCGAGCACAGATTGGTCTGGTCGCTTGTCAAGGAGGGCTACCACAACATGGCTACCAAGAGTGATTTGTTCAGGGGTAGCGCGACGGAGAATGGTGCTAAGGACCAAAGATGGTATCCAACTGTCTTAGCATTTGGTGGTCTACATGCCTCAAGATCTCGGGCTCTTTGAAGTGGTCATTTTCTTCTTCATTAAGGGTTTGTGTAAGCATCTTTTTTACCCAAGGTCTCTGTGCTAGTTGCCTAGTAGGTTTGTGGTGGTTTGTTTTTTGGTTGTTTTGGTGATGTCTATGGTTCTGGTGATGTTTGATGGTTTGAGTGATTGGGATTATTGTTGGTTAAATTGCATCTCGTCGGTATTGTTGGTTTTATTTATAACATCGATTATAACCTTTAGTAATGTTTGTAATGTTATATTGGTTGTTTTCTATTTGAAGGGAGATCTGCCCCGTCTATTTTGTGTCCGAGACTGGTTCATAACTCCAATCAAAAGTGATCTGGGTCATAACTCTAATCTTTGTAAAAACATTCCCAATTCATAACTTTAAACTTTATAAAAACATTTACCCATAATCAAATTAAAAAAACATAACATTTTAAAGAAAAAAAATCTATTAATAATTATATATATATAAATAAAACTAATAATTATCATAAAAACATTAAATTATAATACAATTTATACATAATATTAATTTGTAAGATTTAATCATAATATATGATATAAAATACCCAATAATTAATTACCTATTCACAACTATATTATTTGCAAAAAATTTAGAATGTGAGCCAATTATAATGGGTTAGTGCAGACTTTCAACTATTCCTCTTCATATGGCAATGCTATAACGTGGCTAAGTATTGGAAAGGTAACGTCTCTTTCGTGTGTAAGACACAATTATATGGCAATTGTGAATGATATACGAAGTTATATTGGTTACGTTTTACCCTGAGAAGAACTTTGATAAACGAAGTTGTTAGTAATAGGGTTCAAGTGGTATTCAATATTATTTTCGGTTAGGGTTAAGGGGCAAAGCATCTCTTAATTTTAATAAATTATTGGGAAGAGTATCTAATATATTATTTGTTGGATTCTTTTCGATTCATCTCGTTATTATTCACCATAGTAAATTCATTTCATTTCCAGGTTTTTATCTGTCACTTAATCATAAATATTTATACATTTTATAACTTAGTTTTGATGGGCTCGTTCGAGGAAGGGCGATCATATATAGATATAGATAGTCGGTTGACCAACTTCGGGCATCTCTAGTTAGACAACCTCTCTAAGTTAGAATTTGACGATAATCCTAGCTAAAACTAGTGTGGCTAAAACCCGAGGGAAGTCTAGTCTGGTTCCCCATCTATATGGAGTATAGACCTAGCCCAACCCAACTGATATAGGCTTAAATGTAGTCAGGCCAAATACCAGATAGAGATATAGGAGCATTCTTCCTTACCATTCACTTGGGTTAAGAACCAGATCCTGTTAACAAGAGTTTTTTCAAGTAGATATACATTAACAAGACTTAATGTTCATTTTTATCAAGACTTAATGTTTATACCTTGTTACATTGATGTTGGACTATTTATTATGTTCTTTTTGATTATTTTTTCTTTTTTGATTGAAAAAACATATTTTATTATAATTATTATTTTTAATTTTTTTTAAAATTAAAAGTTTAATTATTTTTCAATCAGATAAAAAATATAATATTTAAGAGTGTGATATCATCCACTTATTTTTATATGAACAAAAATATACAACTTATATTATTCATATAAATACACTTTTCAATCCAAAAAAATAATAACGAAATAAATAAAATGTGGATCATAAAAACATTAAATCACTAAGTGTGTTGAGGAACAAAATAATTATGATTGTAATACAACAAAAGGGTTCCCTTAAAAGCTTTTGCCTATGGTCTATTCTTTAAGTGCTCTTTGATTAATTAATCCCATATAGTAGACGAGTGTCTGAAGACCCTTAGTGATGCCAAAGACAATAAACATAATAAATACTATGTGCAAATTTGTCTTTCTTTGGTGTAAGTTCTTTAATTATAATTCCTCTTTCCTTTCTCTTTTTAAAGTGGATTTGGGATAGAGCGAATTGCTTGTTTATACATTGACAAATAAGTAATTAAGAATTATATAAATATATATTTAATCTTTTAAAATTTTATATTCAGTTGATGCTTTTGGCCCAACATATGGTATATAAAATGTTTTTCGTATAAATAATATGTCATTATTTATATTGATGATGTTAGATATAAGTGTATAAAAGAAAAAAAAGAAATAAAAGAGAGAATGATAGTTTTAAAGGATAAGCTACATTGATTTTATGGTGATCTGAAGGGAGTAGTATAAATCATAATACATAACAAAATCTTTCATAATGTATTATGAACTGGCCTACCATGATTCCTATATACTATTTAGAAATTACAATCATGAAGATTAATGTACCAAAGAACCTTGAAATAGAAAATACCAATAAGAGAAAAAAGTGTATACAAGAACAACCCCTTAAGGGAGAGGCACTGCTCATTGTGCATGGACTAATAGCTAGAAGGTACATATAAATTAAAGCACTATTACTTATTTAAATAAGAGTGAGTAAATATCATTTAATAATTAAAATTTGAATAAAAATTAATCATCACAACAAATCAAATCAAAGAACAAGATAATCAAATGGTGACACATAGGTGGATACCAAATAAATGACTTAATCCTCAAGTAATGGTACACCTTAATTTTATTTGTATTTAGAACTACCTAATTTAATTACTTAAAAAAGTGCCTTCCACATAATTTAAATTCCTAAAATAAAATCTATGATATGAAAAGATCATAATCTATTAAAGGTATTTTTTTGAAAAGTTATGTGACACTTACATGGTTACGTGCACCCCTTAACTTGAAGTGCACAAGTACTAGCTCCACTAAAATTTGAACCTAAGTGCCCTGATGTATGACTCTACTTAACATTAATAGATTAAATAACATAATTAATTATAGTTGTAATACAACAAAATAATTGACGTGATGAGATCACACCACAAGTGACTGATAAACTATATGTTGCAGAACTCTCTTGTGGTCCAAATTGAAGGTTGGTTTTAGAAAATTCAAAAGGTTGTGTCTCTTAGTTAGTTTGATGAATGAAAAATACTATTTCCACCTAAAGATATGCAATGACAAATAATTTAGGCACATTTAGATCATGTGGCATCTCCTATGTGGATATATATAATGTAATAGGATATATTTCACGTCATTGAAAGTGAATCATATTTAATCCATAAGGTTAGAAAATGACTTGAATTCATGGTTGAAACCTTGGGATATTTATGAAGAATTACCATTGCTAGATTTATAGAGTATAAAATCATAAATTCAAGTTAAACTCACTAATGTTAGATGATTGAATTATATAGTGCCTCTGTCTTGTACACTTAGAAAACTAAGACCTTGGATGTTCCTCTTAATTCTAGACCTTTCATGCTTTTGGAAGTTTCACATCTACTCTATGTTATATCCTTTGGCCTATCTCTTGGTCCGACTAGTCTTATGTTTATGACCCAAATGTTCTACCTTTCACATAATTCTTAAAATATGCTTATCTTATGCCCCTGAAAGTTCTGAGCCTATACCTATTTTTTAACTGCCATGACACAAGCATCAGTGCCAAACTCCTGCGTCAACACTAGTGTCACCATGACACAAGCATCAATGCCAAACTCTTGCATCAACACTAGTGTCATAACCTGACATAGGTGTGTCCAATGCTCTAGAGTCATCTAATTTTCAAATGAAACATATCCTAATGGTCGGCCTAAGTGTTTTAATATGAGATATTTCTTGATGTGAGTGATATATATTCAAAACCACTCCTCAATCACTCCTAACCTAACATAAACCAGGAATTCATACCAAAGATCATTCAAAGAACATTCAATTGAGCAAAGCTTCACTATTTATTCTTATTTCCATATTAGTTATAGGGACTACACATCTATGGTTATGAATTACTAAAGGAGCAACCCAAGAGCTTGATTTTCAAAGTTACAAGTTAGGTCACTGTTGTACTTACTTTCCACATCTTGAATCCTTGTGCACACACAAGCTAACACACTAAAGGAGAACTACACTAGTCCAAGGCCCTCTTTAGAGTAGTGACTATGTAGGCAACACCCATTGATAGAGGGGTCTTTGGGGTTAGCTCAACACCATGAACCCACTAACCCATTTTTTCCAAGGTCACTATGAAGATGAAAAACTAGGGTTTTATAATTTCATGAGGAATGATACTCCATGACCCAAATCTGAATGTACCAGAATGAAGGTGAAGATAAACCCAGAAGCATCCAGGTGGTCAGATCCTTTTCTAGTATGTATCCTATATAAGACAACTGTATCTAATTCAGATATTAACATTGACACTAATGTCCAAGGTTGATGCTAGTATCAGTGACTCTAGATGTACTTAATCCATAATTTAGTAACTGTTCTAATATCCTCTTCTAGTTTGCTCCCTACTTGTTCTAGATCTAGAACTATGTTAGCATTATAACTGGCTAAGTACATTATTTCTTTGTCATTTTCATATATAGCATAGTTGTACTTTATATTTTTAGCCTATCTAAGTTTAATAAATTCAACATATATTGTATATGAGTTTAGCATTTAATTGGCCTACTGTAGATCTAATTATCACCCTTGTGTATTGTCATTTCTATATTCTTAACCCTATCTACCTAAGTGGGATTCACATCCAAATTTAGGGTTAAACATTTGGTGAACCTGACCTCTGAGCATAATTGTTGTATAAGCATTTTTTTAGATGCTTATCTCCTACATTTTCCTAATTTTTGTGTTCTTTATCTCTCTCATCATGGATGATATTGATTACTTTGATGACTATGATTATGAAAATTTCAAACTCTCCCTCAAGGAAGGAATCAAAATTGATTACTCTTGAATTCTTCCAAGTGCTAAATCATATAATATCAAAGCTTTGAATGGTGGTGGATGTTATCCCTCTTATTATGTCTATGCTCCCACCATTTCACAAAATAAGTTGATCCATCTTAAGGAATCTCAAAAGCCTATACCTTCACCTTCTACATAAAAATCAATTTCACATGGAAAAAGTGTTCCTCCATTTAATCTTGATAGTTTTTTCCAAATCCATAAGGATATCATGGAAGATTTGCAAATTAATTATAAAGGGGATGTTCCTTCAAGATCATAACTTCTAGTCAAAGGTGATGAATATTTCTTACCTTCATTTGATATTGAAAATTTTATAAAGGTTAACCAATAGATCATGGCCTCTTTACCAAGTAATATTAAACTATCAAGAAGAAGAAAGCATTACAAACCTAAAGTGGAAAATGTTTGTGATGTGCCAAATCATAAAAAAGATGCATTTTTAACAAAGGTTCCTATTATACCAAAAGATATACCTTTACAAAGGCTTTCTCAATCTCTAATTGTTATATCCTTACCAAAAGTGAATGAATCAAATTCTTCCAATGGTCCAATTACTAAAAGTACTCAAATTCAAAGATCCAGTACCACTACCAAAATATCCTAAATTTAGTGATCATGAACTTGCACTTGTTATCCATGATGATGATGATACTCGTATGACTAATTAAAAAAAGGTGGTGGTTAGAAACAATGACAACACCTATGATAAACCCCAATGTTCCCATGTAATATTTTATTTTTGTGATGGCCACTATTGGAGATCTTCAAAAATAGGTTTCTATACTTGAAATGTAAATGGATTTCTAGAATACTAATGAAAATGTGACTTCATTTAGAAATCAACCACTTGCACACTGTATACTTGAATATCCTTATCCACAAGATTTTGAACTACTATATTTACCTCTCTTTTTGAGTCATATGGATCCATTCAACCACATGATTAACTATGTACATTCTTTTGGTCAATGGGTAAAAGATGAAAAACTATTACTAAAATTATTCCACATGGGCATTTATGATGAGGCTCATAATTGGTTATATAATCTACCAAAAGGTTTCTTAACCACTTTTTCATAATTGGAATATGTTTTCTTCATGGATTTCAATATCCACAAGATGCCAAAACTTACATTAGCATATTTGCACAATTTCAAGCAATGTGATGATGAATCCCTTCAAGATTATACTATTCGATTCAAAAGTGCATCATATGAGCTAGTATTTAGACCATCAGAGTTGGAATTACAATTTATTTTTATTGGGAAAGAGCATTGCATAAAAATATGAGTCATTTACACAATTATATAATGATGTGAATAGATATGTGTCCTTTGTAATTACTCATACAAAGAAAATTAACATACCTCCATCAAAATACAAAAGTTTTATCCCTCACACAAAGGAATAAGATAAATTACATAGGGAACATTATGAACAACAATGTGGTATTCCTAATCTTTATATTTCTAGTTTGCAAATGTTACTTAAAATGGGGCTAATACAATGCCCATGTCTTATGCAAGAATCCCAAGGGTAAAGACACAAAAAGAGTTCATATAATGAAGATTTAATAATTAAGTTATTCATGAGTGGTTATTATTTTTGGCATAACCACATTGATACTATGAAATTGGAAAACTATTGTAGTGAAAGACATTTTTCACAACTTAGGTAGCATGCTAAAGATCTACATGATTAGGGGAAACAAAAAGATTTGTTGGGTTTATTTGTTATTTATATTGCTTGTGGGGCTCGTGTTGAACTTAAAAACATATGGGTCTTACCCCATGCTCTGTTACACTCATTTACAATGGGTAGATTTTGGTTATATGAAATGGAAGCTAAAATTAATCCAAATCAGCAAGGTATTTATTTTTCTCATGAAGGTAAATTAATACATATTCAAAATTATAACATTAGTTATTCTACTACATATGTAAATATTGAGGATGAACATGATATGTACCTATTCAAATTATCCAATCATAATGCAAAAAATGACAAAGATCCAACTTAAGGTTGAAAAGCTTCACATATCCCAAAATAAATTAAAAAAAAAAAAACTTCAAAATTCCAAAAATATTTTAAACATAAACTTATTCTATTGGCTCCTTGGCATCTATTTATTAGTTCCATTTAATGGATGGCATATTAGTTGCTCCTACATAGACATGTGTGTCACACTTCTACTTGAGTGTGATACAAACATACAAAGATACATGATCTATTTCTATTTTAGATGTTGGGCCTTCCTTCTACTCATGTCATGTGGACATTGGGGGAATCAACTTCTTTGATCTTGATAAACACATTAAATATCATTCTATGGTCTCTTTATTATCATGTTTGAGTTCTTATGTAATTACACATGCCTTTATCCATTATTATATCTTATACATGGTACTTGATATGCTATGCACTTGATGTTTTTTGCTAACACATTTGATCCATGGGATACTATGATATGTTTATGTTAATTGCTTATGATTTTATTTATGCACTCGCTTGATGTCTTTCCTTTCTATTATATTACTTGTTTGAGCATTTGACTATGCTCCTTTGTTTTCATCCCCCGTGCATATCTATGCTTTTTTTAACATTTGAATATGTTATTGCTTATTGTATGGACATTTGAATATGTCATTATTGATTTTGTGGGAATTTGACTAAGTCAAGTCCCTTTGATTGTATGCCATTTAAACGTGCCCCTTATTTGCGGTATCCTAAGATCATTGTATGTTGACTTGTTTTTGAATACTGTTGTGTCTGTGTTTGTTTAAATTTTGGGCTTTTCTTATTGCTATCTAGATGTTGCCATAATATTTATCATGCATCTTAGGCATTCATGTGATCACATTATTCTATGCACTTGAATGATAAATTTACCTAGACATATTCTTCTATATATTACATGGTTCCATTCATACATTATACAATTGTCTTATCCTTCTGAGGTGAGGTAACTACTAATTTCTATTCTTAACTCACCTCAAAAAGGGGGACATATTAGTGGGGGCATGTCATAGATGAATTTCTCCACATTTGGCATAATTTTTAGATTTAGTGGGGGCATGCTTTGGAATCATGTTCTATACATTGGAACTTATATTAATTTTCATATTTCTCTATATATAGTGGAGGCATGTTATGGTAATATACTACCCACACTTGTGCAAAATTACAAATTGACCAAAGCACACAATCATATGATTCAGATTTATAATTGTGGTAGAATTCAATACATTGGTACCATTGTTAAACATAGTTTCAACATGAGACATGTCTAATGTGAATATTAATATTAAAAAATCTAAATCAATTTCAGATTTCAAAAATCTTCTATGGTCTGTCATCACCCACTAGGTTAAACTATTATGGATTGTATTGAGCCAATCTAGTACATAGTTGATTTGCTTTTAGTATGGTTGAGGTAATTAAATCAATCAATATTGCCAAGTTTATTGGTTGGAATTGATTACATCATCCAATCTCACTAAATATATGGTATGATTTGACTTTATTCATTCATGCTCACCAAGTTATAAGTATGATTGGGTTGCTCGATTAAGCTAATCTCAACTTTTGGGTGGAAACTCACATTTTCTCCAAAGTTGGGGACATGTGCATTCCAATATGTCTCTATATCCTTATATATATGCAATTTACAGATTTATATATTTGTCCCAACCTCAATTTCAGTGAATCATAATGATACATATTTTAAAATCAAGTTGCCAATAGGCAAGGCAATTGCATCGATACATAGGTGTACTCCTAAACCTTGCTCTTTCAATTTCAATCTTTTCAATACTTTAAACTTCAAATAATATGCACTGATTATATACTGTAACATGATCTTGGTTGCAGGCCAGTCACTAGTAACTCGTTCAAATTAGGCTCATGCAAAGGCAAGGTGTGCTATACACACCCATGTATGCATTTTCTATTCTTTAAACTAGTAATTTCACTACTAGATTAAGGAGGGAAATATAGATAATATTTATGAATTATATAACACATTAGTCTTGTACACTTGGCAAACATAGACCTTGGTTATTCCTCTTAGTTCTAGACCTTTCCCACTTTTAAAAATATAGCATCTGCTCTATTTACACACACACCATTCATCATGTTGTAGGGATGAATCTCATGTGAAAGTTTAGAGATTGAGGTATTAAACCTTGCATCATAGGCACAAACTCTTTTATGATGTCATAATTGACCTCATTTAGTGGAGAGATACTCTATTGTTGGAATTTGGGATATTAATATCCTTAAGAAATGTTTGCCTCAATTGGCCATAGTCCACAATGCCCTAATCTAGAAGATACTTATGGCACTAAGTATGTGCATGACCTAAAAGAATGGTTGAAAATTGGCTTAATTTTTGATTAGGCACAATGATTCCCTTAGCACACCAAATTATATCACAATTATGGACATGTTTCATGACATTTTCCACCCCATATACGCAGATAACTTTGACATAATTTCATTGATGAAATTCTATTGAGGATAGGTTTTTACTGCTAGCAAGCTACCTCATTCTTGGGTACCTATTCCTAAACTACCTCTGGGGACGATTTTTTCTAAACCATCAATTTTTCCTCCCAAAAATGGTGGAGATCCCAATCCTCTAGCTCTTGAGATGGTTAGTGTGGTGATTGGAATCACGTGTAGGGTAATAAGTGTGGAAGTTATAGTTGTTGCTCCTCCATAGGGCTTGTTGTGTTTTTAATTTCTTGTGTGGTAGGATGACCACCTCTGTGGTTGGCCTTCCCAACAATAACTAGGCTCTTTAGTCTAATTGGTGTTTATATTGGTCTTGAATGTTGGTAGGTTGTGATATAGTTCAAGATCAATTTTTGAGTGGATTTCCTCCTAAATTATTCTATCCTTTATAATTTTTCACTTCCTCTTAAGTTTTCTTATGTCTGATTAAAATGTGCATGGGTTATAGCTTCAAGTAGATTAGGGGTTTGAGATATTTAAAATCTCACATGGTTCTCCATGTGCAATGGGTCCCAATAAACCCCCTTAGCTAGTCTAACTAGGGGAGTAGAGTTACCAATAGTCCCAGGATTTCCTCACCGGGACATGTTATTATTGTAGTCTATAGATTGAAGATAGACTCACAAGATGTTAAATTATTGATACTTGTTCATTAGGTGATCGATTGCATTGTAATACTCATTTATTTTATTAAATTATTTATATAAATTATTAAAGAGTTGTGCATAAATAAATGTATATTACACTTAGAATCATATATATAATCAATGTGTCTTTTCGGTGTCTTGACTCTTCATTTCTTATTCTATTCAGTTGAAGGTAAAGGTTTAACCTTCTCTTTGTCTATTTGACTTACAATGAACATTTACAATATATAAAATATAAAAAAATTCTTTCGTCACACATCCAGAGTATAAAAAATTCTTGTAAAATATCTTTCATAAAACTCCTACTAACACTTATTTGAACAAAAAAGTTGTGTCTCATAACTTCTCAGTCCTACACAAGCCTTGTTAATATTTCCATGCACTGCTATGACTTAGACATCATTTGGTTGCCTAATACCTATTGTAAAAACATAGGGTAGGGGTCAATTTTATTTTTTGATATGAGTAAACATTTTTTTAGAATTTGAAGCTATGAATCAGTTTAGATACAAATGAAAGGTCTAGATCCTCTTATAAATCATCAATCATCATTGATGAGATGCTATAGGTAACATCGCTAGCATCATCAGCGGTTCCAACCATCCAAACCATCTCCAACGATTATAATTAGTCTAACATATCCTTTAAAAATTGAATTTGAATAGAGCTAGATACAACCAAACCTCTTAACTAAATCATCCATACCTCGTTAACAAACAAATATCAAATATTATTTTATAAAAAATGTTTTAAAATAAAATTATACCAAATATATGTGCAGTGCATGCATCTAAAACATGTAAATATTGAACTCATGTTCAATTTATTCATGAGAAAGTGGAGCATTTCGTATACGACAGGTAATTTGTATACGACATATATGGATACAAAAGTTAAGGCAAGGAATTCCCTTGGAAAAATAAATGGAAAACAAAGGAAAACAATCATTCCATTTGGCCTTACCAGTATCCCCACCCATTTATGGCATGAAAGGAATCAATATTATGAAAGGAATTCCTGTGGATTTAGGTTATTTTTGGGCGCATCTAAGTTTATTGATTTTTAGGTTAGTTGTGGGTGCATCTATATTATGTGGTTTTACTTTTTCAATATTCTTATCTATTAAATATTTTTTATATAATAATTTAGTTTAAATTTAAATTTTAGAGGTTTATAAATATACAAGTGTATTAGTATATAAAAAATAATGAGAATTAAAAGTAAGTGTAATATATTTTTTCAAAAAAATTATTGTGAAAATATTAAAGCATTTATTGAGTTTTGTTTGATTAACACAGTTGTTTTGAAAGCTCCTTTTTTTTGTCTTTGCTTGGTTTTGCCCAGTTAATGAGGGGTTTGTGAGGGCTAGAGCCATATTATTACCAATCATTTTATTGTGTAACCTTTAATTTATTATTTTTAATAATAAAATCATATAAAATATTTCAATAGTAAAAAATTAAAGTAAATTTCAAGTATTTATAATAGATTTAAAACAGGTCTTGCATCCACGAGACATTTTTTGAATTGTAGAGTCTTATTTTCCAAACTTGTTCTAGTGCATGGGCATGATAGTAATGGAGGGACAACACGATCCCTCCATCCAATCCTCCATTTGAGTTATTAGGATTGTGGAGAATTAGGCTTCTTTCTCAAAGGTCTTCACAAAATTTAAGAAATTTAAGAGACATTTTTGGAACCCTATAATAGACGAACAAAATCAATAAATTATTTTTCATAAATTTACAATTAGACATGAATAACTCGCTATTCTCAAAAAGGTCCTCACTTTATTAATAGATTACACTCTGAAAACTTGTAAATAAATATTAGATTGAAACGATAACATTGTCCATGTTTTTACCATATGCTTTTATAAGTCAGAAAACATTTACATATCAACATAGGGCAAAGAAAGTGAATCACAAGAAACATGGAATACATAACCCCACAAACTTTTCATTTTGAAATATGTTCATAAAAAATGCATGGAATAAAGCCAGAGGAAGAACAATAATTTAAAATATTAGGTTGGCAGTAATCATTGTTTATGATTAGTGGAAAAAAACTCACTAATGGATTTTAAGAGGCTTATAATACCCTTAAAGTATACATAACATTTTTATTATATAATTAAAAATAAATGATTTTATTCATGATGATGTGGAGAAGATTTTTCTTTTTTTAGTATTGATAAGTGAAGAGTTTTTAAAAGAACCTTTCTTTTTTATAGAGGAGAAAAATATATAACAATATAAATCTAAACAAGAACCTCTACTAATATTATACCCCAAAAAAAAAAAAAAAAAAACATACTTATTACAAACTAACAAAATCAATGAAAACACTAATACTTTTAAAAAAATTCAAAATATAATAAAGAAGATTAATAATAATTTGTTAACTTTTTTTTTAAAAATAAGTGAAAGTAATATGACAGTGCCCCTGTCCTTAAATAAAAATATATAATGAAACAAAAAGCTCCAACATTTAAATAAAAGTGTGAGCTAAAAAAAAGGAATAACTTATACTGAAAAATAAAAGCAATGGTTAATCCCATAATGGTGTTCCCCTTTCACCTATTGAAATTCTCACATATTCTCTTGATAAGTATTTAGCCAGAAAATTAAAGCATTTAATAGGTAATATGTCTCAAACATTTTAGAAACGCTACATAAAAGTTAATATGTTAAGAGGCACCTTTTATATGCTTAAAATAAAATGAGAACAATATATAAACATTATAATACATATAATCAACACAATAATTAAAATAAGATTATATATTTAAAAAAAAAAAATGTTAGTCATAATATAATACTTGTTTGTATCGAAGGTATTTATTTTAAAAAGAAATGTATTTAGATATTATGTTATATGTGGTTTGTTTTTTGAATTGTGTTTATTAATTAATTATTTTTATATTTTATTATTATTATTATTATTATTTAATTATGATAAATATAATAATATATTTTAATTAGAAAAAAGATGAAACAAAATTTTGTTTATCAATTTTTTTGCGATAAAATATAATACTTTAGAGGAGAGAAGTATGTTAGTTGTAATAGGATATATGTATAAAATGATTAATATTAAAATAAGAGCCATGAAGTGACTTTAGTACTTACGTTTAGTCAACGCAGTGGTTATATAGAGTGGTTAATGAGCGATAAGGCATAGCAAAAAGAAATTTTAGAATCTCTTTCTAAAAAGGAGCTTTTAAAAAAAAAAAAAAGCCATACTTCCAGGGGATCATTTTCTAAGTATAAAACTTGGTGGAATTACTAACGAGTCCAAGCAAAAAACAAATAGAGAAAAAGAATTGGCCATGTCATTAATTAAACTTTGTATTGTTATATTATTATAACAATTTTGATCCTTGTATTTTCCTAGTTGCTAGATCTGGAAAAATAGATTATGTTTTTTTGATAGATAATGGGTTTAAGGGACCTGTGCCTAATAAAAAATAAGAATATATACAAAGAAAATACTAACCAAAAGATTTTTATTTCCTTGCCATAACATAGGCTGAGTCACAAAAAAAACTTAAAATGTATTAGCATATTGGAAAAAAAAAGTAGTATTAGATCCAAAAAAAAAGGACATTCACAAATCTAGTCAATTCGTATGATTTTGATAAACTTAAAAGTAGAGATAGGTTTGGAACAATCCCTATCCAGCAAAGGACACTTCCTAGAAGTTGAATCAACAACTACCACATTAGAACCATGAAACACTAAGGCAGACAGAGTGTCCAACTGCTTGGACTTGCATTTGTCTACAACCAAATGTTTATCCAAAGATGTGGTAACTGTTGTTAAAGTCTATCTGACCAAGTAAAGAGGAGAAGGGGAAACACCATGAAATACCATCCTGGCGAAGAATTTGATCGATTCAATCCTTTGGTGGGAATGGGGAATAATATGCATGGGTTCTAAAGTAGGCAGAGGTGACAAAGCACTGTTTAAAGGTGAGGGGAAATAATGAACCAAACAATCTATTCTTATTTCATCTTAGAAACTAGGGATTGAATGTAATCATAAAGAAGAGAGAATCTCCTCTCCATGTCCCTGAACGTGGCTATTGGCACAAACCTGAACTTGTCTTTACCAGATAAGGGTAAAAGAGCTCCCTAATCACTATCAAGAGCTGTTATAGCTTCATCCAAACCGACCCTAAAGATTGGATTAATAAAGAATTCAACCAATAATTTTACCTTCTCCTTGTCAGAGACAAAGAACACTATGTTGATAGAAAATACAGAGGTAACCATCAAACTAATTTTTATCATGTTAATGGTAGAGAGGAATTGTTTCCTGATGATAAAAGGATAGCATTGAAGACTTATTCAGAAGGAATCCATAAGATGTTATATAGATAATGAGGCTATAATCTACCAACAAAAGCCATTTATGGTTTTGGGCATGAGCACATAACTAAAGGATGAGCCAAAGCTTCTTGCACAATGGGCTCCGTTGAACTTTGAGTAGAACTAGATGACAAGAACAAAGAGTTCAAACCCAAGTTATGGAAAAAATCCATGTCAGGAAGGAAATAAATAGACACGAACCAATCATAGCCAAAATATGGTGGGGATGAAGGCAAATAAAGAGAAAAATAAAATTGATTACCAATATCAATGCCTGATGTCATCAATGAAGCATAACTATGATTATCAATGATAAGATCTATTGATTGGTCGATGATAATATTGACCAAAGTATTAGCAATCTTATTCATTTATTAATTTGTATTATGGTAACATGTGTGATGACATTTATAACATATGTGATGACCTTTTTTCATTAATGTGGTTGATTTAAAGTGATGAATTTAGTTAACACTCATTTATTAGTTCTTAATGCTCCAATAAAGGATTTTCGTGATATGGATTGAATTTGACTAGACTTGCTATGCCATTCAGATTCAGAGAGGGTAGTCTCCCAGAACTGTCAGAGATGTCAGATCCTAGTGGAGCTAGGCCTAATGGGAATCATGGTATCATTTAGAGTTAGAAAGATGAGTCCTTAAGAGCTATCAAAGAGGTTAGAGCTTTTGAGAGCCCCACCCAATGGGGACTCATCACATCATTCATAATTAGAGAACATTATCTAGACCCACTAGAGATGTGAGCACCTGAGAGAGCTTGGCCCAATAGAAGATCATCAGGTCATTCAGAGTAAAAAAGGTGAGATCTCTAGATTTTTTAGAGATATCAGAACTTGGGAGAACTAAGTCCAATGGGAAACTATAGCTCCATATAATGTGAAGATGAACTAGTTTCCACTTGTGACTTAGAAAACTCTGAATGAAGTACCAGTGGTTAACCATAACCAATTGGGGTACACTACTGGTCCCTAGGTGAAACATCATCATGCATAGCATAAAGCCATGGAACGTAGAGTTATGCTTACATGATGACTATTAATAAAAAATTAATAGAGGGGTGACACATGTTAAAAAGTATGGGCTAGCTGAGAAAACTCTAAGGGATGTGGC
This sequence comes from Torreya grandis, assembly GCA_037957365.1. NCBI lineage: Eukaryota > Viridiplantae > Streptophyta > Pinopsida > Cupressales > Taxaceae > Torreya > Torreya grandis. Next base: position 2,727,873 of record JARHVA010000818.1, on the reverse strand, counting down.
CAAATGCTTACCATGTGCTTGCCTTTAATGGAATGGGAAACTAGATTTAATTAGACTATTTTGAAAAACATCATATCACCATTGCTATATTTGTCTGATGATACAAGATCATGGGTTGTGAATTTAATTCTGGATTTGGAAATAAAGGAGAAAACCTCAACACCAATTCAAATTTTCAATTTCAGAGCAAGTGAGATGTCAAATGATATTAATGTATAAAGATACATGCACAAGCCTTTAATGACTAAAGAAGGTCCATTAATGGTTACCAATGACAATATGGAAATCTAGGTGGGTGTTGCCTTATTTTCTTCTGCATGTACATTTGTGCAGTGTCGAGATAAAAACATTTTAACTACTAAAAAAATTAAACTATGTGTGTCGTATAAGCATAATATGCTCTTTAAAAAAAATGAAATTATAAATTTAAATTTTATAATGAGAAAAATGTAAATAAACATAAAAAAATCAAATTTATAACTAAAAATATAAACAATTAAAAAAAATGTAAACTTTGCAACAATGAATAGAGTGGGTTGATCAAATTTTGAATAAGTTATTAACAATTGACAAAGTATGGAAACTAAATCAATAAAATAGTTCAAAGACTCAAAAGAATCATTGAGTTTGTACAAGAAATATTTTTTGTGGCTAACATGCCATGACACCTACTCCAAAGTTCAAAATAAACATGGCCTTGATTTTACTCAAGTAGTAACAAACATTTTTTAACTTTTCTAAAAAGCTTCAAGTAGCATTTGTTTACTTTTAGCATATCATGTCAGTAACATTGCAAATTCATTTTCATGAGAAAATATTCCCAAAATCTATTTTCAGTCCTGAAGTAATAAATTTATCATCCTCCATGGAAAAATTGAGTGCTCTACGTCTGACAGGTAAGTTTCAATGAATGGTTTTCTTTTTCATCATTTTTACTTTGTTGTCTTATGACTCTCACAAAGCTTGGCCCAATGGGAACTCACCATGTCAATCAGAGTAAGAAAGGAAAATCTCCTAGAACCATAAAAAATGTTATAACTTAGGAGAGCATGACCCAATGGGAGATCACTATGTCATATGGAGTCAGACAGGCCAGTCCCCTAGACCTATCATAGATGTCACAACCCAAGAGAGCCTAGCCCAATAGAAACTTGTCATGTCATTTGGAGTCAAAGAGGGTAATTATGTGGAATTTTTAGAGATTTTAGAGGCTTAAAGATCCTAGGCCAATGGTAGATCACCACATCTTTTAGATTTAGAAAGATGACTCCTTCCACTTGTCATAAATGTTAGAGCTCAAGAAAGCAAGCTATAATAGGCACTCACCGTGTCATTCGATGTCAGAGAGGGGAGTGGATAAGACCTATTAGAGATATCAGATATGGATAGAGCCAAGCTCAATGGGATATCAACATGTCATTCAAAGTCAAAAAGGTGAGTCTCTCAGACCTACCAAAGATGTCAGGGCTTGGGAGAGCTTGTCTTGATTGCAAACTGCTATGTCATATAATGTAAAGATGAACTAGTTTCCCCTTGTGACTCAAAAATATTAGAATAAATTATGAACAGTTAACCAAGACCAATTGGGGTATGACACATGTCCTTGGGTAACACATCATCCTGCCCAAAATAAAGGCATAGATTAAAAAGCTATGCTTAGATTTCAACTGTTAATAAAAATACAATAGATCGATGACACATGTTAGAAAGTGGGGACTAACCCAAGAAAATCCAAGGTATGTGGTTGCATTCCTGCCATACATCATGAGTACTAAGACACCACTTTCCCTACTGGTTTAACTAGGTACAAGCATTATAATCAAATATTCAGAGTAATCGAGGAGTGCTCTATGTCTGATAGGTAAGATTCAATGAATGGTTTTTTTTCCATTGTTACTTCATCATCTTATGAATATCATAGAGATGGCCTAATGGGAACTTATTGTATCAATTATAATCAAAAAGACCAGTATCCTAGACCTATTATAAATGTTAGAGCCTGGGAGTGCACAACCCAATGGGAGATCACTTCATCATTCAGGGTCAAAGGATCTGGTCCCCTAGACCTATCATATATGTTAGAGCTCGAGAAAGCCCAATCTAATGGGAGATCATCACATGATTTAGAGTCAAATAGGGCAGCCCCTCAGACTTGTCATATATGTCATATCTTGGGAGAGCCCAGGATAATGGCAGATCACCATGTCATTTAGAGTTATAAAGGTGAATCCCCTGGACTTTTTAGAGATGTTAGAGCCCAAGAAAGCTTAGTACAATGGGCACTCTCCATGTCATTCAAAGTTTAATAGGGGAGTGAAGAGGATTTGTTATAGACATCAGAGATTAGGAGAGCTACACTTAATGGGAGATCAACACATCATTCGAAGTGAGGAAGGTGAGTCTCTTAGACCTGTTAGAGATGTTAGATCTTGGGAGAGCTCGACTCGATGGGAATATATCATGTCACCTAATACAAAAATATGAATTAGTTGCCACTTGTGACGTGGAAAGATCAAGATAAAGTAAGAGCTATTAATCAAGACTGATCAAGGTGTGCCATGTGTCCTTAGGTGACACATCATCCTGCTTAGGATAAAGGCATGGAGTGTGAAGTTGTACTTAGATGAAGACTACTAATAAATTTTTTATAGACTGTTGACACATGTTAGAAAGTGAGGACTAGCTAAGAGAACTTCAAGGTATGTGATCATGTGTCTATCAAATATTTATGAGTGATAAAAGTGAGTCTCCCTAACCTGTCAGAGATGTCAAAGCCCAAGAGATCCCATCTCAATGGGAAGTTATCATGTCACATAATTAAAAGATGAACTAGTTGTCACGTATGACTTGGAAATCTTAGAATAGAGTAGGATATATTAAGAAAGACTGATCTGGGTGTGGCATGTGTCCCTTGGTGAGACATCATCTTGTTTAGGATAAAGGCATGGAGTGTGAATCCATGCTTAGACAATTACTATTAATAAAAATCTAATAGACCAATGACATGTGTTAGAAAGCAGGGACTAGCTGAGGCAACTCCAAGGTATGTGATCATATGCTTGCCATGTGCTCACCATTAATAGAATGGGAAGCTAGATCAGATTAGATAGATTTGTAAAAAATACCATCACCAATGTTATATCTATCTAGGAGTGGAGGATCACACACTTTAAATCCAATTCTAGATTTGGAATTAAAAGGATAAAATCTCACCACTAACTCAAATTTCAAATTCATGGCAAGTGAGCTACCAAATGACATTAATATAGGGACATGTGTGCACAAGATTTTAAAGTGTAAAGGAGGACCATTAATGATTACCATTTATATCATAGAAAAAAACTTGCACTTTTTATTTTAAAATAAAGAACTTATATATCCTACACCTTTGACACCTGAAAGCCTCCCAATTCCTTTTTTATACTATTTCAATCACTGGTACATCCTCTAACATGAAGCTCAGTCCTGATCATTAGGACACCACTTTCCCTATTGGTTTAACTAGATACAAGAATTAAAATGACATATTTAAATTAATTAAGTAGGTCCCTAGGGACTCTGGCGATGCTTATGACCAACTGGCTGAATATGAGAATGGCCTTCAATTCTATAAAAGATGTAGACTCTATAAATCCACAACCAAACTAGAGGTGTTTCCCTATAATGAATTATTGGGAAACATATTTTACAAGGGTATTCGAGTACAATATGGTGTTAATGATTAGGTGTGTTCACCCACTTCTCAATAATAAATTATTGACATATCTGGGACTGCCTTCAAGGCATACTAGTCCCTCTCAAACTTCTTGTTCTCATACGATGCAATGGCAGTATCAGCCTAGTTGACTGATCACCATATCTATACCATCCTCTTAGACTACGTCAAGAACCTAAAATCCAAGTGGGTGAACAAAGAAAAGATCAATGCTTATATGGTACACACCTTTCAAGATGAGGTATGAGTAGGCATGATCATTTTGAATGGATGTTCAAAGACTCAAACTACCAACATGTCAATGAGTTATGGGTGGCCCTATTGCACATGATTATAATTGGATCTAACATCCCAAACCTTGGAGGATTTATCAACTTCAATTTGGTCTAGGCCATTGCAAACACTCAAAATGGGGGTGATTTCTACATGATAAGCTATCTTCTAAATGTCATCTATGGAACACTCTCATTCAACCCATCAGTATTTACTGCCTAGGTTCCTGGTCGCCAAACTATCCATGTGGTTTTATTCAAGCTCTATGGTTACCATTTCCACTAGCATGCCTAAGACATCTGTGATTATTTTTACCTAGTGGTATACCTAATGATCAATGAAGCTCCTATTATCACTTAGATTTTGGACCCATCTTTGTGTGGTAATGTGTTGTATAGTATGAGATGCAAAGTATGGGAAATCTAATGACATAATGGGATCACCTCCAAGCTGTGGGACCTTGGTGAATTGAGGTAAACCTATGACTAAAGATATATTCATTTCCCTAAGTTTAGTGCAGCTGATGTATTACCAATTCACATTAAAATACTATATTTAAGTGATCTTGCTCCTAACTAGGGTTTGACTTGTGAGGAAAAGAGTTTTAGAATGAAATTTAAAATGGAAAATGGTAATTTCACCAAGTGATTATAGTGAAAATTATTATTTTATTTGTATGAACACATTAAGATAATAAATATACTAAAATGTATTGAAGCACAAACTTATACAAGTATGAAACAAAAGGTAATATTGGGCACTTATCATATAAGGAACAAGATTTTTAATTTTCCATCAACAAGTTTACAAAAGGGTAGAAATGAATACCATAGATGAATCTATATGAATGAAATAAGATTTAAATAATTAAAAAATATAATAAATATCCATTTATACACAAATATAATACACATAAAGAAGGTAAAACTTCAATCTAATATCATTCTCCAAGTTATATCATGTAAATCAATTCTTCAAAATGCAAAATAATTTCTCCAACAATAAAAAGATAGATGGGCTACACTATGGTACCCATATTTATACAATATACTCTCTTGAAAGAGAGGGAGTTAAAAAAACCTTATACCCATTTAAAGAGCAAGAAAAATCCATGAAATCTCATGCAAACATCATTCTTTTCAGCTTGGAATGGTATCCTTAGTGGAGTAGAACCTAGAAAATAAGCATGCAACTATTGGGCGCTTTAACAAGTGATGGAAGAGTGAAGAACTCCATAAAAAACTTTTAGTTGAACCCTTCTTCCTTGAGTTATGAGTATGTTATCTTCCCCTAGGAATGAGGCACCAAAATGAATCATTTCTTGATAATCATTGAAAGCTTTTAGATATTTTCTACAAAACCTAATTTGTAATTTGAAGTGAAGACTTTTTTTTAAGTCATTCACCTTTGAAAAAAAGGAAAGTGTAAATTACACATGAGTTTTTTCAATATCAAGAAATTCAAACCTTGTTGAAACGAAAAGTGCAAATTACAAGTTTCAATTTTACAACTTAAGCCTATCAAAAAGATACTTAAAAATTACAAGTGGCTCTTTCCAAAAAAGAGATGCCAAAATTATAGTTGTAATTTACAACCTACAATTTTACAATGTCTCTTATAAAAAATAAATGTAATTTATAGATTGTATTATTTATAAAAAATGGAAAGAATTAATCCAAAATCATGATCTCTAAAGATTCCTTGTCCTTCTTTGCTTGTATCTTCTCAATGTAAGCATCAAAACTACTGAAGATATCTTGAAGCCATTCTTCATTGGGATCAAGGTTGTAAAGGTTACTTATCTCACATTTTGCTATAACTTTAGAGAGTTATCTAGATGCAGCTCTATAGACTTGAGTGTCTTTCCTCATCTGATCCAATGTATTCTGATACCTAATGAATCGATGGATGGAATTCAAATTGAACATTATATCCCGTGCTAACTCTCTCTTGACTACTCCTTTGAATTTGTCCTGAACCTCTAGAATGAAAAGGTTTTGATCTTGATGAGCTATTACTTCACATTATAATTTAATAAGTAAATATTCAATGTCATATATTGTATCTATGGCATTGTCACATGTAACCTTGGCCTTATTAATACTCTTAGTGAGTATCCTAATTTTGAAATGGGCTGCCCTATCTAACTTTTCATGCTCTGCATAACTTTTCAATATATTCTCTGATATGAGGGAGTTAGTTTCAATTAGGTCAAAAACTTAAAATTTTGGAAAGAATAGGTTCAGTCTTTCAATCTCTTCCTCAGACTTGCTTATCTATACTTTCAAAGATGCCCGATCGTCCTTCAAAGTTTTATAATAGTCCATTACTAGCTCTATCAATATATTTAATTTTGTGATGAGTTCCTCAACCCAATATTTTGTGTCCCTTCCCATGGTACCAATCTCTATCATTTATTTGAATGTTTCTTTGTCAGGGAATTGATCAAGAGATTGAGTTGGTTGGGCTACTGGCTTGATGAACTTATTCAAGGTAGTTGTTAACTGCTCAACTTTATTCTTTAGTTCATATTTTTGTAACCTTATCACTATCTATCTTCTCAAAAAGAGAGATGATACTTGATTAAACATCATGTTTCAATCCTTCCCTTATCATATAACCTAGGTACACTTTGGATATTTGATAATCCCCCACCACTAGATCTTCCTTTTGTTTATCTTGTGGGGGGAGTGCTATTTCCACATATCTTTCCCTTGATGAATCATATGATATTCTAGATATGGTTTTGGGGCCTAATTTTGATATTTTGGAAGCCTCCAATAGACTAAAGTCTAGTGTGCTAGGAGACACCTTTTATTTATGCTTATTCAACACTAATTATGTTAGCTAACTTGGGGTGGAAGCCTATGAATTTGGCACTACCATTTGTGAATATGTAGCTGAAGTTGATACACTGGTGGTTAATATCATAAGTGCTGTATCTATCACTAATGTTACCATTGAATCCTTGGCTGACGATTTTTCTATCTTTTCCCCATTTATATGTTGAGCATCTATAGTTGTATAAGTGGGTCTTTCTATCTCCACTTCCTTGGTGGGGGCTTGGGTTACTTTGGGAGTGGAAAAAATGGGTACTTGAATGAGTGAAGTGGGTATAAATGTGCTTATTGGGGGTGTGGGAGCTGGAAGTGACATAAGTGGAAAGGTAGGCACAGGTAGTTGGAAAAGTGAAACTTGTGGAAGTGTGGAATCCAAGGTAGTGAATGAATCAATCAATGTGGTGGGAACACTCAAAGTAGATGAAATGGGGAGTGTGATGGAAGATGAAAATGAAGTAGTATCTATCCTAGTGGTTGGGATGGCTAGTGGGGTTATAGTTAGGATGACTAAGTCTAGAACCATGTACTATTAGGTGGTATTAGTGATTAACATAATGGTAGTGGATATTGGGGACAAGGTGGAAGTGATTATAAAAGGAGGTAAGGGTGGAGCCTAAGTGTCTGATAGTTTTGATTGGCTAACTACCGATGGAGTTATTTCCATAAGTGAGTTAGATAGAGGTATAATTACCTGTATTGGTGGAAATATGAGGGGTAATTTCTAGAGCTGACTGAGTAGTAGGTGGAGGGATTAATGTGATTGGTTGATCAATTGAGATAAGAGGGGGAACTATTTGTGCTGGTTGAATAAGAGTTGTGCCCTCTATGTAAGTTAATATTAGTTAATTCATATGCTGTGCTATTATCTCTTGGCTATGGGAAGGACCACTTTTGGCCTTTTGCTTCTACTTTTGCTTATGTGACACCACTAGACTATCTACTTGGTATGCTTGGGTTTCACTACTAGGACCCTATACTATTATTTCCACACCTTTCTCCTTCACTTATCTTAACCTATTTGAAATAAATAGGGTCTCTTTGGTAATTTTGACTCCTTTGCTTCTTAGCCAATTTAATATTCTATTTATGACTTGGGTGGTCTTATCCATTAATGAGAAGAATTTAGGTATGGACCCCTTGATCAATGAAAAAGGTTGGAGGTAGTTTTTATTATCATAATATACCCTATCAACTCATGACTCATCATATTTAAATTCCTTAGGGATTGGTGCCATGATGTAGGTTTTGATTTATTCCAGAGTCATTTTGGAATAATCTCTGAGTTTCACTTCCTTTTCATCTGCATATCTTCCTAATAATCTTCATAAATAGATGTGGGAATATGTAGTGATGCCCACTATACTGGGAATATGGCTTGTCACATCATAAAATGGTCTTACATCAAGAGATCTTAAGGTTATTTGAGTCATCTTGGCATCTACACATTTGGATTTTGATAAGGAAGGGCAGGTATACCTCCCTATGTTGATAGGGAAGTGGATCCTTGAATTATGCTTACTTGATAAGAACTTGTGGGTTTTTGAAAGTTGCCTCATAAGTTCTATCAAGGCCCATTTGTCACTTACATACCTTGGAAGGGTGTAGGGACAACCACTGAAACTTCCCACTCTAATGTATGAATATGTTGGGAATTGAATGAAATATGACCCCTAGTGTGTGATTTCAGCTGTTGCACCATCAAAAAATATTCTCATTTCTAGCTCCTTATCAAACATAATTATGATTTAGTATAAGAAAGAATCATTGAACCTTATAAAATGTTGTTTTCTAGCCTCAATGGTGAGGCCAAGATAGTAGTTAAAAACCTTATTGACCTGATTAGGCACTGTGTTCAATATTGGGAATGCCCTTCCCTTTGTTAATATGTAGACCAAGTATGAGGTAATGTAAAACTTACTTGTCATTTATACTTCCATAAATTATTTGTGGATGGAGTCAGAAATCAACTAGCCTTAGTGGATATACTATTTGTTTTGGTGGATCACCCATATATACTGGTACATCCAATCCTGACAATTATTGGCATCTAGGTTCCTCGTAACTCTATGCAAGAGTATGATAATGTCACCTAGTTCTTATTTTAAGTCTATTTTTCTAGGGTTTTAGGTAGTCTCATGGATGTGGGTCTATAGGTTTTTAGCCATTATTTTTTTAGAACCTGTATACATGCAATATTATTCTCTTGATATAACCTCTCAGAAGAATCAAGGTTTATATCTAGATAAATTTCATATTTTGAAATTAGGAACATGGTATCTATGAAATTAGGATCCAAATTTAGGATCTCCTCTCCTTTGTCATTCACCACCTCTCTCTTCTCAACATCATAGTGATTTACCATTGTGATCACAAGATCAAGGCTCTGTATTGATAGTGGGAAAGTTGCTGCCTGGGGCAACCCACTATTGTAGATACTTTGAGTCCAATAATTATTGAATTTAGCATTTATTCTATTCCAAAAATTAGCTAGGCTTGTGTGACCTAGATTTATTTTGGTGATCTATTTGTATTTGAGTCCAGGATGAATGGGACACTAGGTCCCTTAAAATTGAACTTTAATTTATTTTTACACATATATTCTAGGAAAATTGGTGTGTGAAAACCAATTACAGAGTTGGTGGGTTTTAGACTTGTAATTTGTACTTATAAATACTGATGGATTTTGGACTTGTAATTTGCACTTGCAATTTATGATGAAAGTTCTAATGGGGTTTAGGTTTGCAAAAGCAAGTCAGATCTCTAATGGGGATTGTGAGTTTTTAGAGCAATAGGAATTTCCATTGGGGTTTTGTGTATGTTTTAGCAACTTGAATCTCTATGGGGTTTTATCTTGCAAAATCAAGAGGGGTTTCCATTAGAGTCTATGTGGAGAATCTTGTGGGAATATTCTAGTTTTCAATAGTTTTTACAAAACCCTATATTTATACTATGATTGGGAAATGATTGAGTAATTTTTTAAATAAGCTTTATAGAATTGCAAACAAGGAATGGGAAAAATGCAACCAAAATGAAAAATATACTAGGTTCAAGATAAAACCTAAATTTCTATCTAAGAATCCTAGAAAGATAAATCACAATAGTGAATTGAAGTAAAATGCAGGGAAAATGGAGGAATACCATGGTTTGTGTGTAGATTATAGAAATGACAAAGTGTTGTGTTGGTGAGGTGTTTTCTTGGTGTGGCATTCAAAGGCTTATTGTCGATCTCTAATTTCCAAATTTTTAATGTTAAATAAATTACCAAAAACCCTAGTTTTATTAATAAAACCATGCAATTAATTCTAATTAGGGAAATAGTTGGGAAAATAGTGGGAGAAGTGGGGTTTCAGAGTTGTAGTGTAATTATTCAAGTTTACAAAATTGCATTTTGCATTTTTATTACTACTTTCCATTGAGTGGTTTTGTGGAGAATGTAGGTAGTATAACTTTAGTCACATTTTGCAACTTGGTAAGTTGCAAATTAAAATTGGAGTTTTGGTTTATGTGAGTAGGGAGGAAGGGTGGAAAGTGGAACTCAAGTTACACTTTGCAACTTTGTAAGTTAAAAAGTGCAATCATAGTTTCAATTTTTGTGGGTATGGTAAATGATGAAAAGCATAACTTCAATTGTACTTTATAATTTTGAAAGTTGCAATGTAAAACTAGAGTTCTAGTTTCTGTAGGTGTGGTGAATGGCAGAAGGTGGGGTTCTACTTGAAAATTGTAACTTGTAAAGTGTAACTAGAGTTCCAATTTCTATTGGGCATTAGGTGAGTGGGAAGTAGATGTTTGGGTACACTTTTCAACTTTGTAATGTTACAAATTATAATCAAATCTCTAGTTTACACTAGGTATGTGAAAAGTGGGAAGTGGAGGTTTGATTACAATTTGAAACTTTGTAAAGTTACAAACCACACCCAAATATCTAATTTTTACTAGGTATTGAAAAAGGGTTTCCTTGGTCACTTTAAGATGTTTCCCAAAAAATAATGGGTCTCCCTTAGGGTATATGATGTTTTGACATTTTTGGCACAAAAATATCAACAACTCCCATGTGCCAACTTTCAAAGATAATGCAAGTCTCTATCATAGCTATAGAGGAATACTGGCTATATAAAAAGGACATAGTGATCTGAGTCATAAGCTGCATGTAAGAACCCCTACACTTATCGTACTATGTGTCTGATTACCTAGTAGAGCAGGAGATCACCTATCAATTAGTGATTGAGAACTTTGGCCACTACATACAACATCAATAAAAGAAATTCCCTCCAATCCCCATCATGATATTAAGTCACATTTATAAGAACTTTCCATTCATACTAAAGATGGTGGGTGGGTGAGACTCTTTCACTCTAGTAAAATGTAAGATTCGGCAATGAGACCCTAAAGGGGTGGTTCAAACCCACTTGTCACAATATGGATCTCAATTTAACATCAAATAAAACCATTAGGCTGAGAATGATGATGAAATTTATCTGGATACTACTGATTACTAGGAGGTGCAATTCTAGATAGTGGATAAGAGGAGAATAAATGGAAGAAAGCTCAGGTAGGCCCCTTGACAATTGTTCCAACTCCTTCTCAACCCATAGAGGATTTGATTAAAACTTATCTATTAATATTATAGATAATATTAAAGGGTGTCCTACCACCTTCTCCTCCTCAAGTTGTGCCTTTATCTTCTCCAATCATTCTTAAAGCTATGATTCTAGTAGTAGCCCTAGTTTCTCAAGTTATACTTCCACCAACAATCCCAATTCCTAAAGCTCTTCCTCTACCTTCTTCATACTCTACTTTAGACATATCATGAAAAATATTGAAGGGTTTCACACCACCTTCTCCTCCTCAAACTTCCCCTTCACATATTCTAATTGCTCTTCAAGCTCTGCTACCACCTACAACCCCAGTTCTCAAGCTTTGCTTCCACCAACAACCCTAGTTCCTTAATATCTACCTCTACCTCCTTTATATGCTCCTAGTGATTTGCCTCTATGTCATCTATACGTGCCTTCTAATAGGCCTTAGAAGTGCCAATATTAAGCTACACAACACTAGGCATCCAAAAAACATACTACTCAATCAATAATGCCATAGCCTTTGAGATTTGATAGTGGGGTTAGCTCGATAGCAAGCCTCAAACAAGGAACTCAATAAGAACCCATCTAGGGTCATATGCTCACTCCTCCATCTCCTCATATTTACCTTTTCCCCCTTTCTCTTACCATGTTTCAAATCCATTTTCTAGTGCTTGTTACTTTTACTTTGCTCCTACTCTTTCCTAGTCTTTCCCCCTTCATCTTTTACCAAAATACCCTTGGGATCAGTCCTTCTAAGCATTGTCACTTTCCCTTTTCATCTCACTTTAACCATCTCAAAACCTAGATTATTATTGGTTCCTTCTTTGTAAATGCCCTTGATAATAAGTGTGGTTACAGCCTATGGGAGTCTACCACCTCTAGTATATACCCTCATAACACCCAATTTATTTAGCTTGACGATTCCTTATATGGATCTAAGTCATCCACCATTAGCTCATGCAACCCTAGATATCATAGTTGGACCATTCATCATAGCATTTATAGCTAATCTTGAGAAGAGGATAAAGAAGAAGTAGAAGGTGACCCATCCTTCAACTCCTCCATCTCCAGTAGTAGGATCCTAGTGACTAGCTCCCCAACCTACTCTCTCCTTTACCTAAGGTCCAAGTGGCTTCACCTTCAATCAACCTATCTCATCTCTATTGTTCCATGGTCCATTCCCAAGATCAATCCCAACTCAGGTGAACCTGAACCAATAAAAATGGTGAGATCAATTATTCCCATGGGCTTCCCCTTTCTTTTTCCCTCCCTTCACCACCATGCTCCCTCTACCTCTACTCCTTTCCTCTTTCACTGCTTCCACTTCCTCCATCTCCCCCACCTCATCCTCTGCATTTCACCACCATGTCAACCACACCTCCTACACCCCAAACAACTCAAGGGGTGATGCCAAGATCACATAGTCACATATGGATGTCCAATGTGACTCAGATGTGCAATAAATTTTTGATAGATCCTTTAGGAGCATGAAGAAGATGATCACTCATAGGTTTTCCTAGGAGGGGAACCTAATGATATGAAAAACCCATCAGGATCCATTTTACCTAACCAAGGTGAAGATTACTATTGGGGAAGAGAAGATCACTGAAGACCCACTATTCATGTTTGGAGATACCCATAACATGTCTGAGAAACTCCTTGAAGACATGTAGAGATAAGTCCAAACTCTTGAGGCTCAAGTGAAGAACACATTCTTGATCAAATTAATTGGGTAGTTCAAGGATGCCCTCCTATTAATTTTCTCAATCCTATGGAAAGTAATGGAGATTTGGGCTGAGATCGATTCAATTATTTAGAGAATGTAGGCCTACATGGGAAGAATCATGGATATTGATAGGAAGTGTCAGAAGCTATAGATCATGGTAAATAAGGGGATGCTCTCAGATCTCAAACTGATGCCTACCTAAGATTTGGCATTGTACTAAACTTATGTTAGAAACATGAGAGAAATGATAGAGGAGTGGCTAGCCTTGGCCCACATTGCTACAGAACCCTTAGAAAAGGGAAAGAAAAAGATACTGATGTACTTCTAGGATGTAAATATCTTAGTGTTATTCCACCTAGATGGCTCTCTACTCAACCAAGGGTAATTCATAGTCTACTTCAGTTAATTCAACCATTTTATAAGGGAGAAAATGACTAACACAAATTAATAAGGATCCCTAGTGGTGTTTGATTTGTCAACCCAATGTGCTATGAGCATCAAATAGGTTTCAAGAGTCTAAGCCTTGATGGATGTGATTTTTTAGGTCTCCTAAATATTGGTAACTTAGGTAGAGGTGATCTTCAAGGAGCCTCCAATGAACTTGGCCAAGATAGACAAGGAGTTTGATCTTATAATAGTTGCATTGGAATCCAAAAGTTCCCAATCAAGGTAGTTGGGAGTCAATGCCTTTTAGCTACCTTTGCGTGTTTGGAGATGATCCCCGTATATTTGTTGAGGGTTTGTTTGAATTTATTTTGGTTCATTTATTTGAAATATGGTTATAATTACAATAAATGGCCATCATGGCCCAGGATATGATCCTCATGATTTTTGGAGGTGAGTCCCAATCCTTATCTATTTATAAAATAGCCTATTATATTTTAGGGATGACCATAAAAAATGGTCTAAAGTGCTTTTGGATTATTGCCAGTTCCTCTCTAAACTCTAGACTATAATGGCAATCTATATTGATTATGGTAGTAGTTTTTCATTCTTTTAAAAAATGCAAGTTTTATTTATGTAAAAGCATCTTTTATATGTTCAAATTTATTTTATTTGCATGTTTAAATTATCAATGATGTTATGATTGATTGAATTAACACTTTGTAACTTTATGTATGTCATGATTATGATGTGATTAGCTATTGTATTCTTTGTGTAAGTTATTTCCTTCTCTTTTAACAAGTAGTGATCATTCATGTGCTTACCTACAATTTTTCATATGGTGTTTATGTGTTTTTGACAATAATCCTTGGTATTAATTTTTGGTAGGAATCCACATTGAAACCATACTTTAGTTTCCATCAGGGTATCTTCACTATATGTTTCTAGAGGTAGAAATCTAGTGAAATTTGGTCTAGAAAGGTATAACTATGGCACAACCACTTAGTTCAATGACCATGTAAGGAAATTACTTAGATTATTCACAAAAATAGAATAATATATTGCATAATTAATAGTAGAATAAGCAGATCCACAATAATAATTGGCAAAAGAGCAGTCTGCTTCAATATTATGACTGATCCACTTTGAGGGGGAAACCTCCACAAAAATGAAATAAGAATATAATTCATAATATGATGATAAAAGACTAACTACTACCTCTTATATATACTCTACTTAACCATGGTTATTCCATAGGTTGACCATACTAAGAACATCAAGAAATGAAACAAGTTAATATGAAGATGTGTAAGTTACAAGTCGGCCACACATATACCTAAATGAATTATAGGTTAAGGGCATAACAGACCATTGAATTTATCTCATTTTATACATATAGGCATCCTTTTCTACCTTACCATTCTCTATATTTTGTGTTAAACTAAGATCTCCCTATCTGACAAGTATGTTTTACTACATTGCTTTTTTTTTTACTTTGTCATTTTATGGATTTCATGTAGCCATGCCAAATGAAGAGGCACCATGTCACCAGTTATCAACTTGGCCAAGCCCCCTCGACCTTTTAGATAAATATAAGCCTAGAAAATCTTGAATGAATGAAGAGGCATGAGGTTGCCAATTGTCAATGTGCCAAGTCACCCAAAGATATTAGAGAGGTCTAAAATAGGAAAAACTTGGGAAAATAAACAAGCACGAGGTCATCAATTTTAGCATGGGTAGTGCCCAAAACTTGTCAGATATGATGAAGTCTAGGAAAGCATGGCCGAATGAAGAGGTATCATGTTGATAGTTGTCAGTGTGGAATTGCCAAACCTCTTAGAGATGTTAAGGCTAGGCAGAATTAGCATCTTATATATATATATATATATATATATATATATTAAGTTAAACTTTTCATTCCTAAAAATCAACCACATTCATCTGATTTATAGATTTAGATTTAGCTATATATCCCTATATAATTAGGAGGTAGGAACTTCTTGAGTTTAGATTTAATGAACATATTATATAAATTAAAGCCTTATCACCTTTGTCAAAATAATTTATAAAATCAAGTGTTATAATATTAAAAAAAAGTACCAGATTATCCATTTTAATCCTTTTTTAAAATAAGATTTACATAAAAATCTAGCTTTAATGAAATACATTAGCTCAATTTCCTATTCAATCACTTGATATTATTATAACTTTACTATATTTTAAATTTAACCAAATGTCAAAAATACCATTTAAAATGATGCTAGGTAGCCCTTAGACCCTAGATATATTTTATTCATATGGTTATTTTAATGCCATGCATGTTTCAAGTGTATACAAGTATTTCATAATCCAAACTAGATAAGCATATTTTTATTTATTAACACTGAAATCAATATAATTAATTATAAATATATATTTCCCATATACTAACACTTTAAGTTGAAGTGAATTCATGCCCCCATTTGAGAATGAATCTCAATCATAAGATTTAACCTTATCTACTGCATTGAAACAAATAATTAACTTACATCTCCTAATTGTGAAACCATTTCAATCCAAAGAAGAATGCTAATACTATCTTAAATATAATAATAATTCCAATATCCACTTTGTTTATGTGATGATTACATAATTTGATTCTTCCAATATCTACATAGAGTTATAATATTATTGGAATCAACTATTAATCAAATAGGCAACTCAAGGCACTCTGGCATTTATGCATGATTACAATGAAATTGAATTAATTTCTTTTTCATACCCTCATAAATTATAAATTTAATGTTCAACTAGATAATTACCATCAAGATTTGATGAAATTAACCCCACAACATGTATTTATATATTCATGAAAAAATATAACCATTTGAAATAAATGCGAATACCTAAGTTCCTTCATAAATATACTGATACAGTAATAACTATGCTAGCTCTAACCTGAATACAAAGATCTGACTAATTTAAAATATCATAGTATAAGCCCATTTGGCTAGGAGTTCCCCATATTTTAAACATGAAAACAATGATGTGATACAACCATATGACAAAATTTATAACCTTACTTGAGGTCATTACATTTTAAAAATGCAAACTAGTAAATGAAATTAAACATAGAGCAATAAATTACAACCACCAAACTAGAGTTAGGGTTTCCACTTTACTTACTTAAAATGATTACATAAATTATAATAAATGCCATGCTAGATCCAAACACATAACATTCCTAGAATGACAATTTTTTTCCCCTATGAATGACAAGTTATTGGACCATTTTTCAAACCCAAGAACCTTTAAATAATGCCATAAATTCAGTCAGACCGTGACAAACCATCTGGAAAAAAAATTGAAATCTATTTCAAACCTATCAAAAAATGTTCCAAGGAATGCAATAAGTTTATAAAAATAATGATAATCATAAATAAATGAGAATCAAGGACCATAATAAGTTCTTTAGATACTTTTGATGAATATAAATACAATGTTACAAAAATCTTCATGAAACTGAGTCATATAACACAAACCATAGCCAAGCCAAAATACAAGGTTGATATAAATAAGTTAGCTTCACCTAAATCATAAATACAACTAAAAAAATCTCATCACACTTATTTATGTTAAATGGATATGCCTAAAATTCCTCTTGACCTTTTCCTTTTGATAACAAAACTTTAGTATACACACATCTATATCTATACAGGGAGTATGTGGGAGCAAGAATGAAACATCCAAAAAGATATAAAAAATTATCTTGATTTATTAACACTAAAACTTCATGATAAAAACTATAGTTGAAACATAGTAATCAGTATTAAATATATAGTTCACATTAATATTATTATAAATATGATACCCAAAAAAGACTTCATCTTATAGGAACCACTTACAAGTCTAGCCTTGTCATTCAAAGCTATATCTATAAGCATTAAGAAAGGTCAATCTAACATAGTCAAAGATAAAAGGACATAATTCATGAGTGTCACTCATAATTGAGTTCTCTTCTTGAATTAAATTTCAAAATTATATCAATAATTTATCTGTACAAATCCATACACAATAAGCAAATCATAGAAGCTAAATCATTACATAAAATTTAGAGATAATGCTTAATATTAAGTTTGTTTATGGAAACATCATAGCTAAAATAATATGTACTAGTCATTACCATTTTAACACACCTTTCTTGAGATCAAGAATAAAATTCAACAAAGACAATGCATTAAACCAAGGCTCAATTTATTATGCTATAACAAATTAAAACATGAATATATAAGATGAACAAATCATGTTACTACATAAGCCTTACAATACTAGTTTATCAATCAACTTCCAATCCATACCTAAATCTAACTAGAATAGGACTATACCCGAGAGTTGATATGGTCACATCAAGAGTGAAGTAGAGCAAACATTGATAAGACTTAAATCATTCTAGATTGCACAAGATCAATAAATATTATATGATGCCCCATAAGGTCATTATCATTCTAACACTATCATTGTTACAACCGAATACAAGATCACATTATAGAATAAAAACCAAGACACAACAATACTATCCAAAAACTTTGTTATGCAATCAACTAAGAAAAAAGGAGAGTAAGATGGGCCCAACCATTAGTGGCCTTTACTGTCCAATCCATCAGTCATGATATTGAAAAATTTGTTCAAACAAGAGAATAAATATGTAAAGGTGAAAAATATTAACATGTAAGAAGAGCTTGCTTTCATTAGAAAAAATATCTATAAATTTGTTGTTCCTATCATTCTCAGAATTGTAAACATCTTTACTTAGATTATTCCTTCAAATAAGTATCCTATATTGTGCAATCCAAATGCATGATCTTGCATATAATAAGTTACTGGGCATCCTAAAAAGAAATGAAAAGCAAGGAGAGCATTAGTCTCTATTAAAATCGCCAGTTAGAAAAAACTAATAATAATAATAATAATAATAATAATAATAATAATAATAATAATAATGATGATGATGATAATAATAATGAAAATAATAATGATAATAATAATAATAATAATAATGAACGTATTGCTTGATTCTAAAAAAATTCTAGATTGTAATTAATGCAAGCACTAAACTTGTTACTTAATTTTTTTGTCTACTTTTTTTTACGCAAGAAATCTAAAAAAATTCAACACACAAGAAGCACGAAGTATTTGATAATAGATCTGATGATATTGTCTACAACAAGTGTCAAGTTGCCATGTATTTGAAATCATCGTAGCAAAAATGTGACAATTGATATATCTTGCTTGGATTGATTGAAAGATATTTCAATAAGTTATGGGAGTTTTTTGCCCAGGAGTGTTTAATTCAAAATGAAATCTATTTGTCCAATTTATATCTATACAACACATTACAATGAATGCTGATATGAATAGATTCAATTCTACTGACAATTTTTGCAATATGCATGATCATTTGTTGAAGGGGTGCCAACCATGATCATGAGATTACAATGGTTGCATAATGGATAGAAAGGTAAAACATAGAAATTTTTAACTTTCAAGAGGCCTTTAACCTTCAAATTAAAAAACTAGAATTTTTCATATTCTTAAACTATTAAAATTTTATTATTTATTTCTAACCATTTTGTTTCCTCACTAAAAGCAACAAGTTAGAGATAGATACTAGCCTCAACATTGATTTTTGATAAAATTTTCAAATAAGATTTTATATATTTGTCATTTAATATATCCAAAAATATGGACTATCCTGCAGGAAGCAAAGGGGTGCTTTTGATACCATTTTTGACAATGTTTTTGAATAACACTATTGATGTGTTTGCTATTGACGATATTTCCTAAACATGAGAATATACATGTTTTTAATTGTCATTTATAACAAGTTACAAAGCAATTTTTTAATGTCAGTATTTTGGAAAATAAAGTGGATATTATGTATATGTTAGCTCAAAGTGTATAACATTTCAAAAAATGAAAATAGAAGAGCTATAATCTTCTAACATTAGTATTTACAGTTGCCATTTCTTCCTCAATTTTGTCATCTTTGAGATGAAGCTCATATTAATAATAAATTTTTTGATACCCGACTATCACAACAACCAATGAACCCACTACATATGCATTATCTAATTTCATAAGATCATGTATAGTGATATCTGGAGTGAGTTTGTGCTCTTTGTACATAATTATAATGTTTTCCACAGTCAATTTCATGTTCAAGATAATACAACACTCAACATCCCCTCTTTCACATTGACTTCTATTTTTTATCATGAAGTCTATAATGCAGAGATTATTGCCAGAAGAAAATTGGGGTAAGAACTTGTCAATCAATTTGTTATTGACATTGATAGTTATTGTCAATCAACCAAATTTGTTGACAAGATCTGCATGCACTATTTCTAAGTTTGACAATGAATTTGGATTATTTATGAAACCAAGACCATAGATAACCAATACATTACCTTAAAAGAGATTGTTAGTTTTTTTGTTGAGAGATTTATGATGGACACTAGTATGTTCTAATCTACATTTGTACTACGATGGTTTTGAAATTAAATCCATGAATACAAATACTTTATATTATTGTATAATTATGTTTTTTTCTTTATTTCAATTAAAAACTAAAAGCAAATCATAAGTTCTATGTGAATAAAATAATAGACTACTTGTTATGAATGATAGAGCTCCAGAACAAGTTGTGCAAAGGAAAAATTACCATTTTTTTGGCCTCTACTACTTCATTTCTATTTCAAATCTATAATTTGTTGCTTTGATTCCATGTTTTGTTCAATATTTATCTAGTTTGCCTCTATTTATTAGTTGACACTTTATCCTACTTGCATATCTAGTTTTCTATTTACCACACGCCAATATTATCAACATCTTAGATTTTTTAATTGTTAAATAGACACAATGAAACAAAAAATAAATTATTACTAAGAAAAGAAAACTAATTTATCACAATTGAGTAATAAAATATTACCATTTTGCTTCTCTCGTTTGTCTTATTTACAAATCCTACTCAATGTATTTGGTTGGATCCATATCCAACTTCTTGTATATGTTTTTTTCAACTTTCATAAGAATCTTTTTGATTCAAAGACAAAAAAATTAAAAAATACAATAAAAAGAAAATAATGCATAATATAAGTGATGTGTTTTGTAAAGTGATCTATCTATTTATTTGTTCACATGTATATTTTCCCATTTGTATCATGAAAAAATCTCTTAGATATTTTATATGACATTGCTAATCGACAAACAACAAAAGAAAAAAAAATATGAGCATGAAAAACTAATAACTTGTCATGTCCAAAAATAAAGTATTACCATTCTAGTATGTTTTATCATGCGGTTTCTATTTATTAAACAATACACATGCTTGGATCTATATATAGTTTTTTGCAAGATTTTTTGGACTAATACATTAATAACTCAAGGTTGTATGCAAATACAAAGATAATCAATCTATGCATAATGAAAGTGGCACACAACACTTTTTTTTGTTCGGATGTTTATTCCTTTTCTTTTTCTTTTACTAATTTAATTTAGTATTGATTATCGATAGTGATAAATTCCATTTTCTAGCTATGCTTGGCATATGCACATGACATTGCATATAATATATATATATATATATATATATATATATATATATATATATATATATATATATATATATATATATATATATATATATATATATATATTGTGTATTTACAAAATCATTATTGTTATTTTATCAAAAAAAAAGTCGAAGGCAATATGCATGATAGTCTGTCCAATATGCATCATATACACTAAATCGAGTATTTTGAATATTCACATTTGTCCAAAAGTGATCTATTAAAGTGCCTGCATTTGTTTTTGGCATATTTGATATAAAATAATAA
Source organism: Torreya grandis (assembly GCA_037957365.1). Lineage (NCBI taxonomy): Eukaryota > Viridiplantae > Streptophyta > Pinopsida > Cupressales > Taxaceae > Torreya > Torreya grandis. The sequence continues at coordinate 2,706,478 of JARHVA010000818.1, read as the reverse complement.
CCATGCCTATGCATTGTTTTTAAAATTCATCATCTAGACATTGTTTCCTAAAGCATGTCAATATTGAAATCACCATCAAATATGATATTGGTTTCAAGTGGTAATCTAACAACTGTTGTATCTATAAATACTAGTACATCATTTGTTGGGGCATTAATTACCAAGTAAATATTTACTATCCATATTAATGTACCTAAATATGATATATAATGTGTCATAGTCTTCGTGTTTAGTGTAGAAAACACTTTACTATTTCTCAATACAATGTTTTTTCTAAAGCATGACATTATTCCATGCACATTCATTGATAGGTGTAGTCAAAATTTTAGGAAAGAACCAAAAAATTCTCTATATGCATAGTTATCATTTCTTGGAAACGTAAAATGCTTGCATCCATGAGCTCATAGTCATGTGTGATGAATTATAAATGTAATTACAAAATCCAGGTATTCAACAAGACAATAGTGAGGCTATCACATGTTTGAGAAATATTTTCAAAAAGTGGTAGCCATTGTGCAGAAGTTTCTAGTCTTTGCATTTCAACATTTACTTTGTTGCACATCACAAAATTGTCAAGTTCTAATTTATTCATTAGATACAATGATTTAATTTTTTTTTACTCATGAAAGTGAAATATAGACAAGTCCATTCTTCTTGACACTAGTAGTATCAAATGCTAATGCTTCTATTGTAAGCCCTTATGATCTATGTATTATTTGAGCACATGCTATCTGTACTGAAAACTGCTCACATATCATGGTCATAGTTTTTATAATGTAAATTTTCATTGAAATTATTATTATTGGAGTCAAATTTTTGTCAATCTTCTCATTATAAAATCTCTACATTTTTTTACATTAAAATGCTCCAATTTTAATGTCATTGAATTATATCCAAACTATGTCTACTTGTCTAGGTGTATAATGCTTGATAATTCCATCAAAACCATTCACTAATCCATCTTGTATATCATAGTTTCCATCAATCAATTCCACCAATATGTTAGGTTTCAAAATAATTGTATCAAACAAGCAATTATTTTCATTATTTGTAATAATTTCATTAGATAAATTCATTTTTTTGTCAACAACATTTAATGTATAAGTCTATTCATTGATAAGTTCAAGCATTTTCATGTTATGTTTTTTAACATCATCATTCTTGTGAAACAAGAATGGAAAATTTTGGTTCATAAGGAGGATATTTATAGCATAGATTATTCAATTATTCAATGTCCAATATTGTCGACTAACAAGTTTTGATGCAGTTTAGGATGGAAACAAATTGAATATCACTTTGATGAATGACTTGTCAAAGCTAAAAACATTTTACATTGTCAAGCCAAAAAATGTATGAAGTTTTTTCTCCATTCAATACTACCTCTTGAAAAACCCATCTATCTTGAATAGGCTCTTTTTGGTAAAAATCATTGACAAATATAACATCAATCATTGCAAATGGCTTTGTGGGTGTATGCATTATTTGTCAAATTCTTTTGTTAATGTTGTAAAGCATTCAAATTACTAATAAACATATTTCATCAATAAATAACACACACAATCGTTGACAGTGTTTGTTTAATGTATTCAAAGTATTTGAATCCAATGACAATATTTGGGTAGATGTATATGGAAGTTGAAAAATAGAATGTCTAATCAGGCCATTTGCATTGTGTGCCGCTTTGCTAGTGTATGTAATAATTAGGCCTTTGATTTTCGAAGGACCACTTTCAAGATATTTGTTGTAGATGCACATCAAAGTTTCATATATTATTTTCATGTTAAATTTTTTTCCTGTACCTTCTCCCCTATCAAGAACAAATAGATTGGCTTATCTAGCTCTAACACTTTTCTAATTGCAATGTCTTTCACAATTACTTCTTATTCTCTATTCAACTACTTTGTCAAGTCCAAGTATTCTTCTAGGCTCATCAAAAAATGATGTTTGGATATCTAAAACATTTTAAAAGGTTGAGTGTCGACTAATTGATGATCTCTTATGCAATGTAAATTAGAGGCTATGTCATATGCATGAAATTTTTTCTTGATTTGATCACTCTTTCCATCCTCAATAATAGCGAATAGTGAATTAGAAGCAATATCTATATTCTTTGTAGTAGTATTAATGTTTCCCCATTTTGTTATCATCTTTGTATTAAACATGCTTTTAATCCTTATTACTTATTTTCTATGAGCAAGGTATGCATCATTCCACGTGTTGAAGTTTTTCTTTAGTGTGTCTTCATTGTCATGATAAGGTATAAAAACATCATCTTTTCTCTAAAATAGTTTTTAGAATCCACATGAATATTATATTTGACATGTTGTCTGATACATGATTTTTTACATTTATTGTTATTTGGGCATTTACCCAAGTAATATGCAACAAATTTAGCCAAGTATACATGTTCTAAGTGCATTGGTCTTGCAACATATTTATTTATAGAAGAAACACATATTACATTTTATAAAGTGTTTAGTTCTTGTGATAAACAATTTAGACTTTTCAAAATGTAAGTTTTTTTTTGCCTTTGGTGATGTGTTTATGAAAACTGTTTTCTTTGAACTATGATGTAAAGGCAATGACAATACAATGTGAATGACCTGCCGACTAGACATTTGTTGATGTTGTAAGAGTGTATTCCCTATTTTTGTTATAGATTATAATTTGTTGTCATTGCTATGGATAGTTTCAACATGCACTTTTTGAAATTCATTTATCAACATATGATCAAATTTTGTCATATAAGAGCAACAATATGTTTCAACAACATATGTATCAAGAATGAACTATGCATTTATGTTAGCATACCATGATGTGGGTATATTTTTTGCAAATGTATTCACCCAAGAATCAGATAGATGTCTTTTTAGAATTATAATTGACCACAAAATACAATATCAAAATGAGAGTATGTATTCTATTTCAGACAAGTTTATCTTTGGAAAAAACATATGAATTGTTGTGTATTTGCTATATTTTTTCTGCTCAAGTTGAGAAAAAAATTCTTGTGGAATTCTCTTTGTATATCTCATTTATTTCATCTAATGGCTCTAATATTCTCATTTTTTGCATTGTAAATAATAGAAAATTGAATCGACAATATGAATTTATATGCTTTTTGCATTTTCTTGTATGATGATGCGTTTGCATTTTAGTCAAATCATTATCAAACAACATCAAATCACAAGATATGTATTTGTCTACAAAATATTTGATTTCAACATTACAACAGTCCCCATATATAGGTGCATCTTGTACCCAGAGCATGAAATGAAAATGCTCATTTCCTCCATTTTGAAATTTAGTCACAAAAAATAAATCCAAAAGCTTTTCAAATAATTATTCATCTTACAATAATTTTTTTTGAATGCATTAGATCTATGGTTAAAGTAACGACTACAAACAACATGATTTTCTCTTATCATCATATCAATATTGTCTTCTTCAATCATTTTTTTGTGTTTATTATTTGTCACTAGAGTCATTCTCTACAAAGCATGGAGTAAAGGATACCAACAATGTTTATCACTTGTTATAGTTGAAAAAAATTGTTGGTAGCCCCTATTACCTAATCATTGTAAAAATATTATTTCTTGAATTTTCAAAATAGTTAGGTGATGTTAAAATGATTTTGAAAGCTATATAAGCTATGGGAAATTTTAGGTTTTTTTCAATGCTAGTTCTATTTCAAACATCTTTGGAATAGAGTTTTTTATCTTTCAATTTGCCTTTGTATATGCATATTGAAGCATAAGATGACACGTAATGTATAATGATTTTAATAGCTTTGAAAAAGATGTTAGTTATGGGTATTGAAATGTCATTTTACTTATGAAAAAGCTCCCACTTTTCAATTTTTTGGTACAACACTTTGTCTATCATATTTTGAGGTGACTAAAACCATAGAACAAAGTTGGGAAGTTCATCTCCTTCGAGAATTTGTCTTTAAATATACTTAATGGTTTGAGTCCTTTTAATAGGGTAATTTTAATGATCTAATCTCGAAGATCATGTATCAACCATGCATCAACAAAAGCATGCACCAAAGATTCATTAAGAGGATCTGATTCATTTTCATAAGTATCAAATGTCTTATCCTGAACATGCATAACCTCACCAATGTCTTTTCTCTTATTTTCTCAAAGCTACTTTTCCAACCCCTATCAATAGTAATATTTTCTTGCTTATACAATGATGCCTGAGAAAGTTGAGACAATGCTTTGATAACATATGAAGTTCTCACATTTCTTATTAAATATGCATTTTTGTACTCTCAATTACATTTTATCTTTATTACAATTCTTTCCATGTCATTCATTTCTCTAGGAAATGTTTTTTGCACCCAATCAAAGTCCATCTAGAAATTTATAATCATTCTTGTGAGGCCATATTATGAATGTTTGTAGCCAAGCTCTTGCACCTATGAAAACAACTTTTGCAAAGCAACCAATCTTTATTTTAAAAGTGTTAATTATTTCACAGTAGCATTTTTTTCATTTTTCCTAATATTGAAAAGAGAAATAAATGTCGACACTTTTCCATTTTCAAGAGATATCTTGTATTGTTTGCATATTTTTTTGCCCAATGCAAGTTTTTTCAATATTGAATGTGCAAAAAAAATAACCAAATGATTTGACAATGTCAATGTCAACTAGAAAAATATCCTTTTTAAAATGTAACTATTCACAAACCATGTAAAAATGAATTGGTATGTCTTTGATCAATTTTAGAGTCATTTATTATCCTGATATTTCATCGATTACACTATGTGCATCCCAACTATTGATTTTTTTGATAATGTATCATTACTTTCACTGATCGCACTGATTTTTTGTGTCTATTTAAGCTATTTTTGCAATGTTTATATTATATGTTTTTGTTACATTGTATTTTTTTGCTCACGTATTGTTTATTTCAAATAACATAGAGAAGTATAATTCCTATTTATAGTCTTAGATGTCTCTCTAACAAAAGGATCCCTTGCCTATTATTTGGCAATCTAAAAAGACCCCATTCTTTTTTCAAAACCTTTTAAATTATTTCTATCTGACAACCCTATTGAAGTATCCATTAGCATTGCATACACAATCTGATATATGCAAATTGTTTACAATGGATTGTAATGAATATGAAATGTATCTGTCTTGAAAAAACCAATTTTATACATTTTATTTGGAGTAGAACAATTTCAAATTTTTTTTGAAAGGTTTTTAGTTTTTGCTAATCATAATCTAATTCACTTTGTAGAATATATGAAATCCATGAACAACATAATTCGTTACCTTCAAGTCTGCTTTCTTAATATGGCCTTCCAATATTTGCAACATACATTTTCTTGTCAAAAAATATTTTAGGCTCTTGTTTTTGTAGTTCCTATTCACAAAGCCCTAAATAAGTCATTACATAAATATTTGGCATTAAAATACCATTTGAAAAATATTGTGCCATATAACGATGAAGAACATGACCATCGAACTCATGTTTAGTTAACAAACTAATATTATAAAATATGATTTCACCATAGCTGGAGTCTAAATTATTTGTTTTGTACATACCATATGCTTCTAAGTCATGAAAAATAACATTCCAGTAAAAATATGATCTTTAAAAATATTTGATAACTTTGTATTAGAAATCATGCTCTGACTGCATATTTTTTTGCAAAATAATAGCTCAAAATGTCCATGTGTGGGGTTTATGTCATGAAATAAGCTTGAATACAGTGGATTAAAACTTACTTTTCTAAAATGTATATATATTTTTCTTCTCATTGTAAACCAAATAGAAATAGGAATGTTAAAGCATTTACATAACCACTGAATACAAAATATGTCACACTATAAACCAGTCTTGCCCTAATTTGTAAGCTCATTTGTATAAATTATCATTTAATGAAATTATATGTTTTTGTCATGTATTTGATGAAAATCATATAATATATTAGGATATAATTTATTTTCATATAATTATCTTTCCTTTGCATCCCCACTGTTTAAAGAATCCATAAAATAGTCAATGATGCTAATTTGTAGCATTCTCGATGTATAATGAAAATGCAATAACACTTAAAATGTATCAAAAAGGCTATCACTAACAACATAATTGAATGATACAATCCTAAAAAGAGTTTCATGTTTCAAAGCATCATCAATATTTGTAAATGTTTGTGTTTTTTTGCTGATATGTTTCCACATCAATAATTCCCTCTAAACAATCTAATTCAATCATATTTGCTTTTCTTTTTATGATTATTTACCATTTTTTTCATTTTCTTTTTGCTCATAACAAAGAATGGGGTAAAATATCAAGTAATAAGATACCAACTTCAAAACAACATCAATTTTCTAGTATTCTTACTTGTCGCAGGAGAAAAAAACTTGCCAACAATATATTTACATTATCATTGTATAATTAAAACAAATGGCTAACAACCATCATATTTATATAGTTACAAGATACTTACCCAAGTTTTTATATAACTTGGAAAAATCATTGGATGTATTCCACAAGAATAAAACCTACATGTTTCAAAAAATTACAATATTAATGCCCCTTTAAATTTAAAAAAATAGCAAAAACATTTTACTATTGCTTTGTCTCAAAATAAAACAAACCCCCTATAAAAGAAAGCAATAAAGTATGGTCACATTGATCACAATAGATCCACTTCCCAATATTTTGAGTCTCTTAAACCTCTCATAGATGTCAAAGCCTAATCAAATGAATAAGCATCATGTCAACAACTGTTACCACAATGAGTCTCCCAGACCTGCTAGAGATATGAAAGCCAAGAAGATTTTGACCAAATAAATAAGTGCCACATTACCATTTTTTAGTGCAGTTGATGCCCCAAGCCTGATAGATATGTCAAAGTCAGGGAAATATTGACCAAATGAATACATGACATGTTTCTAGATGTCAGTCTAGCTAGTCCCCCATACTTGGTAGAGATGTCAAAGCTAAGAAGACCTAGGCTGATTTAAAAGGCACTACATTACCACTTGTTAGTGTGGCTAGTCCTCAGACCTATCAAATATGTCCATGCCTAGGATAGCTAGTCCAAATGAAAAGGTGACACATTTCTATTTGTTAGTGTGGCAAGTCCCTAAACCTGCCAAATATTTCAAAGCTTAGGAGAACCAAGCTAAATGAAAAGGCACCACATTGACTAATACATAGATAAATTGGTTGCTACCAAAGGAAAAAAAAACATAATTTAATTTTATCATTCTCTCTCTCTCTCTCTCTCTCTCTCTCTCTCTCTCTCTCTCTCTCTCTCTCTCTCTCTCTCTCTCTCTTCCTTTTTTCTTTTTCTAGACAAAATCCTAATCAACTATTCATAAAGTAGTTTACAAAGAACATAAATGAAACAAAGTGTTATTTTTTTATTTAAAAAAAATTAGCACTGTAATACATAGTCTTAATTATTCTAGCCAATACCATTTTTTTTGTTAAATATATTTCAATTAACTGCATGTGTGAGTAACTATTTTAATTAATGTTCACATCAAAATGTTTCAAACCTAATATTAAAATAAAAAACTACTCAACGTCCATTTCCTGTAATTGGTTAAACCCATTTGGATCAACACTGCCACAATGCTATGCTAGTACTAATAAATTTTTTAGGTTTAATCAATTACAATATATAAACATGTGATACATTATATGATTGGCTAAATAAAGACACACCATTTTTGATGTGGTGTGTCTTTATTTAGCCAATTACAATATATAGGTAGAGATTTTAGAACTAGGGAGAACTTAGCTAAATAAAGACACACCACATCAAAAATTATTAGTGTAACTAATCCCTCCACTTGGTAGAGATATTACAGTCGAGAGAAAACTAACCAAACAAAGAGGCACCATGTTTCCAATATTATTGTGGCCAATCATCTAGACCTATCAGATATGTCAATCTCTAAAAAACTATGCCAAATGAAGATACGATACATTGCCACCTATTAACATCATGATTTCTTTGCACTTATTAGATATGTCATAACCTAAGAGAACCTAGTCCAATGAAGAGGCATCATGTTAACTAATATGCAGGTGAATTGATTGCCACCTAAGACCTTGACCATCTCGAAATAAAGTATAGATGAAATTCGAAGGCCTATAAGAACATACCCTATATCTATAAACAACATATCACCCACTCTAAGAGAATGATATAGACTATCGAGCCACATTCGCATGCCACTAGGACCAACAAAAATATAATAAACCATTTTATTTTGTATTTATTAAAATTTAAATATTTTAAACCTAATGTAAAAATTAGAAAATGCTTTGTCTATATGGTGAGTCCCCTTGAACTTGTCATATATGTTAGAGCTAGGGAGAGCCCAATCAAATAAAAATATGCCATGTTTCCAATTTTCAGTGTTAAGGTGTGGAGCTAAAAGCTTCAACTGTTTGCACACACATGAAGAGGATGCTAAAGAACCAGAGCCACCGGAGTTGGTAGTATGACCAACGTCAGTCAGATCCAGTGGAGAAGGAGACCGGCGACGGCAGAGAGTCGGCCGACGTCAGTAGCACCAGACAAGCAGGGACCGGCGTCGGTCGCCTGTGCAGTCCAGAACTGCTGTTTACGAACAGTCAGTTAGTTAAATTGAGTGTTTGCATGCTAAGGGGCTATTTTAAGTTGCGAGCTGTGTGTCTAATTTTAGTAGTTAGATGTCTATTTTTGTAACCATGGGATTCTATTTAAAGATCCATGAGGCATGTATTGTAATTATCATATTGATCAAGTAAGAGCATTGAAGCAAGCAAGGTCAAGGAGATCTACAGGTGTAAGGTCAAGGAGATCAGCTGAAGCATTCAAGGAGGAATTGTAACTCAGGTTATAGAGTTGGTTTTGTGTTGAGCAAGAGAGAGAGGGAAGAAGGTCTTGGGGTGTGGCAAGCCTTTGAGGTGGAGGAAGAAGTGGCATCTTCCTTATTGTATTTTCTTCTAGTATTATCTAATACAAGAGTGTGTATTGTCTCTCAAATTCTTTGCTGTCTCATGTTTCTAGTTTCTTAATCATTCTGGTATAATTTTTGTGTTCAATTGCTCATATATAAGTAATCAATTGTGCTACCATTGGATAAGGGGCCTCCTATCAGTTGGTATCAGAGCTACGATTTGCAGGAAGCAGGTTATTGTTTTTGATTATAGGTCATTCACAGGGTTTTCTGATTGAGTGGGAGTTCAGCAATGGCAGAAGAAAGCAAGCTACAAATGGAGAAGTTTAACGGCAAGAATTATCAACACTGGAGGATACAGATTGAGGACTATCTGTATCAAAAGGATCTGTACTTACCATTGGGTGGGGTTGCATGCAAGCCCACAGATATGAAGGATGAAGAATGGAACGTTCTTGATCGGAAGGCTCTTGGTTCCATAAGGTTGAGCCTTGCATCATCTATGATTTCTAGCTTATCACAGTGCAAAACAACGGAAGAGTTGATAAAGTCCTTGGAAAATTTATACAAAAAGCCCTCGGCTTCTAATAAGGTATACCTTATGAAGCAGCTATTTACTTTGCAAATACAGGAAGGTGGTTCGGTACATACTCATCTTAGTGATTTCCATGGTTTGGTAAACCAATTAGCTTCAGTCAACATTGTTTTTGATGATGAGGTAAAGGCTCTCTTGATTTTATGTTCTTTGCCTGAAAGTTGGGATGGTATGGTTATGGCAGTAAGTAACTCTGCATCTGCTTCTAAAATCTTAAAAGTTGATGATGTTGTGAGTGTGATCTTGAATGAAGAAATACGCAGGAGAAGCACAGGTGAATCATCAAGGAACGCTCTAAGTGCGGAAAGCAGAGGAAGGCAAAAGGAGAAGATTGAGCAAGGGAAATCAAGGTCGGGAAGGAGATCCGAGTCCAAAGGTATTACCTGCTGGTTTTGTGGAAAGAAAGGACATACAAAGGAGTGTTGGTTTAGAGATAAAGAGAATCAACATGCAGGTATTGAAGAAGCAAAGGATGCAAATATTGTGGTACAGGATGCTCTCATACTTTCTTTGGATAGTCACGTAGGATCATGGATATTAGATTCTGGTTCATCTTTTCATGCATCCCCAAATAGAGATTTGTTTCATGAGTATGAATAGGGAGATTTTGGAGTGCTCTATTTAGGGGATGGTACGCCTTGTCAGATAGTTGGCAAAGGGAAAGTGCAGCTGAGATTACAGATTGACAACACATGGGTGTTGAAGGAGGTCATGCATGTTCCAATTCTGAAGCAGAGTTTGATTTCTGTAGGAAGGTTGGGTGATGAGGGATGCACAATAACCCTCACAGCGGATTCTTGGAAGGTTACCAAGGGAGCACTTGTTTTGGCAAGAGGTAAGAAAGTAGGTACTCTTTATCTATCTACTTGTATTACTGATTCTACTTCTGGTATAGATTCAAAGATGTGGTCTAATAGGCAGGGTCACATGAATAAGAAGGGAATGGAAGTTCTTCACTCAAAAGGTATGTGTTCAAATTCAGAAGGCATGGATAGAATTCATTGCAGGAAAAGGAAATTTGAGGCTTTTGACAAGAACAGGGATGTCTTGGTGTTTATGGAGGAGATGAAGGCCAGAGAACAGTTACAAGCAGTAAATAAATCTGAGCAGGGTAGCATGGATAGAGATTTGATCCAAGAAGAGCTCGCGGATGAAGAATTCATCACTCACGAGAACACACAGGCACCGGTGTCGGTTACTTGGAACCGACGTCGGTCAGTCAGACACCGACTTCAGTCTTGTGCAGACCAGCAGGGTCAGTAGGTCGGGCAGGAGAAGTTCGACGTCGGTCATCAGGACCGACGTCGACAGGGGGGACATCGACGTCGGCCAGGGGTAATGACGTCGGCAGTCAGGATCAGTGCAGGGAACCGACGACGGTCGGGTGCAGACTGGGAGTTGGCTGAGATCGGTCACTGGAACGGATGTTGGGTGGATCTATGAGTCTCAAACACCCATACAGAGGTTAGAAAATGTATGTGAACCTCATATTCATTGTTCACCTTCTTTATATTGCTTAATGTTAGTCATGAACTAGGAAGATGGAGGAAGCAATGCAAGTAGAATCCAGAAACAGTGGGAGCTTGACATGGATGAGGAGTGTGAGTCCTTGGAGTAAAGCCAAACAGGTACTTGTTGGTGGAGTTGTCAGCTGGATAGAGGGATGGATTCCCATTTTAGAGGAGAGAGTGGATGGACATCTGAGACAGAAGGCTATGGTATATGGTCTTGAGTTAGCTGCAGGGCAATGGAGGTTTGACCATTATTTTTTATCTTTACCAGGTTGGATAATATTAGCTACATTATCCTGTTACTGTATTGTGTTACTTTTTTCAGGGTTGCATATACAGGGAGTTTTCTGAGCTAAGGGTAAAGTTGGTTCAGAAGTATGTCATGAAGAATTTAGGAGCAACAAAATTCTTGTGGCATAGGTGACAGGTATAGCATCACAGGTTTGCGTGGTGGTTGGTCTTCAAGGGTGATTTTGAAGAGGAATACAGGGCTTAAGGAACAAAATAGATGGTGTACAAGTACAGGTACAGGTACAAGTTGCAGCTGTTTATCTCCAAGTGGGAGATTGTTAAGGTGTGGAGCTAAAAGCTTCAACTGTTTGCACACACATGAAGAGGATGCTGAAGAACCAGAGCCACCGGCGTCGACAATATGATCGACGTTGGTCAGATGCAGTGGAGAAGGAGATCAGCGATGGTAGAGAGTCAGCCGACGTCAGCAGCACTAGACAAGCAGGGATCGGCATCGGTCACCTGTGCGGTCCAAAACTACTATTTACGAACAGTCAGTTAGTTAAACCGAGTGTTTGCATGCTAAGGGGCTATTTTAAGTCGCGAGCTGTGTGTCTAATTTTAGTAGTTAGATGTCTATTTTTGTAACCATGGGATTCTATTTAAAGACCCATGAGGCATGTATTGTAATTATCATATTGATCAAGTAAGAGCATTGAAGCAAGCAAGGTCAAGGAGATCTACAGGTGTAAGGTCAAGGAGATCAGCTGAAGCATTCAAGGAGGGATTGTAACTCAGGTTATAGAGTTGGTTTTGTGTTGAGCAAGAGAGAGAGGGAAGAAGGTCTTTGGGTGTGGCAAGCCTTTGAGGTGGAGGAAGAAGTGGCATCTTCCTTATTTGTATTTTCTTCTAGTATTATCTAATACAAGAGTGTGTATTGTCTCTCAAGTTCTTTGCTGTCTCATGTTTCTAGTTTCTTAATCATTCTGGTATAATTTTCATGTTCAATTGCTCATATATAAGTAATCAATTGTGCTACCATTGGATAAGGGGCCTCCTATCAATTTTCAGTGCAACCAGTCTCTTAGACTTTCCAAAGATGTCAAAGCTAGGAAAGGAATGACTAAATAAAGAGGTGCCACATCACCAATTTTTAGTATGACCAAAATCCATAAAAAACCCAACCAAATGAAGAGATAACATGTTTATAGTTTTCAATGTCACTAGTCACCTGGACCTCTCATAAATGTTAGGCCCTAAAAGAGTTAGGCCAAATTAAGAGATGAAATATTTCCACTTATTAGCGTGGTGAGTCCCCAAATCTTCTTAGATATGTCAGAGCTCAAGAGAACTCAATCGAATGAAGAGGCATTGCATTAACTAATATGTCTATGAACTCATTACCACCATAGCCCTCACACAACTTATAATGAATTAAAAATGAAATTATAAGGTTTATAAAAACATGCCCCATCCCTAGAAAACACATCACCCAATCAAAGAGAATGATATAGATTACTGATCCATATTTGCATGCCATAGGGACCCACGTATTTACTCACTTTTTTGGGATAAAAACATATCACACACTAAATAAAATAGACTATAATCCATGCTTAATTTTTTAGATTACTTCAATTTTATTGGATGATGCAAGTATTTTTCCTTTTATTAATCTACAATATAACAACTTCCCTAGAAAATTAGTCACGTCACCCTATATTAACCAATAGAAATACAATAAACAATTTTATTTTGTATTTATTAAAATCCAAATATTTCAAACCTATTGTTAAAATTAAAAACTTCTCAACTTTCATTGGTTGAACATTATCCTATGAAAATTATTAGTTTGAACTGATTACAATAGATACCTGCTATACAGGTACTAATAAAGAAAAACTAATAATTATTATAGAAGTATTATATTGTAGTACAACTTATACCTAATAATTTATAAGATTAATCACAATATATTATACAAGATACAAAATAATTATTCACCTATTCATAATAATTAGTCAAATTTATTATCTTAAAATTTTATATAGTCCCATTTATCATGATTACCATATAATTGTCTGGAATAAAGTAAAGAGACATTATTACGTCATATCACTATGCATCCATTTAAATCCCTCCAAAGCATATTTTTGTAGGACAAGGGGGACCTTAAAATTATTATTTTTACCATTTAAATACCTTAAAACTATAATTTTGTAGGAAATTTAGAAGGTAAGTTAATTATAATGGGTTAGTACAGGCTTTCAACTATTCATATTCATATGACAATTATATAACATGGCTAAGTATGGAAAGGAAACATCTCTTTCCTATGCAAGACATAATTATATGGTAATTATGAATGATATAAAGTTTGAAAGTAATAGAAATAAAAGATATGATGAGTTAGGTGTTATGTTTTATCCTGAAAACAAGTTTTATAAATGAAGTTGTTAGTAATAGGTTCAAGTGATATTCAATATTATGTTCAGTTAGGGGTAAGGGATAGAGAATATATAAATTTTATTGGATTATTATAAGAGTATCTTATATATTATTAGTTGAATTCTACCAGATTCATCTCATTATTATTCACCATCTTGAGAATGTAGTTTTGGTACTAAAACAAGGTATTACACAAGTAATAGGCAGTGATTTCTCGTATGCTTAAGTCTCTCACTGACTCATAACTTCCATCAACATGGTGGTATTCAATATGTTCATTCAAATTATACTAATTAGGGGGACCAACAAGTGAAATTCCATCGCATGACCTTTACTATTTTACCTTTTGGGTAAGATTCTATGGAGGAAGAAAACAAAGATAAGAAAAATGATGTTAGAAGCCTATACCTGATTTCATGGATTCATCTACTAGAAGTGGTTGGAAAACTAGTGTGACAAACTAGATAAGCCTATACCTTTGGCACCTTAAATTCGCTCCCATGACCCCTAATATTTTACCTTCTAAGAAATATCATATGGAGGAAGAAAAATAAAGATAAGGAAAATGATGTTTAAAAGCCTATTCATGATTCCATGGATCTATCTACTAGAAGTGGTTGGGAGGCTGGGGTGACAAGCCAGATGATCCTCTACCTTTATCGACTGATGAAGTTATTATTTTACTATGGTTGAGTATATTTATTTCATCCCATTTGGTTTATTAAATTCATCTCATTGCTAGGTCCCAATTTGTCATTCGACCATAAACACCTATAAATTTTATAGCCCAGTTTTGATGGGCTCAACTAAGGAAGGGAAAAAATATATAGATAGTCAGTTGATAGAATTTGGGTAGGTTTGGTTAGAAAACCTCTCTAGGTTAGGATATGGTGATAATCATAACCAAAACTAGTGTGGCTAAAACCCAAAGGAAGTCTAGTTCATCTCCCCATCTATATAGAGTGTAGAGGGCCCAACCCAACTGATTTGGGCTTAGATGTAGTTAGGACTAATACTAGATAAAGATGTAGGAGCATTGGTCCTTACCATTCACCTGGGTTAAGAACCCAATCCTATTAACAATTTTTTTTATAAGTAGATATACATTAATAGGAGTTAATGACATGCACTCAATGCCCCATATATAGATGAGATAGGGGCCCTCAGGGAGTTTTCCCTCACTCTCCCTCCTCTTATTTTGTTAGCTTAGTGAGGAGATTTGGGTCGAGGTGAGGTCATCTCAACCACTATATAGAGAGATCTGGGGCCATACACACACACAAACACACATGACAATGGTCCCCTCTATATCCATATATAGAGAGGGGGGTTGAGATCCCCCTATCTATACTCAATCTATATCTATATATGATATGGGGTGAAAATGAAAATAAGATTTAGATTTAGATTAAGTCTAGATATGCCCCTCGTGTCTAGCTTTATAGAGTAGGAGTAGGCCATCACATTTTTCTACATCTATATAGATTCAACCCAACCCAACATAGCTATAGTCACCTTTTTTATTTCTATCATTTTTTAATGTTTATGCCTTGTTGCATTGGCATTAGACTGTTTATTATGTTCTCTTTGATTATTTTTTCTTTTTTGATTGAAAAGACATACTTTACTCTAATTGCTATTTTTAACTTCTTTTTTATAAATTAAGAGTTTAATTATTTTACGATCATGTAACCAATATGATATTTAGGAGTGTGATATCATCCACTCATTTTTATATGAATAAAGATATGAAACTTATATTATTAATATAAATACACTTATCAATCCAAAAAAAATTAATGAAATAAATAAAATGTAGGTCATAAAAACATTAAATCACTAAGTGTGTTGAGCAACAAAAAATTTGACATAAATAATTATGATTGTAATACAACAAAAGGGTTCCCCTAAAATCTTTTACCTTTGGTATAGTCTTTAAGTTATCTTTGTTTAATTAAGCCCATATATTAGATGAGTGTCTAAATAACCTCAGTGATGCCAAAGACAATAAACATAATAAATACTATGTGTAAATTTGTCTTTCTTTAGTGTAAGTTATTTAATTATAATTCCTCTTTCCTTTCTCTTTTTGAAGTGGATTTGGGAGAAAAATCAGAGTGAATTATTTGTTTATAAATTAAAAAATAACAATCAAGAACCTTATAAATACATATTTTATCCCTTAAATTAAAAAATTATATTTAGTTGATGCCCTTGGCCCAACATATGGTATACATAAGGTTTCTAGCATAAATAATATGTTATCACCTATAATGATTATTTTTGATAAAGGCATGTAAAGGGAAAAAAGGAATACAAGAGAGAATGAAAACTTTAAAGGATAAGTTATGTTGATTTCATGGTGATTTGAAGGTAATAATATAAATCATAATACATGACAAGATCTATCACAAAGTATCATGAGCTGACCCACCATGATCCCTATTTACTACTTAGGAAGTGCACTCATGAAGATTAATGTACCAATGAAACTTAAAATAGAAAATATCAATAAGAGAAATAATGTGTATACAAGGACAATCCACTAAGGGAGAGGAACCACTCATTATGCATGGAATAATGGTGAGGAAGGTACATGTAAATTAAAGCACTATTACTTATTTAAATAAGAGTGAGTAAATGTCACTTTAACAACTGAAATTTGAATAAAAGTAGTCATCACAAAAAATCAAATCAAATAAAAATATAATCAAATAAAGACACATAGGTGGACACCAAATATATGACTTAATCCTTAAGTAAAAGTACACCTTAATTTTCTTTGTATTTAGAACTACTTAATTTAATTACCTTAAAAAAGTGCCTTCCACATAATTTCAATTCCTAAAATAAAATTTATGATATGGAAATATCATAATCTATTAAAATGTATTTTTGTAATAATTTTGTGACACTTATATGGCTATGTGCACCCCTTAAATTGAAGTGCATAGTTACAAGCTCCACTCAAATTTGAACCCACATTAAGTATCTTGATTTAAAAATCCACTTAACACAAATAGATTAAATAACATAACTAATTATAGTTGTAAGAAAAAACTAATTGACATGATGAGATCACACCACAAGTGACTAATAAACCATATGTTTTAGAACCCTTTTGTGGTCAGAATTTAAGGTTAGGTTTAGAAAATTCAAAAGGTTGTGTCTTAGGTAGTTTGATGGATGACAAATACTATTTCCACCTAAAGATATTTACTGATGAATAATTTGGGCACATTTATATCATGTGGAATCTCATATGTTTATATATATATATATATATATATATATATATATATATATATATATATATATATATATATATATATGTAATATGATATATTTCACATCACTAATCATGAATCATATTTAATCCATAAGGTTAGAAAATGACTTGAATTCATGGTTAAAACCTTAAGATGCTTATGAAGAATTATCATTACTTGATTTACAGAGTATAAAATCATACATTCAAATGAAACTCACTAACTTTAGATGACAGTTATGAATTATATAGCACCTTAGTCTTGTACATTTGGAAAACTCAGAACTTGGTTGTTCTTATCAGTTTTAAACCTTTCTTACTTTCATAAGTCTCACATTTGCTCTATCTTGTGCCCCTTGGCCTATCTTTTGGTCTAACTAGTCTTATTTTGATGACCCAAATGTTATAACTTGACCATAATGCTTAAAATATGCTTATCTTATGCCCCTACAAGTTGTGAACTTGTACTTGTTTTCTAACTATCAGGACACAAACATCAATCCCAAACCTTTGCATCGATGCTAGTGTCTTGACCAAATGTAGGTGTCCAATGCTTCTAAATTCATCTAATTTTCAAATGAAATGTATCCTAATGGTTGGCCTACGTGATTTAATGTGAGATATTTACTAATAGGAGTGACATATATTCATAACCACTCCTTATTCATTCCTAACCTAGTAAAAACTAGGCATTTATACCAAAGATCATTTAAAGAACATTCAATTGAATAAAGCTTTGATATTTATTCCTATTTATATTTTAGTCATAGTAACTACACATATATGAGTATGAAGTATTGAAGGAGTAGCCAAAGAGCCTAATTTTATAAGTTACAAGCTAAGTCAATGTTGTACTTACTTTCCACATATTGAATCCTTGTGCACACACAAGCCAACACATTAGGGGATATCTACATTAGTCTAAGACCCTCTTCAGAGTAGTGTATATGTAGGGAACACCCATTGACAAAAAGGTATTTTTGGGTAGTTCAACACTATGAGCCCACTAACCCATTTTTTCCAAGGTCACTATGAAGATGAAAAACTAGGGGCTTACCATTTCATGAGTGGTAGTCCATGACCCAAATCTGAATGTACCAGAGTGAAGGCAAAGACAAACCTAGAAGAATCTAGGTGGTCACATATTTTTCTAGTAGGTATTCCATATAAGACACCTACATATGGTTTAAATATTAATATCAATGCTAATGTCTAAGGCTATCACTAGTGTCTATGATTCTAGAGGCACTCAATCCAAAATTTGGTGATTATTCTAGAATCCTCTTCTAGTCTACTTCTTGCCTATTTTAGATTCATAATTGTGTTAGAAAAAAAACCAACTACGTACATTGTTTCTTTGTCATTTCCATATCTAGCATATTTATAATTTTTATTTTTAGCCTATCTCAGTTTAATAAATTTAACATATATTGTATATGAGTTTAACATTTAATTAGCATGCTGTGGATCTGATTATCACCCTTGTGCATTGTCATTTCTATATTCTTAACCTTATATACCCAAATAGAATCCACTTCCAAATTTAGGGTTTAAACAATTCGTAAACTTGACCTCTAAACATAATTTTTTATAAGCAATTTTTTTTAGGTGCTTATCTCCTACCTTGTCCTAATTTTTGTGTTCTTTATCTCTCTCATCATGGATTATATCAATTGCTTTGATGACTATGATCATGAAACTTCCAACTCTCCCTAAAGGAAGGAATCAAAATTGATTACTCTTGTATTATTCTAAGTGCTAAAGCATATAATATCAAATATTTCAATGGTGTTAGTTACTATCCCTCTAATTATATCCATGATTCCACCATTTTGCAAAATAAGTTGATCCATATTAAGGAATATCATAAGCCTCTCCCTTTACCTTCTACACAAAAAATGGTTTCACATGGAAAAAGTGTTCCTTCATTTAATCCTAATAGTTTTTGCCAACTCCATATGGATATCATGGAAGATTTAAAAACTAATTATAAAGGGGATGTTCCTTCAAGCTTATTGATAAAAACCCCTCCTATTCCAACATTTCTAAACAATACCACATCGTCAAAGATGATGAATGTTTCTTACCTTCATTTGATATTGAATATTTTATAAAGGTTAACCAAGACATCATGGCCACTTTACAAAGTAATATTAAGCCATCAAGAAGAATAAAGCATTACAGACCTAAAGTGCAAAATCATAAAAAGATGCATTTTTAACAAAGGTTCCTACTATACCAAATGAGATACCTTTATAAAAGCTTCCTCAAGATCCAATTGTTATATCCTTACTAAAAGTGAATGAACCACATTATTATAATGTTCCAAACTATTCAAATTATATACCAAAAATACCAAATTCAAAGATCTAATACCACTACCAAAATATCCTAAATGTAAGGATCATGAACTTACACTTATTATCCATGATGATGATGATGATGATACTCATATGGCTAGATTAAAAAAGGTGATGGTTATAACCAATGATAACATCTATGATAAACACTAGTTCTCCCATGGAATATCTTATTTCTATGATGGCTACTATTGTACATCTTCAAAAATAAGTTTCTATACTTCAAATGCAAATGGATTTCCATAATAATAATGAAAATGTAAATCCATTCAACAATCAACCTCTTGCACAATGTAAACTTGAATATACTTATCCAAAAGATTTTGAACTACTAGATTTATCTCTCTTTTTTGAGTCATAAGGACCCATTCGACCACATGATTAATTATGTACATTCTTTTGATCAATGGATAAAATATGATAAACTATTACTAAAAGTATTCCATAGGAGAATTTTTGATGAGGCTCCTAATTAGTTCTATATCCTACCAAAAGGTTCCTTAAATAATTTTTCACAATTTTAAGATGCTTTCTTCATGGCTTTTAACATCCACAAGATGCTAAAACTTACATTATCATATTTACATAATTCTAAGAAATGTGATGATGAATTCCTTCAAGATTATACTATTCAATTCAAAATTCCATCATACAAGTTAGCATTTAGACTTTTAGATTTGGAATTATAATTTATTTTTAGTAGAGGGATTCTTTCCCCATTAAAGGAAATAACATTGCATAAAAAATATGAGTCATTTACCCATTTATATAATGATGTGCATAGATATGTTTCCTTCATAATTACTCTTCCAAAGGAACTTAACATACTTCCCTCAAAATACAAAAGTTTTATCCCTCACATAAAGGAAGAAGATAAAATACCTAAGGAGAATTATGAAAAAAAATGTGGCATTCCTAACCTTTATATTTATAGTTTGCAAATGTTACTTAAAATGGGGCCAATTAAAGTCCATGTCCTATGCAAGAATCCCAATGGGAACAACACAAAAAGATTTCACGTCACCAAGATCTAAAAATTACTTTATTCAAGAGTTGTGCTTAATTTTTTCATAACCACATTGATACTACGAAATTAGAAAACTATTGTAGTGAAAGATGTTTTTCACAACTTGGGTACCATGCTAAAGATATACATGATTAGGCATAAATTTTTTTTTTTATTGGGTTTATTTGTTATTACTATTGATTTTGGGGCTCGTTTTATCCTTGCAAAAATATGAGTCTTACCCCATACTTTGTTACACTAATTTACATTGGGAAGATTTTGGTTATATGAAATGGAAGCTCAAATTGATCCAAATGAGCAAAGTATTTCTTTTTCTCATGAATGAAATTAATACATATTAAAAATGATAACATTAGTTCTTATACTACACATGTAAAATGTGAGGAGGAACATGATATGCACCTCTTCAAATTATCCAATCACAATGAAAAAAATGACAAAGATTCAACTTAAGGTAGAAAAGCTTTACATATTCAAAATTACAAAAAAAAAAAACTTCAAAAAAACAAAAATATTTTCAACATAAACATATTCTATTGGCTCCTTAGCATCCATCTATTAGTTCTATTTGATGGATAGCATATTAGTTACTCTTACATACACATGTGTGTCACTTCTACTTGAGTGTGATACAGGCATACACAAATATATGATATATTTTTATTTCAGATGTTGGACCTTCCCTCTACTCATGTCATGTGGAAATTAGGGTAATCCACTTATTTGATCTTGATACACACACTGGATATCATTTTATGGTCTCTTTATTATCATGTTTGAGATATTATGTACTTACACATGCCTTTACCCATGAGTTTATATTATATTGGTACTTGATATGCTATGTACTTGATATTTTTTGCTAACACATTTAATCCATGGGATATTATGATATGTTTATGCTGGTTGCTTATGATTTCCTTTATACACTTCCTTGAGTGTCTTGCCTTTCTATTGTCTTACTTGTTCAAGTATTTGAATATGCTCCTTTGTTTACATTCCCTATGCCTATCTACACTTATTTGACATTTGAATATGTTATTGCTTATTGTATGGAAATTTTAAATATACCAGTCTTGATTTTGTGGACATTTGGATAAGTCATGTCCCTTTGATTGTGTGGCATTTGAACATGCCCCTTGTTTGTGGTCTCCTAGGACATTGTATGTTTGTTATCTATATGTTTCCATGATATTTATAATTCATCATATGAATTCATGTGATCACATTGTGTTATGAACTTCAATGATACATTTACCTAGACATGCTATTTAACATACTACATGGTTCCATTCATAAATTTACAATTATCTTATCCTTCTGAGGTGAGGTAACCACTAGTTTATATTCTTATCTCACCTCAAATGGGGTGGGACATATCAGTGGGGACATGTCATAGAGGTATGTTCTCCACATTTTTCATAATTTTTAGATTCAGTGGGGGCATGCTTTGGAAGCATGTTCTTCACACTTATTCAATATTTGGCATGCCTAGTTTCAGTGAGGGCATGTTTTGGAAATATGTCCTTTACATTAGAACTTATATCAATTTTCATATTTATCCATACATAGTGGGGAAATGGTATGGTAACATACTACCCAAACTTGTGAAAAATTACAAGTTGGCTAATGCACATAGGCATATGATTCAGATTCATAGTTGTTGCAGAATTCTATACATTGGTACCATTTTTATACATAGTTTTAGAATGAGACATATATAAGGTGAATATGCTATGAAATGTGTGCCTGATATTTCAAAATACAAATTAGTTTCATATTTTAAAAATATTCTATGGAATATCATCACCTACCAGGTTAGACTATTATGGACTGTATTGAGCCAATCTAATACAATATTTGATTCTCTTTTGGTATGGTTGAGGTGATTAAATCACTCAATATTTCCAAATTTATAGGTTAGACTTAATTACATCATCCAAACTCACTAAATATATGGCATGAGTTGAATTTGTTCATTCATGCTTATCAGCTTATAAGTATGATTGGGTTACATGGTTGAGCTAATCTCAACTGCCAGGGGGAAACCCACTTTTTCTCCAAGGTTGGGGGCATGTGCCCTCCAATATCTCTATATATCCTTAGATATATGCACTTTATAGATTCATATATTTGTTCTAGCCTTATTTTTAGTGATTCATAATGATACATATTTTAAAATCAAGTTGCCAATAAGAAAGGTGGTTACATTGATACATAGGTGTAATCCTAAACTTGGCTCTTGGAATTTTAATATTTTCAATGCTTTCAACTTTAGATAATATGCACTAATTATATACTATAACATGATATTTTTTCCAGGTCAATCACTAGTAAATCACTCAGGTAGGTTAATGCAAAGGCAAGGTGTGTTATACACACCCATGTATGCATTTTTATCTTTTAAAATAGTAATTTCATTACTAAATTAAGGGGGGAAGTGTATAAGATATTTATGAATAATATAACACCTTAGTCTTGTACATTTGGAAAAATCATACCTTGGTTGTTCCTATCAGTTATAGACCTTTTATGCTTTCAAAAATATATCATCTTCTCTATCTTGTGCCCCTTGGCCTGTCTCTTGGTCAGAATAGTTTTATGTTTATGAATCAGACCTTCTATCTTTCTTAGAATGCTTAAAATATGCTTATCTTATGCCTCTACAAAATCTAATTTTGTACCTATTTTATTATTGCTAAGACACAATAAATAATCCTAAACCCTACATTGATTCTAGTGTCCTAACTTGATTTAAGTGTCTAGTGCCCTAAAGTCATCTAATTTACAAATGAAATGTATCCTAATGGTTAGCCTAATTAATTTAATGAGAGATATTTACCGATTGGAGTGGTATATATTCATAATCATTCCTCATTTATTTCTAACCTAGCACAAACCATGCATTCACACCAAAGAGAATTCAATTAAGAAAAGCTTCCATAATTATTCCTATTTCCATATCAATTATAGGGATTGCACATCTACAAATATCAAGTACTGAAGGAGTAGCCCAAGAGCTTGATTTTCCAAGTTACAAGCTAGGTCACTATAGTAATTGATTTCCACATATTACATCCTTATTCACATATAATTCAACACATTAGAGGGGAAATAAATCAGTATGATGCCCTCTTCAGAGTAGTGGCTATGTAGGCAACACCCATTGAAAGAAGAGTCTTGGGGGTTAGCTCAACATCAAGAGCCTACTAACCCAATTTTCCCAAATTCACTATAAAAATGAAGAACTAGGGGTTTTCAATTTCATGAGGAGTGACATTTCATGACCTAGATATGAATGAAAAAAAAGTTAAGGCAAAGACAAACCTAAAATCATCTAGATGGTCTTATCCTTTTCTAATAGCTATTCTGTATAAGACACCTACGTCTAGTTTAGATAATAAGATCGATGATAACTTCCAAGATTAAAGGTAGTATACATAGATCTAGAAGTACTCAATCCATAACTTGGTGATTGTTCTATAATCCTCTTCCCATCTACTTATTGATTTTTCTAGACATAAAACCATGTTAGCATCAAAACAAACTAATTACATTATTTCTTTATCATTTTCATATCTAAAATAGTTGTACTTTCTATTTTTAGCCTATCTTAGTTTAATAAATTCAAGATATGTTGTATTTGATTTTAGCATTTAAATGGCCTACTATAAATCTAATTATCACCCTTGTGAATTTTAATTTATATATTATTAACCATATCTACCCAAGTAGGATCCACATTTAAATTGAGGGTTAAACACTAACAATCTTTAGAATTAAAAATTAAAGGAAAGAAAAGAAAACTTTTTGTATATAAAAATATCTTCCAATTTAAATTAGAACCTCCTAATTAACTATAAAAATTTAATTTTTAATTAAAAATAATATTAATTTTGAAACTCATAATTAATTCACATGATATATATAATGTCATAAATAAATGAACACTTTTAAAGACACCTGAGAACCATGAATTTGCAATATTTTAAACTTGAATGAAGTTAAAGATAACATATATTCATGTAACATACTCACTATAATATGCATGGATGAAATATGAGTGCCCAATATTTGAGTGTGAGACATAATTGAATTGGAACAGTAGTCTTGGACATGGTCAAAAAATTATATCATACAACTAGGAGTGACAGGGTAGAGATATTAAGGACTAGTTATAACACAAAAATAAAAAATCCACAATTCATCTAACTATACTAATTG
This sequence comes from Torreya grandis, assembly GCA_037957365.1. NCBI lineage: Eukaryota > Viridiplantae > Streptophyta > Pinopsida > Cupressales > Taxaceae > Torreya > Torreya grandis. Next base: position 2,681,893 of record JARHVA010000818.1, on the reverse strand, counting down.
TTGTGCATTAATCATAATTTGATTGGTGATTAGCTATATTATATAGGCATATATATATTTTTAAATGTGTTGTGGTAGAAAACACATGGACACATACAAGATTCATGAATTATTTGACATAATCCCTCAAGGAATTAAAACACATGGAGGCATGCAAATTGTTTAAGAGAATGACTTGAAGATTATTATGGAATTTCTTGATTAACCTTGGATAGCTTACAAAGTTTCCCCCAAAATCACACATGTTTTCCTCACAACAAGAACAAAAAACACATATTGAGACCTAGATCAAAGGAACTAAAAAAAATCCATATTTAGTTTGAATTTGATATGTTTGAGGAAAGTTCTAAATGAATAGGGTTGCTAGGAAAATAATTTATAACTACATGGCTTCAATAGAGACAAAGGTTTGCATCTTTGATAAAAAATATCCAAAATTTAATAAAATTCATTTCAAACCAGAAGAAAATAATTGAATCAGTTAAAAAACTAATTTCACTAGAAAGAATCCTCTTTCATCTCTCTCAAAAATTCCATGAACAAAAGATGGAAATTGAATCTCATGAAATACACATTACATAGTTGTCAAAATAATTTCATAACAATAAAAAACTAGTGAGTCCCATTAAGATAACATTGTAGACCTAGTGCTCTTCATATTTTATCTCTATCCCAAAAAGATACATCCAAGGTTATTTAAATTCTTCAAGTAGACATTTCAACTAGATTGTATTACTTGAAATATATTTATTGTAAAATAGAATTAGTTGATACCACATAGGGCAAATTTTCTAAAGGAAACCACAATTTGAAGAAAAATCTTATTTTGGATGTAATAATTCAAGGAAAAATTGAATAAGAGAAAAAAAGGTAGAAGCAATTAAATTTAAGGATTAGATTCCCAAAGAAACAGAACAACCCATTTGAATCTTCAAAGAAAATTTTGAACTAACACTTTAAAACAAAATGATATTTTTATTGAGAGGTTGGTTTACCCATAATGACTCTCTTGATATTATTATAAAAAATATTTATTTTTATATTTTCCTCTAACATCATCACATTATGACATTTTTGATGTTTTCAATCCACTCTTTACATACTTACAACAAAAACTAACAAAATTCTTAGCTCTTAGCAACACTATTCATCTTGGAGACTCTAATGCATGAATTAGTTGTATGTAGTATATAGAGCATGCCATTCATTCAGATCCATTGATGACTAAAGTAATTTCAAGGTGATGTTTTACATCAAAATTCATCTATTAGATAAACCATTTTGTATGTAAAAACCTTCATTAACTTGGGACATTTAGATTATTTTTTCATCCTCAAAAACACTAGTCCTTTTCTGTATTAGAGTGGACCTACATGCTTTACTTTCACTAGTGGATATTTTTTTTATGGACTTTTTTTTTAGTTACCTATTAAAAACAATACAAGTAATTCATGGATACATTGTGCCTCTTCCCCTCACTAACCATGTTGTTTTATATTTTTAGGTTCCTCCTATTTTCTCTCCTACCAATCCTTGTCCTACTTGACTTTCCTAATCTACCACTAGATCCATTTTTACCACTATATTGATAATAAATGCATGAAATTACTCATAAAAAGTCTCATATCAATAAATGATACTCAATATCCAATTGCGTGATTTATCCACTTTACTTTAGACATTTGGTCTTTTTCACTAAACACTTTCCCATTCCATCCAAACTTCTCATCCTCATATAAATGGCCATTATCCTCATAATTCTTGGTATGAATCAGATTGTAAAAATTTTCATAGCATAAAAAAAAATACAATGATTCATATACCCTTTAATTAAAATAAAATAAGAGAATACATAGAAGCATCCTCAATAAGAAAAATAAGAACTATCTCCCAAATAAGTGTTGACATAAACTCTACATCAAGTTGTGAGTTCACAGTTCGATGTTTTAGACAATGTTGATATATATAAGGAGAATATATTTTAAGAAAATATAACATACATTTTAATTAATTAATCATAAATAAGAAGAACACTGATAACACATATTACATATAACAATGTGTGATTTAATTATAATTAATGTATGAAGCACACACACACACACACACACACACACACACACATATGCATGCATGCATGTGTGTGTGTGTGTGTGTGTGTGTGTGTATCAGTTCAAGATATCATGATATTATTCCTAAAACTTCATTATTAATATTAAATACAATATAACATCTTAGCAAACACATCTCTTCCTCATGGCTATACATTATGTTCTTCTCTTTGAGATGTCATCAAGTAAAATTGATACCATGAATGATGTCTATAGTTTTTTGATGGTGTAATATGATCATAAAATTCTATGGTTTTACCTTTATGCTCAATATTCCAATGAATAATCCCAAAAAAATCATACTCAGACTTAAAATTTGTCTTTTCCTTGAGACGACCAAAAATGAATAATTCCACACACATGAACTTTTATCTGGATATATAAATTATTGATTCTTTGCAGTCAATTTAGTCTTAAAATATTTCCATTTTGTGAGGTATCAATTTTAACTCTATACTTTATTATCTAACAAAATGTTCTTGTATATCAAGTTTGTAATGTCTTGTGGTGGGGAATGACTAGAAATAGAATTGTAAATAGACTTAATTTCCTTGGAAACTTGTTCTAATTTTTACATAAATTGGCTGATTAGTCTACTAGATTCCTTGAGGTTTTTGATGAGTTGATCCCATTTTTATTGTTTAGCATGGGATTGATCCCCCAAGTATAAAAACTATTTTATTTATACTATGGTACGGTCCTTAACGATGTTGTATTGTGAAGCAACTTGATTTAATTTCTCCTCTAAAGTATATAGAGCTTTCTTTTCCACTTTTATTTCCACTACCATTGTAGAGTGAATGTAAAGTAGGTAACAAAATTTGAAATTTTTTTCCAAAAAGAATAAATATGTGTCTTGACTGTATTTCAATTTTGGGCATTCTATACCAATGGCTTTGTGTTTTATTGAAACTTGATTTCTTCCAAAATAGTTTCTCAGATGGTTTACTTCTCCACCTATGATATTGATTAATGTTTGATCAAACTTTAAAATTTCTATTGAAGGTGTTGTTCCAACGACCACTTTGGGTTAGCATCATATTGAGGTTGTGCCTTAGAGATACTTTATATATCCTTTTTAATGGATTCTTCCAGAATAACACAATGCCATAACCAACATTGATTTGCACTTTCTTGAAGAATGGTGCCCAAATGTCATTTTTTTACTGGAGATACTTTCTAGAGGTGAATGTTGGTTCATTTTAGTGTGGGATATATCATGCCTTTTTCCAAATGCATGGTGCTAATATTTTATCATTTGGCTAATATGGTCTTGATTTTTTTCATTTAGTCCTATGGGGTGAGAATTAATGTGATGATAGTGGATTGAGATGTAGTTGGAGTTGTAGTTTGGTATTGGGGGAGGGGATGTGAAATGAGTTTTTATGGGGGGATAGATGGTGAAGTGTGGGATGCTACCCTTACTATGACTTATTTGACATATTATTTTTATTTTGATTGTTTTATGGCTTATATGACCACTTTATTCTTGTTTGCTTCTAATTTTTATACATCTTCTGCTGCCTCTTTCCACTTGTATGATTTTTTTTTAAAATTTTTCAACTTCTACTCTTCAAATTTTTATTTTTGTTTTCTTTCTTTTTTAATTTTCCACATGCTGATTTTCATTTTTGGCCTCTGGTATGTTTTTTTTTTTTTTTTTAAACTTCTCCTTTTCAAATTTTTATATTTATTTTCTTTCTTTTTCAATTTTGTCTTTTTATATTTTTATACTTTTCCAAATTTTTGGCCTTTAATATCTCCTCAACTTTTTGCCTTGCCGTGACCTTTTGTTTTTTCTCATATTCTTTTTTTATTACTTCTTCTATTCTTATTCTTCCTTTCTTATGCTTTCTATTTATTTTTACTTTTCTTCATGTTCTTGTTTCTACTATTTTTCTTTTGCTTGTTGCATTTGCTCTACCTATAATCTTTTCATTTCTATAGTGTCACAGTTTCTTCCTATTGTCCTTTGGCCAACGTTATGGCCATGAATGTCTTTGGTGTTTTTATTATTTTAATTTATTTTTATTTTTATTCTTATTTTTCTAATTTTTATATTATTTCTTATTCTTATTTATAGAGCCTACATGGTTTCTACCTAACCTCATGGTTTTTCTTCTTCTTCTTCTATGAAGGTATCTGACATTTCTTCAATAATTAGAGCTAATTGAGGAACACTGAAATGTAATATTTTTCCTTTCCCCCTATATTTTAGGTTAGTAAAACATGAATGGTTTTATTTTAAATGCATTTATTTACTTTTTATGCTCCTCTTTTGTGACACACCACTATTTATTTCCGCTATGTCTGTACCTACTTATTATTTACCCTTGGCTGATGGGGACAATTGGATGCCCTAAATTTGTTTTTTGGTAAGTACATGTCCTATTTTTTATGAGCATACCTAGAATTAGAATCGGGTTTTATGGATTTCAAAACTAATAATGTTTGGGTTGGGTACCTTTGCTTGTTTTAGAGACTCCTCTTCTTCTTCTACATTAATGCTGCCTTGTGGTTTTCCCTATGTCTCTACTAAAAGTTATTGAAAGGTGAAATTAATATTGGGTGGTATGGGATATCCAAAGACGTAGGGGAATGAATTGATGACATAGATGGCTTGGTCAATTTTTTCATCTAAGAATTCATACATGGATGGAGGGATGATATTGGAATATGGCTCAAAGGGATAAACATAATTAAAATCAATGGTTATGGCAAAGATTAATTCATTAGAATGTTATCAACAACAACATAAATATAGGATCTAGAAATGAATGTGTTCTTTAGACTATTTGACCATCTTAACAAGGTTAATTTTTAGATTTCTATGTTAGTGGCATCAATATGGATCTTAGTTTTTTATCTTATTGGCTTATATAGAGCCCATTAGACTTGACCCTCTACCCAAGGACTACATTTTTATAATACATCACTAAGAATTTGAGTAAGGATACATAACAAAATTCATGTTCAACCCTTTTAATTTTGTCAACATTGGCATTAAACTAATCCAAATTTTTTTAACAAAGATTGTCTTTGGTATTTGAGGAAATAGTATCAAATGCAACCATTTTACTTTTTGAGCTCATCACATCCTATCTATTGGTGAAATAAACCTTCCATGCAACTACCTTGAACATGTACATAAGTACTATATTTTTGATAGGATTTATTATGATACCCCTTTTGTTTTGTATGGCCCTTAGGCATTGGGAAACATCCTTCCTTTTGATAGACCTTTTCTTATCATACTTATGGATGATGTGTCCCTCATTCATTAGCCTCGTCACTATCTCAATGTAGTTTACAATAATGTGATGTGGTTTCTCCAAGAACAAAATTTAATTATGAAGGAGGCTTATTAGTATTAGATGGTGTGGTAAACAAAGTATAAATATGGAAATTTTGTCTAAACATTAAGTTTCATCCTTGGAATGGAGTGTGTTTGAGTGGTTCATTCCCATGTATTGGTATTTGCATTCTAATGAATAAGATCATTTCGATCTACCTCCATTATTGTGTAATCAATTCAAGAAATATTGTCATAGATGTATTTTAATGTATCATATTAGAACCCCACTAGGTTTAACTCAAATAATAGGTTTTCTAAAACTTTACTTTAATAATCGAATCACATTATTCACAAAATATTAGTTAATTTATCTTTAACAAAATACATCTTTCATAATAAATCAATTATGATTCATTTAGATAATGATCAAATTAACAAAGTTAATAGTATTACAAATATAGTCCATCACAAATGTATAATTGTTGAATAATAACAACTCAACCAACTACTAAAAGTTAATACATTAATATTATATAATAAGAGCATCCAAACTAATATTTATCAAGTACAATAATACAATGTTTTTACATCAGAGTGTATATAAATAAATACAATGTTCCACAAAACCAACAGGTGTCTATAGATTTTTTATATGTAAATAAATTAAAATCATGAGTATAAGTCTCTATTGGCTGACTACTATAGGAAAGGGAGAACATCATCATAGTGATTTTCGACACCAACCACAGACCATAGATCCCCTACACAATGCCCAACTAAGGAATGGCCATCCATTCATGGATGAGGAAATCATAATGGTGTAGGTATCGAGAAGTCAACTAAAACTTGTGTGTTGTAAGATTTTAACTACATGAAACATATCATAAATAATTTTTTTCTAATATGACATCATGCATACACACATATAATCAAATAGGTGAAATGATAATTTTTAAGTATAAAAATTACTTTAGGCAAAATTTTCATATAGTTTAATGATCCATTAGATCAATCATAATCACACACACACTCAATCAGATATCATATATTCTAAGTATTAAAGACTCTAACTATATGCATGAGAATCCATCTCATGATAATATTCATTAGTGTCATTAATACTAGATTTCCAATAATCCATATACAAGAAGTCCATGGATTTCTCATACACATTAATATTTAATACCATAGTAATTAAATATAAGAAATATATAAATAACCTCATGTTAAATAATAACAACTTATTATCATAAATATATTTCCTAAGTTCAAATACATCCAATGTCCATTTTCCATTTAGGCAATAATGAATATATAATTATTTTATAACAATCATCATAGTATCTAAGAATTTACCATTTCTTAACAAACATCCCATTTTCATAATCATTATAATTAAATAAATACAATTTAGGAATTTCACAATAAATCCTAACCTAACCAACACATAATAATATATACACCTTTATTTATTCTAATAAGCAATTTATCAATTTTCTCACAATTTAAAACTAAACAACATATTATAAATTAATGATATAACCCTAGTTTACATATGAATAAATCTATTCACTATAAACAAATATCTATTCACATATCAAATTATCCGCATAAACATATATATTAAATATGTCCACTTATATCTATATACATTTAAAAATCTTTGCCATTGATTTCAAAATGGCATAATATATACATATACATGGTCACACACACACACACACACACACACACACACACACACACACACACACACACACACACACACACACACACACACACACACACACACACATTCTTATATGTGTAATCATAATTGATATATATATATATATATATATATATATATATATATATATATATATATATATATATATATATATATATATGAACTATTCATAAAGAATCTCGTTGTCTTTATACAATGAACTATTCATAAAGAATCTCTTTGTCTTTATGTATAATTCATAATTAAATATATATGTTCATATTATAAATACCCTACTTAAGGAATTTAAATTCATATTTAAAAAAATATAAATCATATTAACTCAGACAACATTCAAAACCCGTATTAAATGCATTAAACACAACACTTAATATAAAATAGTCTGTTATGTACCATATGTTGGGTGTAATATAATGAAGTCATTAAACAAATGTTTAACCCCCTAAATTAAACACCTAAGACCCCAAACAAATCAACTTCAAACTTTTTTAAAATGTTAAAACTAAGTTTGAACCATACTTCTATTATAGTCTGACAAGTATAAATCAACATTCATTTATCCATATCACACACAATCAATTTATATAAACTAGTCCAACTGATAAACTATAGTCCATATCCATATTCACATATGTGTATATGTTTTAAAAGAAATAGACAATTAGTACTTTTTAAGAATCTTATCATAGATAATACCCAATCAAACCATATAAGATAACTACAATTTATTTTTTGACTCAGTTTGTTATGTATACCCAGCCTGAGTATATACAATAAACAAATAATCATTTATAAAGAGTCCAACACATCCTTCTTAATACATAATTGACCTTTAATAATATAAACATAGTTAAGATACAATGTTTATACTCAAACATCACAAAGTCCTCTTACCACAGTCAATTTTTATGATATAACATAATCATCTATAGAATTGTATATAAAATCGACTAGAATAATGTATTCCTAAACAACCATAATTTATATATATGCAATCAAATATCTAACCTAGCTTTATCTTATAATAACTCTCAGCTATTTATATTGACTCATAATTTTAATGAATATAAAACCCATGTATATATGTTATTATACATCCAACACCAAAACAAACTAAAGCATGAATTATTACAATTGACATTACTAACTAATAGTCAACATATAATAATTTACACATAGTTAACACAAAACTATATATACTTAGTCGACATACACCTAGTAAATTACTATATTTCAATAAACCAAGATCTATACAGTCAACTAATGATTATGAGAAGACCCTAGTTTGAACCCTAATAAAAAACATTGTGTTTAATACATTAATTAACACCCAACCATTTATCTAAAACACATAATGACATAAAACCATTTAGTTTCAAAGAAACAACACAATGAATAACTCACAACTAAGTATGTTTAATGAAAATCCTAGTTTGTAAATCCTTAACCCAATCCATATATGAAATAAATAAATTGTCATTTTAATATACAACAATGCTAAGTAACATAGTCAAATTTTAAACATTTGAAAACCCTATTTCAAACTTCTACCAAAATAATGTCTCCAAAATTTTACAAACACATGTCTTTTGACAAAAACAAACACTCAGTCATGTAATTTAATACACAAAGGTTTTGTTTTCAACTCATAATCCCTAAATTTATATACTCAGGCTATATTCTAATCAAATTATGGATTCAATTTTTTGGAGGGATTCCTCCTTCCAAAGGTTCAAATCCTTGATCCCTCTAGGGTTCTAAAATAAAAAACAACCATTTATTTTTAAAACCCTATACACATTTCATACATTCACTATATAAACTGATTATAGATTTTTAGGGAAAATAAAAAAAATAATTCCTACCTCATAATGCCCCAAAGTATACTTTATCCTTGGTTTGTAAATAATCCTCCTTTTTTCTTTTTCCTCTGTTAACCCAACTGCTATCCAAAAATCAAAAACTTTATTCTCTTTTAACTTTTTTCCTCTCTGCATGCATTTTGAAAACCCCTAATATCATGGTGAGCCATTTTCCATCACTACAAGAAAGACTCACCATCAAACCAAATTTTTTTGGCATGACTTCATTATCTCCTAGATCGACCATTGAACAAATAAACTTCTCCATTATTTCCTCCAACTCACAGTCAAACCCTCACCATCATAGTTTGCATGGTTTGAATGACCAAACCACAAAACCAAATGATGCTTCTAGAATTAAGGTTGATGTAATAAACCAATTAAAATAATAATTATGTTTTAATAAAAATAGCTCAAATGCTTATTCCCACTTAATCATAACATAATGAAAGCTAAATATTAATCAAAACATTTAAACAACCAACACCACATACCTAGGTAACCATTTGATACTTAAGAGCTAAGTCATCCTAGGTACCTTAGGTCTAGGTTACATTAAGTTTTAAAAAAATCCTTTTATATAAATAGATTACAATTTAATTCATTGCCATGCATATGTACATGAATGTTCTAACAATGATTTTTATTGAATGCTTGAAGGTATCCACCCTTAAGTGTTACACAGTCAGTCAAAAGCAAGGTTATCAAAAAAAATATACCACTATCATATTTATATAATGAAAACACATCATAACACATAAAATAATAATAATTTTAATGAAATTTATTAGCATCAAAACATGAATCTAAACCCTATTAATACAACTACGCATGAATAAATCAAACACCTTAAAATTAAAGCAAATATGTATTTATTGTTATATGTGGTGTGTGTTGGGTTCGTTATCAAATCTCAACTCCTCCAACATTTTCATCTATAGTATCCTCTCTAATGATATTTTACCTCCATATCTGACTTGAGATTAGAATTTATCTGGTATCCACCTCATAAATGCAATCGGTAGTTAGCTCGTAACCTTAATAATCAATAAAAATGTCGCTAAAGTAAAATAATATTGACTAAGCATAATCCACATGCATATGAAACTAATATAAATCTAACCAATCAAGTGATGAGTCACATAAAATAATCATTATATGTCTATCCATATATCAACATAATGAACATAGTTTTCTACAATAGTAATTAAACAACATTAACCCCATATTATCTGTTTAATAAGTAAATTAAGTTTAGTGAGGAAATTGGGATGGAACATGTCCTAAAGGTGTCCCACACTATATGTAATGGATGAAAAGGCTCTAATGGGCTCTGATTTTAAGGCTTTCAATGTGACTATTGGTGTAGGATTTTTCCTGCTTACAATTTTACCTACATAGTTGTTAGTCAGCTTGCGTAGGGTTTTTAAGGTCATTAGGAAAAAATACACTTAATATATTTCATAATAGTGAGTTGAGTTATTGCATCTTTGGTGACCTAATTTATCACTATATAATGTACCTCCTTTTTAATTTTTAGTTAATCAATGAATGAATCTTTTGATGTATTTAATACAACTTTTGTTTTGGTGATTTTGCTCTCACCCACTCTTAGGATTTTCATGCAATATTGGATCTTCTAAGATCTTAGAGCAATCAAACATGGTATTAGAGTTGATATAACATCTATTTTTCCATTTCTAAAATCTTTGGTGAGATATTTTTTGCATGTATTATTGTTGGCTTTTTAATTTTTAATTTTTTCAACGGTTTGGTGGGATTTTATGAAAATCCATGAAAACTATACATCTAGAGTCTCCAATCCTAAAATGAACAAAACCATCAAATTTGAAAGGTGTTAAAACCCTAGGATCAACTATAAACATGATCTAGTTTTGTGATGGTTGACTTTGGCCATTTTGCACGGTTTTAAGGCTTTTTAGTGATTTTGCACATATTCATACATTTAGGTTCTCAAAGGGAAAATAATTTTCTTGGTTTTTGGAGATCCTTCATGGGTATCTGGTGATTTTTATAGTGATGTACTAGATCTAATGTTTTTCATGGATTGGTGGAGCTTTTATATGTATTTGTAATTTTTGGAAATCTTGATTGCATTATCAACCCAAAACCTTGACATTAGAGTTGTGGATGCTACATGTGTAGTCCATAATCCTAATTGTAGGAAGGATATATAATACTAGCATTAGAACTTTAGGCTATGTGTAGTCATCATTCCTAACAATAAAGAGGCTCTAAATTCCTTATGACTACAATTAATGACTAAAACTTTGATAGGTTTCTTTGATGACTATTGTCAATGGCTGCATCTCTGATAAAAGGTTCTAACTACAAGGAGTGCACATAATTGTGATGACTGTAGTGCTACTCAAAAAGTTTGACGACGACCTCAAGGATGTCAAATTTAATATTATGAAGTGCAACACTATTCATTTGAAAAGTGGGGGTAATTTTGGGGTGATAACACTCCCACATCAATCAAAAAAGGAGAGAAGAGTATCCATCCTAGCCCTTAGCCCCTAGTCATATGGGAGTTAAGCCCCCAATCACTTCCAACTAAAAGTGCTTAAGTTTTACTCCAAGGGGATTTAAGTTTTTTTTGGGGAAGTTGATTCAATTTTTTTAACCTTTTACTCTAAGGGGCCTTAAGTGTTATTTTGGGGTAGTTGATTGAAAAAAATGCCCCACTATTTCTGTCTAAATTTTGTATGCGAGTAATAATTTCAAAAATGCATATCTTTTAATTATTAATTCAGATTTGAATGCCATTTTCTTCAAAAGTTCTTATTTTTTCATGCTCTGAACATTAATGGTCATTTTGGGGTCATTACAACTTCCTTCAAACCAAATATTCTACTCTCTTGGATTCACTATCAATTGAGCCTAAAATTTATCTAGTTCCTTGTACTTACACACTAACAACTCAAGATGCATTTTTGACTATGCCCAACATCTATACGAGTATGATTGTATTTATAATTTTAAAGAGGGGTAACTCTTATAGTTCTAGGGGGTACTGTGTTGTGTCGTATAAATTTATTTTTTGCATTTCTTCTTTACTTTCTACAACAACCTCTTTTTTACACTATGGATTCAAGTTCATTAAGTCATCTCACACCATTTATTTATCATGAATGGAAATCATTTTACAATCCAAGGGTTTTCATCAAATTATAATGGATAAAGAGACTAAACCTGAAATAAGATAGAAAGTTAAATGGTTTAATTATTGTTATAAAGTCCATGGATTACTATGTATTTTTGTCTCTCTTGATCTAATCTTTCACATAGATCTGATACAACACCTAATGAAGTATGGATCACACTATAAAATTTATTTGGGAATTAGGATGTAATGAGAAGCCATGAACAATAAAATGAGATCATCCATTTAAGCCCAATTAACTTTAACACCCTACAAGATTTATTCATGAAGTTTATATCTTTAGGGTTGTAGTTAAAATAATGTGGAATAGATAAGAAATATGACCAACTTGTTCTATCTAAACTCTCCAAACTGGGTCTATACAATTTCATGTTTGTGCCCACCTTTCATACCATAAAAAGTGCTCTTGGAGCTATATGGAAGATTAATTATTTAGATACATTTATTGTAGATTTGATTCAGGGGCAAGATAAGCTGATACAGATGGGTATAATGAAGTCCTAACAATCTCATGTACTTATTTACAAGAAAAGAGAAGGCTTCTAACAATAGAAGGAAGAAATGAAATAAAAAGGATTAAGAGAAGGTTCTAAATCCTCCCACTTACAAATAAAACAATGAAACCTATTATTCTAGTGTTAAGACTAATAAAGATAAAATCCAATGTGGGTTTTACTTGGGAAATAATGATGAAGAAAATGTTTTAAAACAAATGTTGATCACATCACTATTATCCTTGAGAAGTAAAATATAGGTGTTCCTAAATCTATCAAACCATATTAATCAACACATAAATCCTCTAAAGCAAAGGATAATGATAAATAAAATGTAAGAGATAATGGTAAGGGGAAAGTAAAGGGAAAGACCATAGTTATGGTTATACCTTCAAATTATAAATGGGTTATTGACTCTGGTGATTCACATCACATGGCCTATTCATAGATAGAGTTAAGTTCCTTGAAACCATGTGATATGTTCTATATGTATTTGGGTGATGACACTTATAAAAAGGATCTTGAGAGAGGGTCTTTTAAAGTGAGTATTAGAACATTAAATAATGTTAAGTGTTCCCTCATTTTCAATTAATCTCCTATTAACTTACTAGATCACTCACCTTGGTCCAGGCATGCGAGTTGAGTTCACTCCATATTTAGAGTATGTTAGAGAGTTGCACAATGATTCTATATTATAAATTGGAGTGGTCAATAATTATACTTAAATATATAAATTCTCACACTTTTCTCCTAAATCTCCTTTAGTTTCTTCTTCTAATGCACCTAAACTTGATGACATTTTTGATCTTGAGCACACCTATGATATTGATGATTCTTATTCTAGAACATATGACTAAAATAGTGATGGGAACACACCACCACCTTCTCCTTGTCACCTTATATATATTGAGGAGTTATTTCCTTATTAACCTACCTTTGGTCCACTTCAGACATTACATAAAACAAGTATAGTGATTCAGAACAGATTAGACAGAAGTTTATTCCATAGTTATAGGGTATTTTATAGTCCTTATTAGCCTCTACTCTTATTTCACTGTCATTACATAGATTAGTTTTCCCTCTTCCCTTATATGAGGAGAATAGTTCCTTGTATAGGAATCACACCTTGGTTGAAGATCCATCAGGCAATTTTCTGACATATTCACTATTTTAGGGTGATCCATTATTACATCTACTTTTGATCCACAATCACTCTTGAAAACTCCATTGTAGGATACAATATGACTATAAGTAGTTGTAGACTCTAGTGGGCATTTTTATCCCTCTTTTCTTATTTTCTCTCTTTTGAAGAGGAGTTTTTTTCCTATGGGTTTTCTCATTTTCTCCACTTTATGGGAGTTACATTGTGTAGACAATATTTTATGATTATATAAAATCTAAGTATTTTACACTTGACAAACTTAGAACTTAGTTGTTCCTCTTAGTTATTTACCTTTTTCTCTTCTACAAGTACCACATATGTTTTATCTTTATGCCCCTTGTCCTATATATCTTAGTTCAACTAATCTTATGTTGATGACCTAGGTCTTTTATGTTACCCATAATGCTTAAAATATACTTATCTTCCATCTTTACAAGTTCAGAAATTGTACCTATTTTCTTTCTCCTTACACACTAATGTATAGGCAAAACAATAGTTCTGACATTACTATCTTATCCTAACATAAGTGTCCATTTCCCTAAATTCATCTAATTTTCTAAATAAATGTATCCTAATGAATATCCTAAGTGATTTAACGAAAGTTAATACTCCAAATGTATTGGTATAAATAAAAGACCAATCCTCATTCATTTCTCACCTAACATAGACCTAAAAATACATGGAAAAAGACCAAAGAGACCAAGGCACTTATCAAAATCACTCTATAAATAATTCAATTGAATAAATCTTTCCTACTTCCATACCAATTATAGGTACATCATTATATATATCTAAAGTACTAAAGGAGTAACCTAAATGCATAATATGTCAAGTTACAAGCTAGGTCACTATTGTACTTGATTTTGTACATATTATATGATTCACACACAATATAACACATAGGGGATAAATACATGAGTCTAATTCCCTCTTATATTGGATATGTAGGTAGCATCCTTTGATAGTAGGGTCATTGGGGTTAGCTTTCAACTATGTACCCACTAACCCATTTTCCCCAAGGTCACATTAAAGATGGAAAGCTAGGGTTGTGCCATTTCATAAGGAGTGACTATCTATGACTCAGATTTGAATGCACTAGATCAAATTTAAAAATAACTCAAAATCATACAAGTGGTCACATCTTGTTTCAATAGATATTCTATATAAGACACTAGTATCAAACCTAGATAGTAGCATTAATGCAATCATCTCAAGTTGATGTTGTTGTCTAGAGAGTTAGAGATGTCAAATCTAGAATATGATGATTGTTCTAGAATCTCCTTCCCACCTAATTTTATCCTATTATAGATCCAAAACTGCATTAGCATCAAAATAAGCTAATTACTTTAATTCATTTTTATTTCTATATCTATCATAGTTGTAGTTTTTATAATTAGACTATCTTAGCATAATAAATTTAGTGTATGATTATATCTATGTTTAACATCTAATTGTCCTACTATAGATCTAATTATCACCCTTATGCCATTTAATTTTTATAAACCCATTTAATAATCTAGATAACACCAATCTAGATCCATTTTAGGTTTAAACATTTGGTGAACCTGACCTCTATTTTTTGAACCAAAACCCTACTTTGCATATTAGGGTTTTTTCCTTCTTCAAAAATTCATGTTAGATTTATGTATATCATTTTAGATCTAATTTCTCTCTTATTTATATGGGAATAGCTTAGGAATGCTTAGTTATATCTTTGTTTTGGCCATAGTGGTTGTATGCTTCATAGTTAGCTTAAACATTGTAAACCTTATGGCCTCACTAGTAGAACACCATGCATGGGAGCTCCATTATGAACATTGCTTTAATCCACCTGATGATAAATGTATTACATATGAAGACATAGAATAACACTAAAAATGAGATAAAATCTCTTTTTATTACAACTATGATAATGAAAAAACCAATGATGCAAATGCAAGTATACATGAGAAAAGTAGTGATCATGATGTTTATACTCATGGTTATGAATGTGACAAAATGCCTCTTGGTTATGACACCTCTCCTATTCCTCTCTTTTATGATACTGAAGAGACAACCAATATGAAAAGTGAGGCCATTCCTAATCTTGAAAATCAAACTATTTCACCCATACCCTCTTTAGTTATTTTAATAAGTGAGTGTGATTCTTCAATTTTTAATGTTAAAAATGTCAAAGAAGTTGAATGTTCCTACACCATCCCTCATAATGAAAACCTTGATAAAATAAAGTGTGTCTTTCCTTGTTTAAATAGTGCTAATTTATAAAATTCCATTCCTTCTTGCATTATTCAATGAAAATAGTCAACTTTATTATTCCCCTATAATTTATGATGAGCAAAATGTATGTCCCATAACTCCCACTATGTTGATTGAAGAAAAAAATGAGAGTGCATTTGAAAATAATAAGGAAACAACTACACAACATGTATTGTTTAGGGACACAATAAAATTCCCAAGTATATTTGAGGTATCTTTTTAAAATATCAAATCATATACATCCAAGAAAAAATATCAAACCATATACATTCAAGCAACAATAAAACATATTTCCCAAAGGTAACCTAATGAAATAATTTGTTAAGACAAATAACAAGGATATAAATGATAGTTATGCCAATATTCCTTTCTCACATAAAAATGATGGACCTGAATTAGAAAGTGATATGGAATTATTTAAACATTTTTCTCTTGGATGCAAAAGTAAAATTGAAAGTGAAGGTGACATTCTTCCATCCCTTGATGTGATACATAAAATAGAAAGTGTTGCATCTTATTCTCAAAAGGAAAGTGTGTTTAAAACTGAAATTATTTCTCCTAATCCTATAATATGTCATGAAATTTCAAGCAATATAACACCTTGAAATGATAATATTATTAACCTTTTTTATATTTAACAAGATATACTTACCTCTTTAGACATGGTTGTTCCTTTACCAAATATTGAAAAACCGTGTGATGAGCCTATTTTAGAGGATGATAAATAGTCTATCATTCCTATGTTCCATACGAATGGTAGTTTACAACCACTAAAAAAATCCTCAACTTTTTTTGTGACATGGTATCTACTATGACTACCATTGGAGATTTACAACAATAAATCAACACTCTTAAGCTGAAAATTTCTTCTCATGAGGCTATTTTTGCGGAGAATATATTAGTAGACCAACCTATTGCTAAGGATGTATTAGACCATCCTTATCCTTAAATATTTATCATGCCTAAATTATCCTCATTTGATGGTCTAGGGGATCCTACTATTCATTTTATATAATATATACAATCCTTTAAAAATTGGTCCCAAAAAATAGAAGCTTTATCTTAAAGGCTTTTCATCATAGCTTAACCCAAGGGATTCTTGCTAGGTTTTATACTCTCCCAAATGGTTCACTATCAAATTTAAAACAACTTGAAGAAGTATTTATATCACATCTTCATTGTTATACCTTACCTAAATTACCATTGGAACATTTACAAGTGTTGACACAAATAGAAAATGAGACTATAAATGATTATATTATTTAATTTAAGGGTTATTTATATTCATTACATTATACACCCTTAGATTTGGAAACATGATTTATATTTAGTAGAGGTCTTCTTTCTCCACTCAGAGAATGAGAATTATATAGGCCCTTTTCTTCATTTGAGACCTTATATTGGGATGTGCACAAATATGTGTACACTCTAATGAACACCCAAACTGAGTTACACATTTCTCCATCCAAGCCCAAACATGGTAAAAATGTCATTTTCAAGGCAAATAAACAAGTTACATAAAGTCATGAATCAATTAAAACACCTTCAACATAACTAATAATATATATTAAAGAATAAATAGTAAAGGTATTGAACAAAATAAAGGAACATGCTTATAGAATATCTCCCATAATTAGACCATATACATCTTTAAAACAACAACCTTAATAGTTTTACTAGTACCAATATAGACCACATGATATATTACACACTTTATTAGATAAATGAATTATAACACTTCCTCCTAATTTACATTATCCATGGAAATAATTTAAAAATAAAAAAGGACAACACTTTTTCACTTACCATGATATTAACAAGCACCGAGATAATGAGTATTTTGCTCTTGAGAAAAAGATTACATAGCCAGCCGATCAGGGAATTATTGCATATCAAAAAGACATATCTAGACCAATTATACATACTTTTCCTAGAGGCTCATCTACGAGGGTCGAGCCATCCCATGCTGATCATTATGAGGAACACATAGTCCATTTATCTTCATAGAAGATGACTAATCAAATAAGTCCTTCTCCTAGTGTGTTCTCTCGTAGTACTAATCTCTCTCACACTGAACCTACAAAGGAACCATTAGTCAAGACATTGGAGAAGGTTAATATAAATAGTAGATATGCATACCTAAATAGATACATATAGATTTATAGTATGTTTGTATAGATAATTCAAAGTTAGATACAAAATCAAAATCAATAGTAACATTCCCATATGATCATTACCATCAAGATTTCTTATTTCCATCCAATTTTCATTGCACACGGTGATTACCTCATTATTAAAAAATTATAAATTTCATTAAATTAAAATATTTCATACCATCATGGAATTTACCATATTGAAACATACATTACAAAAAAAATATAAGCAACTAAAGGTACCCTATTATGTTAAGTAAGAATACCAAATACAAACCTACCAAAAAACCATGATACAAATTCCTGATTCTAATACATACCATGCTTAGACATCCTCAACACCTACACATTTACATATTACTGATATTCAAAAGAAACCACTGAGAATTCAATGATGGGTTCCATGAACCTATACTCCTATTACTCCTACTATCTCTCTTAAACCTATTATATGTTTACATACACATAGTATCATAGATACTAAAGTTATAGATATTGTACCTATACATTCTCCTTGGCAACTTCACAATATTATTACATTAGGCTCATAGTGGGGAGATATATATTGCCATCTATTGGATGGAATCATTAGATAGTCTTTCCCTTTCAAATATTCCAAAAATACAAAAACAATTAAAAACACTTAAAAATACAAAAACAATTAAAAACACTTAAAAATACAAAAACATGTTTTATTGGCTCCTTAGAATCTATGTGTTCATTCTATGTTGATGGATGACATACTTAGGGAATCTTACATACACATATGTATCATAATTATATTTGAGTGTGATACATGCATACAAAAATACATGATACATTCCTATTTTAGATACTAGGCTTTCCCTTTACTAATGTCATATGGACATTGGGGGCATCTGCTTATTTGATCTTGATACACACAGGTTATATGGTTTGATGATCACTCTACATTATCATGTTTATGATTACATACATACTTACACATTCCTATTATCCATGATTATATCTTACACAAGGTACTTGATATGGTATACACATGTCATTTTTCCTAACACATTAGATCCATGGGCTAATTTGACATGTTTATGCTAGTTTCTTATGCTTTACTTTATGAACTTCCTTGAGTGTCTCACCTTGTTATTATATTCCTCATTCAAGCATTGAATATGATCTTTTGCTTGTGGCACCTATACCTATGTATGCTTTAATATAAATTTGTATATGTCATTATTTTTTTTATAGACATTTGAATATGTCACGCTTGCCTTTATGAAAATTTTACTAAGTCATGTCCTTCAATTGTGTGGCATTTAAACATGCCCCTTATTTGGAGTTTCCTTGGACCATTACCTTTTGAATTGATTTTGAGTGCTCTTGTGTGTGTGATTATTAATTATTGAGCTTGTGCTATTACTATATATATGTTTCCATGATATTTATCATGAATCTTATGCCTACATGTGATCATATTGATTATATGCACTTCAATGATATATCTACCTATCCATGTTCCTTTTATATGCAAGATGGTTACATTCACATATTATATAGTTGTATTATCATTTTGAGGTGAGATAAATAATAGTTATTATCTTTATCTAACCTCAAAGGGGGCACATATTAGTGAGGAAATGTCATAGAGGCATCTTTTTCACACTTAGCATAGTTTTCACATTCAGTGGGGGCATACTTTGGAAGCATGTTCTCCACACCTATTCAGTGTTTAGCATCTCCAATTTATAGTGGGGGAATGTTTTGGAAACATGTCCTCCATATTGGTACTTATATTAGTTTTTAGATTTACCCATATATAGTGGGAGAATACTTTGGAAGCATACCCTCCACACTTACATAGTTATTCAAATTGGCCAAAACATATAGTTATATCATTCAAATCCACACTTGTGGTAGAATTCTATACATTGGTACAATTTTTATACACAATTTCAGCATGAGACATATTTAAGGTACATATTCTATGTAACATGTGCCTAATATTGAAAAATCCAAATCAGTTTTAGATTCTAAAATTCTTTTATGGACTATTACCATATCATAGATTGTTTTTAGATTGATACTTCACAAATTTTTACTAAATTTTATTAAGACAATCTACTATAGTAGTTGGTTTGATTTTTGGTATGGTTGAGGTGATCCAATCACTCAATATTTCTAATTTTTAGGTTAGACTTGATCATCTAACCTCACTAGCTTATACATATCATTGTGTTACATCATTGAGCTAATCTCAATCACCAAGTACAAACTCACTTTTAATCCAAAGTTGGGGGCATGTGCCTTCTAATCTCTCTCTCTACCTCTTTGGATATATGTAATTTAAATATTTATCTATATTTTTCTTAATATTATTTTCATATCCTTATAATGATAAATATTTTTAAAAAAAACTTACCAATAGGTCGACACATAGGTGTACTACACCTTGCTCTTTCAGTTTCAATCAATTTCAATTAATTTCAACCCAGATTATATGCACTAAATTTATACTATAACATGATCTTGGTTACAGGTCAATCACTATAACAACACTTAATTTGGGCACACACAAATACAAGGTGTGCATATACACCCAAGTACGCATTCCTTTCCTTTAAACTATCAATTTCATTACTAGATTAAAGGGACAAAATGTAGATTATATTTTATGATTATATATCACCTTAATATTGTACACTTAGAAAACTTAGGCCTTGGTTTTTACACTTATTTATTTACCTTTCTCTATTTCACAAGTCTCACATCTACTCTATCTTTGTGCCCCTTGGCCTATATCTCTTAATCTAGCCAATTGTATGTTGATGACTTAGGTCTTCTAGCTTGCCTAGAATTCTTAAAATGTACTTATCTTCCATATCTATAAGTTCATCACCTATACCTATTTTATTTCTCCTTGGACACTAATGTCTAAAGTAGATAGTAACATTGATGCTTTTGTCCTCTCCTAATGTAAGTGGCCACTGCCCTAAAGTTATCCAATTTTACAAAGAAACATATCCTAATGCTTGACCTAAGTGCTTTAATGCAAGTTATTACTCCAAAGGGATTGATATAAACAAAATATCAACCCTCATTCATTCCTTACCTAGAAAAAACCTAACAATACCTAGAAAAATACCAAATAAACCAAGTCACTTATAAAAAGTAATCTATCAATCATTAAATTGAATAAAGCTTCCCTATTTCCATACTAGTTATAGGTATGCCACATCTAAAGGTCTAAATTAATAAAGGAGAATCTCAAGAGCCCAATTTTATAAGTTACAAATTAGGTCATTATTGTACTTACTTTTATACATGTTTTATGATTCACACACAAGCTATCATATAGGGGAAACCTATATGAGTCTAAGGCCCTCTTATAGATTATTGGATATGTAGGAAACACATTTTGACAATAAGGTCATTGAGGTTAGCTCAAAACCATGTGACCATTAACCTATTTTTCCAAAATGTCACATTGAAGATGGAAAGTTAGGGTTTTTCCATTTCACTTGGAGTGACTATCTATGACCCATAACTGAATGCACCAGAGCAAAGGTGAAGTAAAAATAATAAGCATCTAGGTGGTCAAATCCTTTTTAGCATATATTTTATACATTACACTAGCATCAAACCCATATAGTAGCATTGATACAACCATATTAGGCTAATGTTACTATCCAAGGAACCAGAGGTGTCAAATCTAGAATATGGTGATTTTTATAAAATCTCCTTCCCACATGCTTTCAACATGTTCTATATCCAAAAATACACTAGCATAAAAACAATCTAAGTACTTCACTTTGTTATTTATATATCTAGTGTAGTTTTACTTTCCATATTTATATTATGTCAAAATAATAAATTTAGTGTATGCTTATATCTCAGTTTAAAATCTAATTGGATTACTATAGATATGATTATCACACTTGTACCATTTCATTTCTATATACCCCTTTAATAATTTAGATAACCCCAATATAGATCCATTTTAGGTTTAAACATTTATATGATCCTTTTTAGGTGAGGTAAATTCAAGTTCTTATCTTTCCCCCACCTCAAATGGGGGGCATATTCATGGGGGAATTTCATAGAGACATGTTCTACACACATAACACAATTTTTAGATTCAGTGGGGGCATGGTTTGGAAGAATGTTCTCCACACTAATTTAGTATATGTTAATTTTATTAGTTTTTATATTTGGTGGGGGCATGTCATATGGACATGGACTCCTCACATTCATAGTTATTAGATTCAATGGAGGCATGCTTTGGAAGCATGTTCTCCACACCTATTCAATAATCAACATCTCCAATTTAGAATGGGGGCATGTTTTAGAAACATATCCTCCACATCAATACTTGTATCAATTTTCATATTTATCCATATATAGTCAGGGCATACTTTGGAAGTATGCCCTCCATACACAGTTATTTGAATTGGTCAAAGCACATAGTTATATGATTCATATTTACAGTTGTGGTAGAATTTTACACATTAGTAACATTATTATACACAGTTTCAACATGAGAAATAACTAAGGTGAATATGCTATGTAACATGTGCCTAATATTGTAAAATCCAAATATATTTTAGATTCCAAAACTCTTTTATGAACTGTTGTTATATCACATATTTTTTTTCACTGATACCCTATAAAATTTTATGGGCATTTATTGAGCCAATATACTATAGTAGTTGGTTAGATTTTTGGTATGATTAAGGTGATCAAATAAATCAATATTATAAAGTTTTTAGGTTATAATTGATCATCCAACCTTACTAGGTTATAAGTATCATTGGTTGAGCTAATCTCAAATATAAAGTGGTAACTCACTTTTGATCCAAAGTTGGGGGTATGTACCTCTCTCTCTCTCTCTCTCTCTCTCTCTCTCTCCTTGGATATATGCACTTTATATATATATATCTATATTTTTAATAATATTAGTTTCAGAGCCTTACAATGATACATATTTTTTTAAAAAACTTGTCAATAGGCAAGGTGGTTACATTGACACATAGGTGTACTAAAAAACCTTGCTCTTTCAATCTCAATCTATTTCAAGTCCTTTCAACCTAGATTATATGCACTAATTTTATACTATAAAATACTCCTAGTTGTAGGTTAGTCACCATAAAATC
The DNA here is from genome assembly GCA_037957365.1 of Torreya grandis. Taxonomy (NCBI): domain Eukaryota; kingdom Viridiplantae; phylum Streptophyta; class Pinopsida; order Cupressales; family Taxaceae; genus Torreya; species Torreya grandis. The sequence continues at coordinate 2,658,518 of JARHVA010000818.1, read as the reverse complement.
ACTCAATTTGGGCACACACAAAGACAAGGTGTGTATACACACCCAGGTATGCATTCATTTACTTTAAAATATTAATTTCACTAGATTAAAGGAGGAAAATGTAGATGATATTTTATGATTATATATCACCTCAATCTTATACACCTTGAAAACTTAGATCTTGGTTGTTCCTTACAATTTTTTACCTTTCCCACTTCTGTAAGTCTCACATCTACTCTATCTTTATGCTCCTTGGCATATATATCTTAGTTTGACCAGTCTTATGTTAATGACCTAGGTCTTCTATCTTTCCTAGAATACTTAAAATGTACTTATCTTCCATCTTTACAAGTTCATAACCTATAATTATTTTCTTGCTCCCTGGACACTAATGTTTAAGGTAGACAATAGTGTTGATGCTATAATCTTGTCTTGATGCAAGTTTCTAGTTCCCTAAAGTCATCTAATTTGAAAAAGAAATGTTTTTTAATGGTCAGCCTAAGTGATTTAATGTGAGTTATTAATCCAAAGAGATTGATATAAATACAAGATCAACCCTCATTCATTCCTCACCTAACACAGACCTAACAACACTAGGAAAAAGACCAAGACACTTTATCAAGCATTCAATTGAAAAAATATTCCCTATTTCCATACTAGTTATAGGTACAATACATATACAGGTCTAAAGTACCAAAGGAACAACCCAAGATTCCAATTTTACTAGTTAAAATCTAGGTCACTGTTGTACTTAATTTCTCATATATTGTATGGTTCACACACAAGCCAACATGAAGGGGAACTGCATGAGTTTGAGGATCTATTATGTAATATTGGCTATATAGGTAGTGTCCTTTGACAATGGGGTCATTAGGTTCATCTCTACATAGTGTTCCCACTAACTCATTTTTCCCAAGGTCACATTGAATATAGAAAGCTAGGGTTTTTCCATTTCATAAGGAGTGACTATCCATGACTTAGATCTAAATCCACTAGAGTGATGGAGAAGAAAAATCTAGAAGCATCCAGATGGTCACATCCTATTTCAATAGATATTTCATACATGAAACTAGCATCAAACCTATACATTAGCATCAAGGCAACCATCCCAGAATGATGTTACTGTCAAGAGAGCCAAAGGTGTCAAATTTAGAATATGGCGATTGTTCTAGAATCTCATTCTCACCTAATTTTGACCTGTTCCAAATTTAGAATTGCATTATCATCATAATAAGCTAAGTGCTTCACTTATTTTTTTATATATCTATCTATCATAGTTTTACTTTCCATATTTAGACTATCTCAATATAGTAAATTTAGTGTACTCTTATATCTAAGTTTATCATCTAATTGGCTTGCTATAGATTTGATTATCAGCCTTATGCCATTTCATTTATACATACCCCTTTAATAATCTTTATAACCCCAATCTATATCCATTTTAGGTTTAAACACATTGTGATTGGGCACCTCATCAAGCCTCATTTCCAGGAACCAATTCTTCTACCCACCTAAGATACACTTTAGGGGGGTGTTGATTTTTTATTTTTCACACTTGTAGTTTTACCTACATAGTTGTTAGTTAACTTAGTTAGGGTTTTTAAGGTCATCAAGGGAAATACAATTAATGTATTTTCTAATAGTGAATTGATTTTTTGCCTCTTTAGTGACCTAATTTCTCACTATATAATGTACCTCCTTTGTATTTTTTGACTAATTGATGAATGATGCTTTTGTTGAAAATTTCATTGTGGTGATTTTGATCTCACCCACTTCTAAGAGTTTTGTGTAATATTAGATGTTCAAATATCTTGGAGCAATCTAATAGGGTCATTTATGCCTTTGGGAATCAAGAATGTTGTGTCATTGAAAATATATGTAGATGTCATTTTTATCTATTAGTTATTCAACTACTAAAATTTTTCTATGTCATAGAATGGTTTCAATATATCTTTGGTGATTAAAAACTATATGTGATTTGGATGGAGTGATGGTCATTATTTATATAACTTCTATTCCACCTTCCTTTATTTCTTTCCATAAATGCAACTTGATGTTAATTTTTTCCATTTCTCTTATAAATCATGCTTTTAATGGCCTTTTGAGTTTTCACGTAATTTTTAACTTGTTAACTTCCAATTTTTATTTAAGTTCATATATTTTGCATCATTTATTTAGATCCTTTTATATCTTAATCATTTTTCATTTATTGTCTTCCTTATCCATTATGTTTATTTCATTACTGATTATCTTTCTATCTGTCTACATGGTCAATTAACCTAAAACTTAGACATCTAGTGTAATATACCACAACATCCTCACTTGACTTGCGTAGTGGGATTTATAGGACCAATGTTATACTTTGTGAAATTCCCCTACAATTATGTCATATTCAGAAGTGTGCAACATGGTCAATAACCAAATGCTTAGACATTTGGTGTAGGATGCAACAACAAACTCGCTCAACTCTCTTTATTGGATTTATAGGACCTATGTTACACCTCATGTTTGTTTTGTATTTTATCTTTCCTCAAGAAACTATTTTTTGGTTGGTTTTTGACATGAAATTTTTGTGTTTCTTTCATTCCTTAAACCATCATTTGCTGATTTTTAACTCGGGATTTTTTTATTTATCTACTTGTTTTGCAACTTTGTCTTTTATCTATGGTATTATTTATTGTTATATGGTATAACATAGGTTTAGGTGGGATTGATTAATGAACCCTTGCTAATTGAATCCTACTAATGTTTTTATTTTTACCATGTTAGTCAGTTGACTTTTTATCACTATGTAGGGTCCTAATAATTTGATTTTAAACTTTATTTATTTCTTATATTTATTTTCATATAGCAATACATAATCTCTTTAATGGAATTCCTTATATTTGAAAATTTTGTCATGTTAGGATGTTTGACATCTCTTCTCTTGTGTCTGATTATACACAATAATAAATCATTTCTCAACTAGTTCTAATTGGATCAATCATTCACAAATTGATTGATATTCATTAATTATAAATGACACAACCAATTGCAAACTTGGTACAATTAATTCTATCAACACTATAAATTCTAACCCATAAACTAAATGGAAGTGGGTAGTACTTTGTTAATCATTTATACATTTTATGGTATGCCCAAAGTACCATGGATATTTTTAGATCCTAGTCTTCCATATTTAAATTCTATGTCTTCATTAGTAATTTATCCAAAAATTTATTAAAATCTTATATTGTACCATTTAATTGAAAATGGAAAAGTGTACTTTTATTATGGTTAATTAAGAAGTGTTTTAATAATTCAACAATATTTGAGTTCATAAAATATTTACTTGATCACTAGTGATAATCAATAGACATCCAAATCGTGTAATGATATTTTAACATATTAATTTTATCACGATATTCACTTTTTCATATTTTTAAGGCATGACTTCAAACCATGTTGTCAAATATTTCATTCTTATGATAATAAACCTAGTTTAAGATCTCCTAGCCATAGGTTTAATCAGTACAATGAAATTAATGTCCCATTTTAAAAAAGGTGCTAAAGAAAGTATGAGGATAAATAGAATTTAATCCATGGAATTTGGATTTCCCACCCTTTAAAAATCATCACATTTTCATGCATAAATATGGGCATATCTAAATAGGGTGGGTCAACATAACCAACTAGTAATAATTTTCTTGCGGTTACATATCCACCACTGTGCCCCTGAATAATTAATGTGAAGGGAATCACCTAAATAATCAAGTTTTTACTATCCATTTTTGAATATTATTCTAAGAATGATCTTATTTCCAAAAAGGGCAATGGTTTCCATGTCTTTGGGAATTGTTTTGACTCTGAATGGATGGGCACCTAGGAGTTCATCACCAATTGGTCCTTGATCTTCTTCATTTTTTATTTAGGATAAATAGTTTAGGACATTGTTAAGTTTCCTTATTTTAACAATGATAAAAAATAAAAATATTTAAATAACATCAATCATTTGCATATTCAACCTTGAAGTACTGATCTATTCAAAATATATCTTAGTGGCTCATGATCAGTGTAAAATAAGACTGGAATTACAAGTAGAAGTGTCAAAACTTATGAAGTGAAAATGCCATTGCAAAAGTTTCTCTCTCTAGAGTGGAGTTGTTTTTTTGTCCTTCAGATAAATTGAAACTTACAAAATATATTTGATGATCCATATTATCTCACGGTTGTGCCAATACTATGTCTATCTTTATTCTTGAGGCATCAACATATATGTGGAATGGAACCTTCCAGTCTAGACATATTCATATGGGTGTATTTAAGATATTTATTTTCAATGTATTTAATGCATCTTGACACTCTTTATTCCAATCAACTAGTTTATTATTATTTTACTTCATTAATTCATCTATAGGTGCACTTATCATGGTATAACCTTTGATAAACTATTGATGGTATCTTGTGTATCATAACAATGTGCAGACCTATTTTTGTGTTTTGGGTGGTGATAAATTTAAAATTATAGCTATTTTTAAGGGATCAATCATCAATTCTTCCTTGAAAATAATGTGACCCAATAATGTCCCAAACAATGTCAAGATTATGCATTTATTTAGATTTAACATAATTTGTAACATGAAACATATTTCAAACATCAATATTAGTGATTTAGTATAATATTTTAACAATTCATAAATACTCCAATCATCTAAGTAGACTTTCTTGATTCAATCAAAAAAAGCTGGGACATTATTAAGATAAAATGGTATTACTTGCACATGAATGATACCCATTATGTGGAAAATGTTATTTATGGTTGTTACTATTTATAAATTTAAACTTGGTGATATCCCAAGAATCCATCTATGAAGGAATATGGCTCTCTCCCCATGATATTTTCAAAACATATTCTATGAATGGTGTGGGAAAGGGATCATGGATACAAACTTTATTTAACTCTATGAAATCAATGTATATTGTTATCTCACTGATATTTTTATTTCACACCACCATCATGCTTATCCATTCCATGTCATATACTAGTTATATGATGCCCATGACTAAAATTTTATCAATTTTAATCTTGACTTTGATTTTCATGTTAGGGTTTAGTCGATAGGGATGCTTCTTGATAGGTTTGACATATGATTTTAAATGATTTTTTATGGTTCCCAGATAGGATTAATGTTGTAGAGTTCATTAAAATTCTTTGAAAATATATATTCATATTATTTTAATAGTTCCACCATTTTTAAGGTTATAGGTTCTTCCTAGTAATCCCCAATTTTGGATAATTTGGAATCTCCTTCATAGGCTATATTTTATCAGAAGACTTTTAATGGTTGATAAAAATATTGTCTTATCTTCATTAGTTTCAATCGGTTTTCTTTCCCATTATTTGATAGTATTGTTGATGTTACTCGGTTTTCTCTCTTTTTATTTTTTAGGTTCATTTTTTTTTCATTTTATGGTACCTTATTAAGATATTTTGATATACTTTATCTAGGACTTGCAAGGATTTTTGATTTTATATTTATTATATTATTATATGTTTCCACATATAAATAATATCCATTTTATCTATGGATTTTTATTCTCTCTATTATATATTGTTTGATGTTTTCTAAATTAGGCTATGGAATATTCATTAGAGGATATTAAAAAATATTGGATCTTCTTAGAGCATGACATATTCTTCTATCTCGATACACAAAGTTAAATGTGTGATAAAAGTTGTTAAGGATATGATTCCATCTCTTTGTTTATCCTCACATTTCTTGGTGCATATACCATGTTTATGGTATATGCCTTATCATCCAATAGAAATATTGTACCCAGAGTTTTGGGGTAGTTTATCTAATCTATATCCAATATGCTTGATCTGGGAGGATATCCAATATTGACCAAATCATATGCTCTCAAATCTTCCCAAAACTATCTACACATCATAGAGCTCATCGAGAGATTTCCAACATAATTTTAAAGAGGTCAAATGGATATAGTATGTGAAAGTTATGGCATGTTGAAGGTGATAAAAAACATTGAAAAAATAACACATTACTGACATCATCAGCTGACTGGACCTATACAGACTAACACATAGACCAATCATAGCCTTAAAAATGGTATTAAAAAAACTCTACCAAGTTCTATGAATTTCAAGGCAAGTTAGACATAATACATGGTCTCATGACCAAGTTACAAGGGATGAAGTTTATCTCTTAATTTTTTTTTGATTGTTATCACCACCAAAGTGGGATAAAATATTATCCAAAGCACCAAAAAAGCCTGCTCATAATATAATGAATGGGAGTTGGAGTGGGGCTCAACCCATAACCCCACTTGGCCTATTTTTAAGGTCCAACAAAAAACTATGCCATATTTTGAAAATTAAGATCAAGACTTTGTATTTATCCTTTACTTTTGGGATTTATTATTAAAAAAAGGATACAAGGCATTTTCCAAGGGGATTTGAATTCCTATCCCTATGCAAAAGGGATAAGGATTAAAACCATAAATCAAGGGCCTTCAAAACAATATAAAAGACTCAATATTGTAATTAAAGACATAGAGAAGAATGTTTGTAATCTTTAAGCCCTTGCAAAGGAGAACAAAAGGAGAAAGTAAAGTTTTTATGTTTGATATTATAGGAGTAGTACATTAAAGGCTAAGAGCCTATTGCACAGACCTCCTAGAGACATTACAAAGAAATTTAAACCCCTTATTTAGAGATAAATCAATTTTGTATGTCTATATTTTTGGATTAGCAATTACAGACCTAGAACCATTGTAAAAACCTCTTAGGGACATTAACAACAAACTTGTGTAGACCCTTAGTTGGGAGAGACAAGTAAGATATGGTTTGGAAGAGCTAGAGCTAGATCCAGATCTAGAACCAGAGCCAAAATTCATAGAGGACTTGTATATTGAGATCCATTATTGATAAAATTTGATGTAAGAAATGGTATTTTTACATCATTTTAGTCAATTGATTCAACCTTTGAGTGGACTCAAAGACGTAGCCCGATATTGGGTGAACTCCATTATCAACTTTGTTTATGGATTATCTCTAAAATTTAGTGCTTGATTTTAATTTTAGTTTTTACTTAATAAATTTTAATCATTTAAGCCAATTTTCACATAAAAATATGGTATATTGAGAAAGTCATTAAAGTATCTAGAAACTAGGTTTTTAGTGAGTGTGTGCATAAACTACCATTTTTGGATCAAGTTTGGTACCAGATTAGTTTTTCAAAGGGTTTCATAATACCTTCTCTACCTTGTGTTAGTATTCTTCCAATTGTGTTTTTGAAGTTTATAAGTGCAATTTTCTTAGATGCAAAAATACAACTATGGGTAAAGCTATGATGAGAGAAAGGAATCAGGATCTTGAAGACATAAACCAATAGATTTAGGAGGAAAACTCTAAATTAAGACATAGATTTCAGCCCTTGGAGGATGAGATACAAGAGATGAAAGATTGAATTATGTTCCATGTATAATTTATCATGGGTATCATTTAGGAGTTACAAATTGAGTTGCAATCCAAGAAATATATTCTGGTAAAGTTATAGAATGGTGAAGGAGAAATAAGAATCTACTATGCAAAGGAGACCTCCCTCTACTATACATGTAGAAACCATGATTGAGGTATGCACTATAAGTAAATCACCATGTTATATTTATTCTCATCATGATATAGATGCTTCTTTTGGTGAATTTGAGAAGCATACTTGGGGTGTTGGCTCCAAGTTGTTAACTAAGATGGGTTTTAATGGAAAGGGCTTGGCATCAATGGCCAATGAATGACTAATCCTATATAGGTTAAGCAAAGACCCTATTATGTAGGTTTAGGATATGTTAGTCATAAAGGAGAAGTTAGAGAATGTTCCAAGATAGCTAAAGCAAGAGAAACTTCAAGAGAAGATCCTAAGCCACTAATTCTTCAAAAACATGCCATATAAGGAGAAGGCACACCGACACTCCATGATAGTGAGAATTAATACAAGATGGAATTAAGAAATGGATAGCCTTTAAATCATGGTAAACACATCTATAAAGAATGTAAAACATATCAAAAAAGAGATGAACATCTAAAAGGATGAGGTATCACATTTTCCCCTCATAAAAATTGCATAAAGGACAACCCTAAAAGGTACGAAAAGAATAAGTATTCTAATGTTTACTTAAATTATGAGAATAATGGATTTATAAAAAAAATCATTTGGTATACATATCGATGTTTTTTTTTGGAATGAATAACTTTTGTGTGGCCATGTGTTAGAAGAGGAATTCCATCCTAAAGAATTCCATGTCCTTTAAGAGGAAGGAAAATACTTGTAAAGACCACTCTCCAAGTCAAAATTTGGAGAATGGCAAGAAGGGCTTATTGTCCAAGAAAAAGGGAAAGAATTATTGCACTCATTATAATATGAGTCGCCATTGGGTTGAAAAATGTTGGAAACTTCATCCACAACTTCATTCACAACTTCATACAAAATCTTGCAAGAATCCATGTAAGAAGGAAGTTGTGAAAGCACCTACAAGCAAAGAGGTTGCTCAAACCCTTACAAAATAAGAGGTAGAATAGGAAAGAGTTGGTTAGAACCAATAATAAAAGAGACAATCCATGAAGAATCACACCTATCCATAGAAGATCCCATCAAGAGGGAATAAACCAAAGAGGATAATTCACTAGATTGGATTGGTAAGAGATTATTTGGCTTCATGGATAACATACTTGTATAGATGAGTTTTGTTTTATCATGCTTATGTAGCACGTCTAAATCACTTTTTGTATTTCCATTTTTGAATAAGAATGAAAGAAATTAACATAATCTGTATGATCAAGTGTGGAGGTAGATCACTCATTGAGGGTGAATATAGAACAACCATCCAAGTTGAGAGACACATTTTGAGTAGCCCATTATAAGAGGTTATATAATTTTATTTTGTATTCTCATATTTATGTTGACATTCATGTTAACATGTTTTTATTACCACATCTTGCATAATTTGTCAAGATTGGTAAATAGGCACTCCATTAAGAAATAACTCCAAAACAAGATTCTCCAAGTTAGAAAATAGTAGAGAGACATGTTGGTACATTGAAGTGTACTTCCAAGAGGGAGATGAAGTGGCATGAAATCAACATGAGAAGTAATTTCGTTGTGAGTAACACTCAATAAAAATTATCTTTGATTAGATGCATGTTGGAATCCAATTAATTTCATTGGAATATGTTCTTTCAATGTATTTGTAATTGTTTGTATGGATATTTTTGTAAATACGCAAGTTTGAGCAATATTAGTAAATAGAATTATGTTTAAAATCCATGTATGTTAGATTTAATTATAATACCCAAAGAAGGGAAAATTATACAAGTGGTGACATGTTATAACACCACTTACTTATTATGCAATGTAATTTTTATACCTTTATTGAGAATATTGAACAACAAAGAGAATGCAAATAACATTTCTTAATGGGAGAGCTTCACCGTAGCCTACAAGCAGTGCATTGAAGTGGATAAGATAATCCACCAAGAAGAATACCAAGACACCAAGAGTGTATAAGGTAATTTGGTGGAGATGAGAGGGAGTCATGAACTCTCTTTATAACTTTGGTTTGCAGGTATTAGTTTGGATAGTCAGTCTCCAAGAGAGAAATAAATTTAGCCTCCTATGATCATGAATCAATGTGAGCATAATTCCTTCTATTGGTTTTTCTCCAAAATTACTTGGTGAGTTACAAGAAGAGGTTATTATTGATATAAGAGAGAGGAATTAATTTTTGAATGAATTAGACTTTTGGTGGTCTGGATTCTTTTTAATGGGGAGGAGTGATCTGAGAGTATCTCCACTAGTGAGTAAATAAGATGGTCACAAATCTTCCAAAAACCATCTACACATTGAATAGATCATAGAGAGATTTACAAAAAAAATTAAATGGGATAAAATTAAATTATATGTAAAAGTTATGGCCTATTAAAGGTGGAAATAAATAGATAAAAAATAACATAATGATGACATCATTAGCTAACTAGACTTGTACGATCTAACATGTGGATAAATTATAGCCTCCAACGTGGAATTAACAAAAATCCACCAAATTATATGAAATTTGAGGTAAGTTATATGCAATACATGGTCTTATGGCCAAATTAAAAGGAGTGAATTTCATCTCACATGTAAATTTTTATTGTTATCCCCACCAAAGTGGGATAAAACATTATCCAAAGTGCCAAAAAAGTCTCCCCATGAGCGAATGCATGGGATTTGGAGTGGGGATCGACCCTCTTGCCCCACTTGGTCTATTTTTAAGGTTTAACAACAAAATAAACAATATTTAGAAAACCAAAAGTAAGAATTTATATTTATCCATTAATTTTGGGATTTCTTGATAAAAATAAAAGATACAAGGCATTTTCCAAGGGTATTTGAATCCCTAACCCTATGCAAAAGGGATAAGGATTTAACCCATAAATCAAGGGCCTTGGAAACACTATAAAAGGATAAATATTTTAATTAAAGGCACATATATGAGATTTATGTCTTTTTATATGAGAATAAGAAGAGAAAACAAAGTTTCTATGTCTGATATTACAGAAGTAGCACATTGAAGGCCAATAGCCTGTTGCACATATTGCCTAGAGACTTTAAAAGGAACTTTAATCCCCTTATTAGGAGACAAAGTTATTTTTTGTGAAATTAAAAGGAAATATACATTTCATAGACCTATAAAAGACATTAAAAAACAAACTTGTGTAGCCCCTCAGTTAGGAGAGACAAGCAAGAGATAGTCTGGAAGAGCCAAAGCCAAAGCCAAGTCCAGAGCTAGACTTCCTAAAGGACATCAGATACTTGTTTTAAAATTTAAATCCATTTATTAGGATAATTTAATGTAATAAATGGCAATTTTCCATCATTTTAATCAATCAATTTAGCCTTTGGGTGGACTCAAAGATGTAACCTAATTTTGGGTGAACTTCATTATCAACTTGGTTTGTAGATTATCTCTATTCTATAATACTTACCTTTAATTTTAATTTTTTAAGATAATTTTAATGTAAAAAATATGGTAAATTGATAAATTCATTAAAGTATTTGGAACCTAGGTTTTTAGTGAATGTGTGCATAAACTACCGTTTTCAGATCAATGCTTCACATTGATTGATATGTTGACACAAACTTCCTTTTCCTATGTATTCTACGATAAATTTAAAATTACTTTCTTCTTAAATGTACTGTGTCTCAATGAGTATGATGAGGGTGGTCTAATTATTAATATGTGATTTATGTGTTTCTTACCTTCTTGTGACATTTATGATTAATATATCATTTATGGCTTCTATTCATGTTATTTAATTGGGAAATAATTTCTATATTTATGCTACATATTTTATGACATTGATATTTATTGAGAATTTAGGTAAAATATTATGTGATGATCCATTTCCCAATCAAATTGCCATTTTGATTTACTTCTGTGGAATATCTATTGTGTTCTTGTTCCTTATTGTTATATGATATAGTGTTGCCTTATTTTCAGTGGCATCTTTGGGTAGTGTCAATATGTATTGTTTCCTTTCTTTTAAAATTATTATAATGAATTTTTATTTATTCTTAAAGTATTTCCTTCATTACCTGTGGGATAATTTTCTTGGTCTACAATATACTGAGTATTTCAATTTTCTATGGAAAATGACCTTTTTTTTTGTGGTATGACAATGTTTCATGGTATGTTAATTTTTGTGGTATATATGAGAGAACTTATGAAATAATTAATTATTTATGTGATATTACTTATGTGCATTATAGTATAGCTTATTTAGTTTGTGATATGTAATAGACATTTCACGGTATTTATATGTTCTGTGGCATTGTGAATCATTCCTTATTTTATGGTATTATGTATGACATCTATGTTATAATCTCATGTCTCTATGGTATCATAAAATATGTCCTTTTCCTCATAAATGATTGAAGTACTTAATTTCATATTTCCTTGGCTGAATAATAGTCTTCCTTATTTATTAATTCCTTTGAGTTGTGGTAATTATTTACTTATATTCCATTCTTCTTAAGTACAAAAATTTATGAACTATTGTTTCTAGTTTCCCACATAACCATGATTTTATATCCTCTTTGATATATTAATCAAGTTATTAATTTTGTAACTCAATTTCTCCTTTTTCATTGGGCTCAAAATTCCTATCAAAATGGGGTACTTTTTTGATGCCATAAATCCATTGAAGATCATCAAAATCTTAATATTCATCCTTGTCTTCACATACTTATTTAGTCCAAGTGGTACTCATGCCTATTTATAATGGGACATAGGCCATGATACCATTCCCTTTAAAATTTATCTCTTAATCTTAATAATTAACAATCCCATTACAATTTGAAAATCACCTTAGTGATAAAAATGTAGAATATGATGAAATTTTAGAAAAACATTACATTACTTCAAAGTCTACTATTTTGGTTATTTCCATAAATTAAGTTCCACCCTTTTCAATACTCCTATTGGTGATTTTAAGCTTCCATATCCCATAAAGATATCATAATATACTGGATGTAATATGGGTTTGCCTAGTGCTTCCCATGTTGTCTCTAACATAACATTCACATTGACTCCCAAATCTAGAAATACTTTTGTAAACTCAAGACCTTCTATCTTGGCATATAAATATACCAAGAAAATTTCCCATTCTCTTTTTGCTCGAAAAAACATTTTTAATTTTATCTTTCATTTTATCCATTATTTTCATATAGTGTGTGTGCTATTTTATATTCCAATACGTTCAAAACTATTGAAGTTTTTTCAGTAGTGACTGCCCATTTATCATTTCCTCAATTTTATTAAACCCCATCATTTATTATTCCTTGAAATATGTTTGCTTCTCCTCTTCATTTTGTTGAAATTTTTTAATAATAATTTTGATATGTCGTGGGTCTTATGATTGGTGTAGGTTTATATATGACTTTCATCACTTGATATATCTCCCCAAGGTATCTCAGTCATGTTATTTCTAACACCACTCCATTTTAGTGTAACTACTATACCATTTTCCACGTTCATTTTCTTTATGGTTTTCTTGTTCTCATTGCCTCTTAACTCTTCTTTTACTTTTTTTTTTTGATACCAATCCACCTTGTATGGAAGTTTTTAGTTGTTTTATGTGTTTTTATGATTCCTTATTTTTCCACAGTACCTTATTTAGGTGTTGATCTCATTTTGTGGTGTCATTTAGGTCATCTATCTTTATGCCACAAGTTTTGAAAAATTGGGAAGCTTTGGGACAAGTTTAGATGTCTTGTGTACCCTTTTCATGATAAAATGCACATTTTATTTGGTCTATTATAGTGTAAGCCCTTGTAATATGTCCTTATTTTCCACATTTATAATAGGTAAGGGGACTTATTTTTGGTCCTCCTTATCCTCCCTAATAATATCCTCCTTGGTATCCTTGATAAATTCTCCCCTAGTAACCTTGATATCTTTGATAATTATTTTCTTGGTATTCTTGGTATTTGAAGCCACCTCCTTGATAATGTTTTCCCTGATAGCTCCCTTGGTAACCCACATGATATCTTGGTATATAGTTATTTCCCTAGTAACCCACATAATATCATCCATGGTATCCTCTTTGATATCCCCCTTAATATCCTCATTGATAGTTATTGAATATTTGTTTGAGAGGAATGGTTATTTGTTATGGTGTCATAGGTGGTTGGTAAGGTTTTTGTATGTGTTGCATGAGATCCAAGATTTATGTTAATATTAGGGAAATAGGTGATTTTTTATTTTACTATCATGGTCAACCTTGTTATTACTTCTTTAAGATCATATAATGCATCAACTCCAAGGAAAGCATATTGGTAGCGTCCAAATGTTCCACACATTATGTAGTATCTTGGTTAGTTAATAGGAGGATCTACTTCCCTTAATGGACACATGTTATAACTATTTTGGTCGTATAACCTAAAAATTTCACACCATAGCCTATCATTTAAAATGGGGAATTGGATTAGAGGTGTCATCTTGATAGGTTTGGCTTGAGCTAATGTTGCACTTCTAACATTTTTAGAATAGGGGTACTCTATCTTACTATGGTTTTTCTCAAAACATATTATATACCAAATCTTGGGTCATATTGTTGAATTTATGGATGAGTTATTTTTTATTTCTAATTTCATTTATATTTAATGTTTAAATCTTAGTTGTGTCAATTCTTGCTCCATTTTCTCAAACTTTTTTGCATCATTGTATCCTTCTTTGTCCTCCATGTTTGTGATTCTAATCAATATTCCATTTATAATGCTCTAGTATATGTTTGAAATTACTTAGCATCATTAGCTACTTCTAGGTGTTGTAACAACCTGAATATAAACCATTCAATTTTATATTTTTATATTAAAGGTTATATCAACTTATTTCATTATTTCTTTGTCTCCTTAAATTAATTTTCTTACACTTTAGATGGGAGTTTATAGATATTATTAATTACTTTTAAATGCATCTTTGATCTCATCATATGTCTTTCCATGGGTAGGACTGATTTTCATATACCATTTTAATGTACTCACAAAGTTAAATAGTTTAACTTGATTATTTGAAATTTTATGAATTCTCTAATATGCCATTAGTGCAAAAAGATGTGATTTTGCATTTTTTTAATCTTTACCAAAGATGGGTGGTTTGGTATTTTGAGCCATTTTGTTATTAGTATTAGTCTTCTAAGCTTGATTTAAACTCGTCTTTCCACTTATTGGTTTGGTATTAGTATTATTTTGTTTTAGATTTTGTTATTTATTTTATTTATTCTCTTTATCTTTTTCTCAAGGGTATTATTATTTCCCTACAACTTTATTCCTTCCTCTATATCACATTAATTTTTCCTCAAAGTAACTTCTTGCTAACACTTATTCAAAATCTATCACTATTCGTTCTCTTCTCCAATTCTCATTTTTTTGTGTTTGGTATATATTTATCTTAATTATTATCTTATATATATACCTTCTTCAGGTGATGTCTCTCTCAAAATTTGAAACAACATAGGGGATTATAATTGGTTTAAGGGGTTCATCTCCTCAAATAATATTTTATAGATGGGGGAATATGCACATTCTCGTATCTTATTTTCATCTTCTTCTTCCCTATTATCTTTAACTATTGTTTCTCATCATATTCATCACTATTGTCTACTCCTTTTATTCTAATATTTTTTTCTTCCAATCATGTTTCCCATTTAATTACTCTAATAACTTCTTATACTATATTTTTAAATGACTTTTTCCAAATATACTTCTCTTTGTTCTATATTTCTTTCTTCTTATTATACTTTTTCATCTTTATCTTTCATCTCACTAGTTTCTATACTTTCTAATTTATTTTCCTCTATCCAACTAAGTCTCTTTATACTTGGAAAGGGTATTATTTGGCCTCCCACTTTCAAAGATTCTTCCTTGCATATTTCATCTATTATATTTATTATATATTTTAATGATTTTAATAACACGACTATTTGTTATTTTAGGTTCGTGTGTTTAACATTTGCCTCATGCATCCATTTTATATGTATTTGAAATATTCATTAGATTCTTATGGTAGGTTTATGTGTTATTAAAGCTAATTTTAAACTCTATGTTATCTCTAATTGTTCCATATTATTTATTTTTCATCTAATTTTAATTCCTTCCTTTCCATGATAACTCTGCTTATTTCTACCATTGACTTGTATTTCTATAAATTTAGTTGTCTCATTCTATTATATCTTTCTAATCTCTATTTTTCCATCTTCTCCTATGATCTGGGCAACAATTTAGATGACAATTCGGGTGATGGGTCCACCCCAATTGATGGCAGAACTTCTGGGAGCCATAACTTTTGCACCGTAGCTCCAATTGACTCATCGTTTGAACCGTTAGAAAGATAATAATGAGGGGAACATCATGAGATGGCATGGATATTTTTATAAATGAAAATTTACCCCTGAAAACCCAATGGAAGTGCCCCAAATTTCAATTTTAGTAGTGCAGTCTAAAAATAG